>PPOP03000024.1:4545-134792 GCA_003708535.3 Kazachstania bromeliacearum | reverse complement strand
TCACACTTGATATGGTTGTATAGTGTAGTGGTTATCACTTTCGGTTTTGATCCGGACAACCCCGGTTCGAATCCGGGTACGACCTTTTTTTTGCTCCCAAAATAAACGGAAACAACGATTTTTCCCGCGGAAATAAACCGCTGGTTTTTGACACCCGCAATTTTAGTAACGGGCTCGCCTGTGATTGGCCCGCGAGTTTTGTATGTGGTGATGCCACCCATTTTCCACTGAGTGTGTTGTCACTAGCATTACATAATTATATAAAGTGGATGATGATGAGTCGACTTGCTAGTCAGTTCCAGGACAGTAACCCCACAACTAACTAACGTATTATTAGCATGCCCGTCATCGAAATCACAGGACAAGACCAGTTCACAGCATTAACCACCACTCAAGCTGGTGAAAAATTAATTGTACTATATTTCCACACCCAATGGGCTGAACCATGCAAGAATTTGAACGAAGTGGTCAAAGCTATCAGTGACGAAGCTGACAACAAAGACGTATCATTCTTAAGTGTGGATGCTGACGAATACAGCGACATTGCTGAATTGTTTGAAGTGGCATCTGTACCTTATTTTGTCTTGATTCAAAATGGTACTATCTTGAAAGAATTATCTGGTACTGATCCAAAGGAATTTTTAAAAATATTAGAAGAATGTAAGAAATCTGTATCGTCTACCACTGAAGTGGCAGCTGACGATGAAGAAGAAGAAGAAGAACAAGAAACTGAGGAAGAGATAAACGCTAAATTGACTAAATTGGTCAATGCTGCTCCAGTGATGTTATTCTTAAAGGGTTCCCCCTCTGAACCTAAATGTGGGTTCTCCAGACAAATTGTTGGGATTCTAAGAGAACATCAAGTAAGATTTGGGTTTTTCGATATATTAAGAGATGAATCTGTGAGAACTAATTTAAAGAAATTCTCTGACTGGCCAACTTTCCCACAATTATATATTAACGGTGAATTCCAAGGTGGGTTGGATATTATTAAAGAATCATTGGAGGAAGATCCTGATTTTTTCCAAAACACTATCCAACTGTAATAAATAGCATTAATCACTATGTTTCTACTCATATAGATTTAATAAAATACTTAATAATGAAAGTGTCAGTATTTTTTTTTTAGTCAGTTTCATAACGCGTTAATTATCCGTATACTTTTTTTTTTCTTAGAGATTTCAATAATAAAACACGAAAACATATATATCTGATATTAACACAACAGAACACATAGTACAGTAATGACAACTCCTGTGACACCAAAGAATTCTAAAGTGTTGCAAGTGAAAGATGGGAACACATCTTCACAGAAAAAATTGAAACAATCAAGTTTACTTTCATTCTTCTCTAAACAATCAAGCTCATCGGCAACTATAAAAAAGAAACCAGTGGTATCTAAACCAGTGGCAAAGATTGAATCGTCTCAGGACACTACAGTGATTAATACCATTAAAGATGATCACCCTGTTGTGAAGATCAAACAAAACCCAGATGATTCTATTGATTTAACAGATGACGCAGAGACTACTTTTTTGGATGAGGATCAACCTTTATCCACTGGTAGAAAGAAGAGAACTGTAAACTATAATGAAAGTGATGATGATGAGGATGATGTACCGTTATCTTCATCTTCTTTACAAAGAAAGAAGAAACCTAAGTTGTTCACTGAAGATGATGACGATGAAGATGAGTATATCCCTAATAAAAATA
The DNA here is from genome assembly GCA_003708535.3 of Kazachstania bromeliacearum. Classification (NCBI taxonomy): domain Eukaryota; kingdom Fungi; phylum Ascomycota; class Saccharomycetes; order Saccharomycetales; family Saccharomycetaceae; genus Kazachstania; species Kazachstania bromeliacearum. Next base: position 133,079 of record PPOP03000024.1, on the reverse strand, counting down.
TTGTTGAAGAAGATGATGACGATGACGATGATATATTGAACGATGATGACGACGATGATGATATTATGTCATTGGCTACCGTGAAAAAATCTAAACCTGTAGCCAAACCTGTTGTCAAATCAAAACCTATTGCAGTGAAGAAACCCACTTTAAATATATCTAAAAACAGTAGAGATAAGAATTTCAATAAACAAAATGAAGAGAGATACCATTGGTTAGTCAATGAAAAGGATTTACAAGGTCGTCCACCAAGTGATCCAGAATATGATCCAAGAACTTTATATATCCCCAGTGCAGCTTGGAATAAATTTACTGCTTTTGAAAAACAATATTGGGAGATTAAATCTAAGATGTGGGATTGTATTGTATTCTTCAAAAAAGGTAAATTTTTCGAATTATATGAAAAGGATGCTTTCTTAGCTAATGCCCTTTTCGATTGGAAATTAGCAGGTAATGGTCGTGCTAATATGCAATTAGCTGGTATCCCAGAGATGTCATTCCAATATTGGGCTTCACAATTTATTGATATGGGGTATAAAGTAGCCAAAGTGGATCAAAAGGAATCAATGTTAGCTAAAGAAATGAGAGAAGGTTCTAAGGGGATTGTTAAGAGAGAATTGGAATGTGTATTAACCTCGGGGACTTTAACTGATGGTGATATGATTCATACAGATTTAGCTACATATTGTTTGGCCATTAGAGAGGAAGCTGGTAATTATTATGATATTCATAGTGTCAATGATAATAACAATGGTGATAGATTATTTGGTATTGCATTCATTGATACTTCCACTGGTGAAGCAGAATTGATTGAATTTAAAGATGATAATGAATGTACTAAATTAGATACTATCATGTCACAAATTAAACCAAAAGAAGTTATCATGGAGAAAAACAATTTAAGTAATTTGGCTAATAAGATTGTCAGATTCAATTCTGATCCAAATGCAATCTTTAACAGTATAAAACCAGACACAGAATTTTATGATTTTGATAAGACATATAATGAATTAATTTCTGAAGAGACAAATTATTTCGAAGATGAATCCAAATGGCCAGAAATTTTACAAAAATATTATAAAGAAAATAAAAAGATTGGGTTCAGTGCATTTGGTGGGTTATTATACTATCTTAAATGGTTGAAACTGGATAAAAATTTAATCTCTATGGGTAACATTAAAGAATATAATCCAATTAAATCACAAAATTCATTAGTGTTAGATGGGATCACTTTACAAAATTTGGAAATTTTTAGTAATACATTTGATGGTACAGATAAGGGGACCCTTTTCAAATTATTTAACAGATCCATCACACCAATGGGTAAGAGAATGATGAAAAAATGGTTAATGCATCCTTTATTACATCAAAATGATATTGAAAAAAGATTAGACAGTGTGGATACATTAATGTCTAATATTGAATTGAGACAATTACTGGAGGAAACATTTGCCAAATTACCAGATTTGGAGAGAATGTTAGCTCGTATTCATTCTTGTACCATTAAAGTGAAAGATTTTGAAAGAGTCATTCAAGGTTTTGAAGATATTGTCTCTTTACTGGATGCAATTACCTCCATGGAATTAACTGGTGCCCTTAACACGTTCATCCAACAAATTCCATCAACTTTATCTGAAGACGTCAAGAATTGGACTAATGCATTTGATCGTTCAAGAGCCATTACAGAAAATGTTATCATACCACATAGAGGTGTAGAGACAGATTTTGATAATTCCTTAGATGAAATTAACAGTTTAGAGACAGAATTAAATGAATTGTTGAAACAATATAGAAAACAATTTAAATCCTCCAATATAAATTTTAAAGATTCAGGTAAAGAAATTTATACCATTGAAGTTCCAGTAGCCGTTGCCAAAAATGTTCCTTCCAGTTGGGTACAAATGGCAGCCAATAAAACAACAAAGAGATATTATTCAGATGAAGTGAGAACTTTAGCAAGATGTATGGCTGAAGCACGTGAAACTCATAAAGTGTTAGAAGAAGATTTGAAGAACAGATTATGTAGAAAATTTGACACACATTTCAATTCAAGTTGGATGCCCACTTTACACGTTATATCAAATGTGGATTGTTTACTTGCATTGACAAGAACATCAGAATCATTAGGTTTCCCCTCGTGTAGACCAACATTTGTTGATGAAATTGACCCAAAGACAAATAACAAATTAAATGGGTTTTTAAAATTTAAATCGTTAAGACATCCTTGTTTCAATTTAGGTAGTACCATTGTTCGTGATTTTATTCCCAATGATATCGAATTGGGTAAAGATGTACCTCAATTAGGTTTATTAACAGGTGCAAACGCAGCAGGTAAATCAACAATCTTAAGAATCACTTGTATCGCTGTTATTATGGCTCAAATGGGGTGTTATGTCCCCTGTGAAACTGCCACTTTGAGTCCCGTTGATAGAATAATGACAAGATTGGGTGCTAATGATAATATTATGCAAGGTAAATCTACATTTTTCGTGGAATTAGCAGAGACAAAGAAAATCTTGGACACCGCTACCAATCGTTCTCTATTAGTTGTGGATGAATTAGGTAGAGGTGGTTCTTCCAGTGATGGGTTTGCCATTGCAGAGAGTGTATTATACCATGCAGCTACACATATGCAAAGTTTAGGATTTTTCGCTACACATTATGGTGCATTGGGTTCTAATTTCAAATCACATCCACAAGTGAGACCATTAAGAATGAGTATCATTGTAGATGAAAAGACAAGAAATGTGACATTTTTATATAAATTAGAGGATGGTGCCAGTGAAGGTTCATTTGGTATGCATGTGGCTTCCATGTGTGATATCCCCAAGAGTATTGTGGATAATGCCGAAGTGGCAGCTGAAAAATTGGAAAACACATCAAGATTATTGAGGGAGAAGGCCTTATCATCTAGTGGTCTTGAAAGTGGTCAAATTGTCAATATTCCAGATGGGTTACAAAGTGATTTTGTTAGATTAGTCTTTGGTGGTGGATTAAATAATGATAAAAATGGTAGTGGTGAGGGAACACTTGTTTATGATTCTAATATTAAAGGTAATGTTCTTAAGGATATTTTCAATATGATAGAGAATTTAGATGATTAATAGATAATTGTATTTTTTTATTTTAAATAGATATTTATTTATATTTAAATTAAAAGTCAATTTTTTCAAAAGAATAGTAAATATAATAGAAATAGAATTGGATTTTTTGTTATAGTAAAGAACGAAAGAATGTTGTCAATTGACCATATATTATTTTAATTTTTCGATGTTGAACCTATTAGTTACATTTTATGGTTTGTTTTTAAGTTTTCATTTAGAAGAATATATTTGAATGGAAGACTTTAGTCTATACATGGTGATTTCTTGTTTAAATGTTGTAAGACATGATCTCTTCTCTTAAATCTTTTACCACATTTTGGACATGAATGTGGTTTCTCCGCAGTATGAACTGATTTTTTATGTCTAGTCAAATGATGACCAGATGAAAATTCATGTTGACACTGTTGACAAACATAAATTTTACCCTTATCTGTAATAACCACTTCCTCCGCAGTAAATTTGGAATTTCCTGCATGACCAAATGGAGTAGTATACCTTGGTTTCTTGATTGTATTTGTTCCACGAATATTTGGTTTCCCCACTTTATTTAAATTAATTTTCTTTGCTCTATTATTAGTATAATTATTAGTATTAATATTTGTATTATTGTTCAATGGAGAAAAAGAAGATGGGAAATTGTTTGAACCAGTAAGATTAAATGATGGAGAGGGCACTTGATTTAAATTTGATGAACCGTTTTGTAAATATGTCAATGGGTTAGTGAAATCCAACATTGTTTTATATTCGTTTGAATATGAAACTGGTGTCTTTGAACCTTCTCTAGAGATACTTAATGTCATCCCAGTAGTTGGTGATTTCAATTTTCTAGCAAATGGTAAATTAATATTTGATGGAGATAATGGTCTTTGATATGTCAATGTTGTATTCATTGGGTTAATCATAGATGATGTGACATATTGATTCAAATCGTTATTAATTATTTTACCATTATTACCATTATTGTCACTGTTACCAATAGGAGACAACACGGGTGCTAATGTCAAATGAGGTGTTGATAAATTACTAGTAGCAATTGATGCTAAATTTAATGCTAACATAGTATCATCTTGATCTTCTAATACACCATTGGGAACATTAGACGATGGTAATGACACCGGATTAATACTTGTATTCGATCCACTATTATTGTTACTCATTGTCTTATTCAAAGATAATAAATCATTACTGTTATTATTAGAAGTATTAGTAGTAGCAGATGTGTTATCTATTGAACGATTTGAATTCAATGATGTTAACTGTGGCAGAAAAGTTTTCCTTCTTAATTTAATTGATGGATCATCAAAATTTGGTTCAACCATATTGGGCATTTCCATCATTCTGGGAAACAATGGTGAACAAATTCTACTAATTGTTTGATTCATATTTAAATAAGTTGGGGTACCACCGCCATTCATACCATTATTCACTATTGTTGGTTTCTTTAATGACTGTGGTTGTGGAACATTAATAGTATCATCCATGTTGCCATTACCCAAATCACCGTACGGTTTCATCTTATTCATGATGGATAAAGGCGATTTAGCACCGAAATCATTTAATGTTTCAATTTGTAGAGTTGATTTTTCACCTCTGGTCATAAACGATTGTGATTGTTGTTGTTGCTTGCCTTCTGGTTTTGTGTCAAATTGCAAATCATCAACGGGAGTGAAAAGACTCATGCTGTCCTCCTCTCTTCTAGCATTAGCAGTTTGTAATAGGTCCATTGTTGACTAGTAAACACTTGTTTTTCTGATTGTTTTTCTGTTACTGAAAGATAAATGTAATGCACTTCCACAAAATGAGTCAATGTCAATTGAATTCTTGTATTAAATATAGTAAGTCACGCAGCGGGAAACACACAGACAGTCGGTTAAAAATAGCAATAGACACACGCACAGTGATACGACTTGAATTAGCAATAAACTGACACTGAACCCCTTGTTCCCACGAGTTGCAGAGTGTCAAAAAAAGTTGCTAAAAATGTTTTCCATTTCTCCACGTCAAAAAATCGTGGAAAATTGAGCAGGAAATGCAACTCCGCTTTTCTCCTTGTGCCGCCTTTTTAGGGGAGGCGGCACGGCGTTGTTCCGCGGAATTTATAAGAAGTCATTAATTATTATTATTATTGTTATTATTATGTAGTGATTATTTAATTAGCAAACAGTGGGTGGCCGTGGCCGGAGTCAGGGCCAGACGGGGGAGTCCATGCTGGTGTGTGTGGGCGAGACGTTGTTGTTGGACGACGATCTGTTGCTCACAGAGGGCGTCTGCAACGACGTTTGTGCGGATTTTGTGGATTTGAAATCCCTCACCAATGGCGGTGTCTCTTGAATGTCATGGTCACCGTAGTATAAGTCAAATTCTGTGTATGTGGGGGTTGTGGTGTTGGTGTTGGTTTGTAATGTCTTGTTGTTCTTTCGCAGTGAATCAAGGACATTATTTTGCTGTTGTTGCTTGAAGTTGTCAGACATCATTGTATCGTCGTCAAACACTACACTGTCTAATGCATCTGTGGACAATAATTGTTCTAAATCCATTGACTCCTCATTAATTTCCTCTGGGGTCATATGCTGTTGTGATATTTCAGACACTTGATTGGCAATGTCTTGAAATGCTTGATCGAAATTGCAATACAATGTGTCATTTTTATGATTATTAGTTGTATTTGTATCGGTGGGTGACACGTTTGGGTTTAAATAGGCAATGTTACCATCCATAATGGCAGTGGGTGAATTCTTAGTGGTAGATATCATTGAATCCATTAGATCACTCAATCTACGTGGTTCTAATACTGGTGGATTATTATTATCTTCATAACTTGTTATACTGGAATCTAAATAAGTTTCATTACCAAATATACTAGTATTGAAATCGTAAATGGAATTATTACCACTTATGGAACTGAATGAATCTCTATTCTTAGAGACTCTATACACGGAAGAATGTGATCTTATCTTACCATTACATTTCACAGGTGATGTACTCATTACACTGGTCCCTGGAATGGAACTCATTGAACTGGCTCTATATTTGGGTAAATTATTTTGATTGCTTAACATTCTATTGGATTGTGACACTAATGATGACATAGATCTACCCTTTTCTCTTCTCTCCTTATTGAAAATCATATTAAATTCACGAGTGGCATCATTGTCTATGGTACATCTCTTAGTGTTTAATATACGTCCTTCAGAGATCGGGAAATGTCTTTCATTAGTTGAAAGCTTTCTGGCCATAAATTTAGCTCTTTCATTAAACAAACCATTTTTTGGTGTTGATACGGGAACAACCTCTTGTTCACTATTTGACTTGGCTGGAATATTATAAAATGTCTTGTCATTGTTTGTATTCTTATTTTCACGAGTCCTGGGTATAAACGTGGGCAGATCTTTAATTGCCTCATTATTGAAACTATTATTAGTATTTATTGGTAATGATGACAATTCTGTGTTATTTATATTAGTGTCCATAATTGAATTAAACATTTTCTTAATAATATTTCTCTTGAAAGATTTAGTGTTGTTGTTCCCCAATTTTGTCTTATTGTTATTATTATCTGGTAAAGTATAATTGACAAACACTCTATCTTTAGACTTCTTCCTGTTAGAAGAGGAAGAAGACGATGATGGACTCCTTTCCCCTTCAGTCATTGAATCGTCTTTAACCAATTCATTCTTCAAGGGCATAAGCAAAGTTCCACCAGCAATTGCCTGTTCGAAATGTGCATTCAAGGACTTCTTTGAACAATAAGGAAGTCTCCATTTAGACTTACATTGAATTGTGTCCATGGAATATCCTCTATGATTTGGCATAACACACGTATACTCTATGGTTGTTATTGTGTCCTTTTGCCAAGATTAGTCTATTATTATATTCCCCCCCTTTCAAAAAATTTCAGTTCGTCCGACCGTATGATAAATATGGTAATCTATTATAGTGTGTAGAATATAGGCAAACCCACTCTTGGTAATGATGATAGTAAAGATCAATGAATGTTGTGGTAAAGAATGAGGCAAAACGAAAAACATCTTGAATCCACAGTAAAAATAAATTTACAACCAGTAGCAAAATTGATTTCATCTTACCCCACGCCTGGGCAAATCTTTCAGGCCCGGAATTCAATTCAATCCCACCAAACAATCAGTGCATGCCACACTAGCGGGGTAGATTTCCCAGCCATGCTCTTAAACTGCCGCAGGAAGCACTATTATTGCCCTGGAAAACACGGTTCACCTCGAGCGTGAGCTGTTATTTCTCAGGCAATTTTTTTTTCACTCTGGAAAAAGTCTTCTGGTGATCGCCGCTACGGAGATTTCTGTGGAGATTAGGAGAGGACTGTGGTTTGCCCGTATAAATCACTCGGATGGGCCTGCTCCGAGATCTGGCAGGTATCTACATATATTTTACAAGTCTATAAATCGTTATATTTATTTATCTGTGTTTTTGTTTTTCTATCTGTGTTTGCCGTTCGATAACAGAGATTGAGCCTGTGTGAGACCGGGCAGATCCAATGACACACGCGCACGTTCTACAGAGAATCTTGTGTCCAGTTCGTTAGAGGCAAGCATATTGTCTCTTGTTCTGTCCAGGGATGTCTTAGCACCATGTCTTGATGTGTTGTTGTATTGGGTTTCCCTTGAGGTTGAAGGTCTGGAGTCTTCAAAAATTTTTTGTTTATCTTCAGAGAATCGAAGTTCTGTCATGGGGATTTCATCTACGACAATACTACTTGTAGATTCAAATAGATTACGTTGTTCCATCATATTATCACGTCCAGCATTTTCAAAAGTGTAATCACGTTCCATACGACGGCCATTGGGGTCTGTTGGGTCATAGTCTTCAGGGTAGTGATCGAAACGACCTTCTTTCCACATCTCTCTAATAATATCCACATCATTTGGATATAACATTTTTTGTACTGTATCACAAAAGAATCTTGGTAACAAACAGAAAAACACACCCACGATTAACACTGCCCAATATGAATACGTACCATAGACACGCGCAGCAGCTTTATAAAATTCGTAACTGGCAAATGAACTGGACCAAATACCAGTCCAACCAAAATAAACCATCACTGATAGGAAAATGAATAACCCAGTAAACCAATCCCATCTACGTAATTGCATCAAAATGTAAAGATTGGCAGCAATCACACAAATACCAGTAACGGGAACACCAACATAAAACCGATGGTCTAAACCTAACCCATTTTGTGTAACTACATTGTTTAGTCGATACATCAAATAGGGGAAATAGTATGCAATCAATGATTGATATACACCATCTAACATATACCAAATGAAACGTAATTGATTCCAATCTTTACGTAAAATACCGGAATTGTATAATTGTGGTACAGCCATAGAAATCTTGGCACTAACATCTTGATCCCAGATACCTAAGATAATAACGGGAACAGATGTAAATGCTAAATTGTAAAACGTCAAATAAGTGAATTCAAACAAATATGAACCATCAAAATTATTATGCGGACCATACCAAAATAATGCAATGGCAAAGATAACATTCTTATAAAAAAATTGTGGAATCATCTCAGCTAATCTCTTGTAACACCATCTACCGTGAACCAACAATAATCTGGTTAAAAATCTGAATTGACCAATGGCATAATCAGAACACATAACAGCTTGACGACCTTCTTCACCTGCAATACCGACACCGACATCAGCAGATTGAATCATAGAGACATCATTGGAACCATCACCAATGGCTAATGTCATAACATCTAACGTATTCTTGACTAATTTTACAACACCCGCTTTTTGAGCTGGTGACACTCTACAACATAATACCGCTTTACAATTTTTACATAATAGTAAAAATTTACGTCTCAATTCTTCTGTAGATAATGCAACTTTTAGTGCAGTACCATCAATGATAACAGCAAATTCACCTCGTGGTAACCCATGTTCATTTTTAGCATGTTTCAATTCTTCTTCAGAACCATTCATACCAAATTTATCTTTCAAATATTCAGTTAATAAACCTAAGACAACTTGTTCAGGTGTATTACCATATTGTTCCACATCCGAACCGTCAGTTTTCAACACTAAAAGTTCCATTTCAGTGTTTAACAAATTACAAGAAAACCCAATGTTAATAGCAGTCTCCACTTTATCACCAGTAAGAACCCATAATTTAATACCGGCTTTACTTAATAATGCAATAGAGTCTGGTACACCATCTTGAAGTTTATCCTCAATAGCGGTACCACCTAATAAAACTAAATCATTTTCCACTAGTTCAAAGACTGCATCCATCTCTGTTTCTCTATCAACTAATGCAGCTGCAGCATAATCATATTTTTCATTCCATTCTTTGTATTCAGACCATGATAATTCTCTTTGAGCTAAACATAAAGTTCTTAAACCTTCTGTAGCATATTGTTCCAGATGTAATGCTGTCTTTTCTAATAATGTTTCATCATTGACACCACTCTTACGACTTAATCTGGAATATATGACAGAATCAGCACCTTTACAAATTAATAGTGCTCTAGGTTCATCATTAGGTGTAGCAGCTGGAATCTTGATAATACAACTCATTCTCTTTCTTGTGGAGTTAAACTCTAAGATATTCAATAATTCAAATTCCTTTTGAACACCTTGTACTTCCACAATTAACCCTGTCTTAGTCTTCCCAACAAAACTGAACCCCATATCTCTAGCAGTAGTCACCAAGGCAGCTTCATCTGGAGATTGTGCTTGGATATCAATTCTCATTGGATCACGGGCATTGTGTTCAACCAATGCAGTATGACATAATGCAACGGCTAACATAAAGTGTTCACATGATTTTTGTTGTAAATCTCCACTTTCACCTTTCAAATCAGCTACATATTCCTTAGAGACAAATGTCACTTCATCAGGGTAGAATTGAGTGTTATGACATATAGTTTGTAATTCATCAATCATAGCCACTCTATCTTTAGCAATTCTGGATTTTTCTCTTTGTGATTCTTCGACTACATCGATACCTTGTCTTTTTCTTAAACCAGCTAGGGCCTCCGTGTAAGCATGACCATATGATACACCATTCACTGTACATTTTTTAAATTCCATGACATTTTGAGTTAAAGTCCCTGTCTTATCTGAAAAAATATATTCCACTTGACCTAAATCATCTGATATACTCCATGATTTAACTGTACATGGGTAATCAATTTTATCATAATACAACATTACATCAAGATAAATGAAAATGGCTTGACAGGTCTTAATGATTTCAATAGAAATATATAGCGAAATGGGAATCAATGATTGATAAAGAATTAAAGCAACCCAAAATGATACAAACCCATTTAAACCAGGGGAACCCGCCACAGTACCAAATTCGAAAGAATATCTTGATTTTTCCTTTTTATTATAATAAACACCATTAACAACTGCTGCAATAAAACAAAGTACGAACACGACGAAGAAATTGATTAACAAAGAGATGTTTAATTCTCTAGATATTCTTGATTTTTTCGTTGGTGTCACACCTGTGTTTAACATAATCTTAGTCTCATCACCTGTGAAGACAACAACACCCATTGCCCATTTAGTATTTCTTAAAGTACACCCACGAAGCAATAAGTTATTGATAGTAATTGGTTCATTCTTTTCAGCGCCATTAACTGTATCACGCCATTTAAAATTACCTTGGTAACTGAATAAGTTAACATGTGGACCTTCACTCTCGATATGAAATTTAGTTCTAGCAATATCTGTGGATCTTCTAATATGTGAAGTACATTTCAAAGATTGACGAATTTTCAAATTTGTTTCACCATCCAAGTTTTTAGTTTCAATACAACATATACCATCTTCATCAGAACTGGATAATAAGATAATATCAGCTGGTATTTCATCATTATTATGAACACGAACTAAATCCCCTACTTTAACATTTTTCCAATAATTTTTCTTAAATTTCACGTCATCACGTACAGGTAACGAAGTGTCAACAATATTACTATTAGAGTCCGTTAATATAGTATCCATTTGATTATCTAAAGACGGGCGTAAAAAATCACCTGACATTCTTACACTGTCCATGGAAGAACGTGGTAATTTACCTGCCATCTTGGCTTGCATTCTCTTTTGTTGACGCAATTTTCTAGTCTCTTTACCAGTAGCAGTAAATCGTTCACTGAGAAACTCAAAAAATTTCAACATTACTTTTGTACATGCTTTTTTCAATCTTCTCCAAGGGGATACATGATCATATGCAATATTATAATTTTCCACACCAGTTAATATATGTGTTCTAGTGTTATTAACTTCAATATCTAACAAAGTTCTTCTTGAATCTTCAATAGCATCTTTAATAGCTGTCAAAATAATAATAACAATCAAGGGAACTGCTGCTAGACCAGGAGATGAAACACCAAATATTTGGAATGCACCCAAGATAACGGTTAATAAGAAATAAATGTTGGCAAAATTGCTAAATTGTAACCAAATGTTTTTGGGGAAAAAAGTAATTGGCGTATATTTAGTGGTTCTTATTTTATTACGTGAGTACTCTAAAAGGGGTAAACCATCATCATCCAGCATGTTTTCCGGTAATGGAGAATTAAAATATACTGCCCTAAATTCATCTTCTCTATTTCTTGCATTTAAATCTTCGTTATTTTGATCATCTCTAAATTCATTAATTGTATCTTCTAAATTGGTCTTTGCCCATTTCAAAGCCTTTGATTTATTAACAAACCCACGTGTTTTCTGATCTCTGACACGTTGTAAAGCAGCATCCACTTGATTCCCTCTCTGTTGTGAATTGCCTACGGTAGGTTCATTTAACGACATATCTTCGTAAAATTCCGGTACAGATGAACTGAAAGTCTCTGTCTCTATTTGAAACTTATCATCAAATGGAGATTTATCTGGAGGAGGGTTACCATTTTGTGTCATAATGTTAACGTTCTCCTATTTGGCGGTATGTACCAGTGTTTAATATGTTCGATGGAATTAATAATTGTCAACGTTAAATTTCAAAGAGGCTTTTTCTTTAGAACCGTGATTTTCCAGATCTCCTAAAAGCAAAAAAAATAGGACTTTCTGAAATTGTATTATATAATCAAATTTATTAAATGGTACATATATATAAACGTATTATACATATTTTCTTATTTCTTAGCGTACTGTTGAGTCCATTCACGAGCTGTATTCTTGGCACCAGTTTCATTTTTAATCCAATCCTCGGCAACATCATTAGCCAGGGGATCGTTTGGATTTGGTGACGCTAATAATGCTTGGATAGACAATAGCACGGTTCTTATTTGTAATGCTGGAGACCAGTTATTTTTTAACACATCAAGACATATACGTCCCAATCTGTCAATATTTGGATGATAAATTTTAGTCAAGAAACGTACTTTTGGAGCCTCCATTGGGTAATCATCTGGTAAATATAATTCTAAAGAGAAAACACCGTTTTCATAGGGGGAACCTTCTGGGCCTTCCACTGTGACGTCAAAATAACGTAGGTTATCCTCGTGTGGTTCTGCAGTGATACCTGGGACAGGGTCGCTGACCAATCTTTCAGTTTCCTTATTTAAATATTTGATAATGTTAGTTTTCAGTTTATGAAAAAGATCATTCCACAAATGTAAAGACATACTTTTATAATTCTCTTTGGTAGAGATGCCATTTGTATAGTTTGGGTCGAGATGGGAGTTCTGATTGCACTAAAATGTGAGGGAAAGACACACTTAATTATTATCTGATTGTGGATTCAGTTGTAAAGATAATTTTTTTTAGTAAAATCTTAATTTCATATTCATCACGGGTTCGAATGTGGCATGGGGCAGAACTAGAACAGACTATGTGGGTATGCCTTGTTTTACCAGAACGTTAATCTCTCCTTCCCTTATGAGATGTTGTAATATGTTCTCTATCTACATTGAACCACAAATTTTAAGAGTTAATTTGATTGAATTGGCATATATGTGTATTTGAATGATATGTATTGAAACTGATGCATTACCATTCAAATACTACTAAATTACGTCAAATCGAATGTGAGGATAATTATATATATAATATTATTTCTTGCCGTATAAGAACGGTTTTACAATTAATTAATAGCAAATATATATCGCCATAGCAACGCCACGATACACTTCAAAAAACCATGACAAAGAACAGTAACAGTCAATTAAACGTTGACTGTCATCGTAAATCACACGGCACCCAGGTCACCACGTAATACGGGTGTCAACACCACCTGTTACTAACGTTCTGCCCTGTGATTGGCCGTTTTGGGTGTCAGATGTTGCGATGCCCGTCACCCGGATCTGCGTTGAAAATTTTTTCAGATTTGGAAAATATCATCAATAAATAGGCCATAGGAGACACATTAACTGGTACAGTTACTAGTAGTTAAACAGAGCAATTGAACAGCAACCACCCTGGAAATGAGTGATAAAAACGCCCGTATTGCTATTGTCAACCCTGACAGATGTAAGCCAAAGAAATGTCGTCAAGAATGTAAACGTTCATGTCCAGTGGTCAAGACCGGTAAATTATGTATCGAAGTGACCCCAACATCCAAGGTCGCTTTCATCTCTGAAGTGTTATGTATTGGTTGTGGTATCTGTGTGAAGAAATGTCCATTTGATGCTATTACCATTATCAATTTACCAACCAATTTGGAACAACACACTACTCATCGTTACTCTGCTAACTCTTTCAAATTGCATAGATTACCTACTCCAAGACCAGGTCAAGTTTTAGGTTTAGTTGGTACCAATGGTATTGGTAAATCTACCGCTTTGAAAATTTTAGCCGGTAAGCAAAAGCCAAATTTGGGTCGTTATGATGATCCACCAGAATGGCAAGAAATTATTAAATATTTCCGTGGTTCTGAATTACAAAATTATTTCACCAAGATGTTAGAAGATGACATTAAAGCTATCATTAAACCACAATATGTTGATAATATTCCAAGAGCCATTAAGGGTCCAGTGACTAAAGTTGGTGAATTATTAAAATTGAGAATGGAAAAATCTGCCGACACTGTCAAGGAATACATTAGTATCTTACAATTAGCTAATGTCTTAAATAGAGATATTACCAAATTGTCTGGTGGTGAATTACAAAGATTTGCCATTGGTATGTCTTGTGTTCAAGAAGCTGATGTGTACATGTTCGATGAACCTTCCTCTTATTTGGATGTTAAACAACGTTTAAATGCCGCTTTAATCATTAGATCTTTGTTGGCCCCAACTAAATATGTTATTTGTGTGGAGCATGATTTGTCCGTCTTAGATTATTTATCTGATTTCGTTTGTATCATTTACGGTGTTCCATCCGTGTACGGTGTGGTCACTTTACCATCATCTGTCAGAGAAGGTATTAACATTTTCTTAGATGGTCATATCCCATCTGAAAATTTGAGATTTAGAACTGAAGCTTTACAATTTAGATTAAAGGAAGCCAGTGATGATTTGAAAAACGATGCCACTCGTGCATTTGTATACCCAGCTATGCAACGTACTCAAGGTGATTTCACTTTACGTGTTGAAGAAGGTGAATTCTCTGATTCTGAAATTTTAGTGATGATGGGTGAAAATGGTACTGGTAAGACTACTTTAATTAAATTATTAGCCGGTGCTATTCCAGCTGATAACGATGCTGATGTTCCAAAATTGAATGTCTCTATGAAACCACAAACTATTGCTCCAAGATTCCCAGGTACAGTGAGACAATTATTCTTCAAGAAGATTAGAGCTCAATTCTTAAACCCACAATTTCAAACTGATGTGTGTAAACCATTAAGAATTGATGATATCATTGACCAAGAAGTGCAAAGTTTGTCCGGTGGTGAATTGCAAAGAGTGGCCATTGTGTTATCTTTGGGTATCCCAGCTGATATCTATTTGATTGATGAACCTTCTGCCTACTTGGATTCTGAACAACGTATTATTTGTTCTAAAGTTATTAGAAGATTTATCTTACATAACAAGAAGACTGCATTCATTGTCGAGCATGATTTCATCATGGCTACTTACTTGGCCGATAAAGTTATTGTGTTTGATGGTACTCCATCTAAGGACGCTCGTGCTGGTACTCCAGAATCATTATTGACCGGTTGTAACAGATTCTTAAAGAATTTGAACGTCACTTTCAGAAGAGATCCAAATTCTTTCAGACCAAGAATTAACAAATTGGATTCTCAAATGGACAAAGAACAAAAACTATCTGGTAACTACTTCTTCTTGGACAGTGCCGGTGTGTAAACAAGCATAACCCTTAGTTATTTATTTATTATATGAATAGATTCATTCTCTTGATCTATATATGTACATTTTTCTTTATTAATATACAAGTTCACTAATCGTATTAAAAAAAAAAAAAAAAAAAAAAAAAAAAGATCCGAAGTTACGTATCTAATTAATAAAACTCTCCGAGGATTTAGTATAAAAAGACGTGAAGTGGAAAAACGAGAAAAAATCGATGTGTCAGGAGCGCATCATTTATTTTAGATAAGGAATACTTAATTTTAAAACGCTTATAATCCGCTAAATGAAATCAGATAGCGCTTCTACTGCTTTGGGTACGGTTGCCACCATCTGTTGGTGTGTGCAATTGATCCCACAAATTTACTATAATTATAGAAAGAAGGATTGCACGGGTTTACCTCTGCTAATGATGTTTCTTTGGGTTGTCTCAGGTATCCCCTTTGCAATCTATTTTTGTATCAGTGCTCCTAATGTTATCTTACAAGTGCAACCACATTTGTTTATGGTTTTCTGTTCTATTAGTTTTGCTCAATGTTGTTACTATCCGCCCATTAAGATGGATCATTGGAAAATTGCTGTTATTATGAGTTCCATCATATTGGCTGATGTCGGTATGGAAGTTGGATTCATCATTTGGTTGAGACCACTTTATGAAAGGGGTATCAAGTGGCCAAATCTAATCTTTGGTATATTGGCCTCTGTACTTTTAGCTGTTGGGTTATTACCACCTTATTTTGAATTGGCAAAGAGAAAGGGAAGAGTTGTCGGGATCAATTTCTTGTTCTTGTTTATTGATTCACTGGGGGCTTGGTTCTCCATTATCAGTGTTGTGGTGGGCACTATGGATATTATGGGTATTATCCTGTATGCTTTGGTTGCCGTCTTAGAATTGGGTATTTTTGTTTCTCATTTCATTTGGTGCTGTAGATTCAAATGGTTTACTAAGGATAAATTCATTGATGATGAAGAAGAAGATGGAGGACATGAAGTTGTACCAGAAACTTCATATGAATCACACATGTCAAAGGATGACTTTCATTCGTTTGCTATTAAGGATAGAACAAGAGAATTATCTCATGAAGAGTATGGTGATATGTCAAGCTGTAATGAAGACTATGAATTAGATGAAGCATATGAATATAATACAAACACTTCTAATGTTCATGCTATTCATGGAATTATTTTAAATAGACCTTCACACAGTACTGGAAGTTTAAAAATATAGCACCCTTCTATTATATGACCAACTACATAAAATATGTATATATAACACATCTAAAATATTCCCTACAATGTCCTTTTAAAAAATACGTATCCATTCTATCAGAAATATATCTCTACAATACCATAACATACTGTAATGGTAACAACAATGAAGAGTATAAAACAGGAAACGTAATGCCAGGCAGGTGCCAATGAAAATCGACTAAATAAAAATAATAAAGCCATGCATATTAAGAACAATGATATCAACAAAGAGAATATGATAACTAAAATTAACAGTGATTTATGTTCCACTTCCACATTTTGTGATTCTTCTCTGAACAATGCAAGCACAATCCCAAGTGATATACCAGATGTCACACAGGAGACAAGCAATGCTGATAAATACATAAATGAAACCATTTCATCATGCTTATATTCGTAAACTGTATCAGAATCATTCATGTCTTGTTCTTCATAATGTAATAATTGATTAATCTCATCCTGATGAGATGATGCTATAGAACCGTAAGAACTATTCAATGGTTCATAAATAAAAGAAGTAGAATCTTGATTACTATTTTGGCGTTGACGATATGTTGGAGGTGGAGTTGAATGAAAGAGGTTTTTAATCTGTTTTGACAAGTTAAACATAGAGTTAACAAAATTTCTATCAAATTTGAAAAATCCACCATCTCTAGAATCTACCATTGACTCTTGTCCATCAATATAAAATGATTGGTCATTAAATTCTTCTCCATCATCGAATTCATTCCAGTATCTAACTGTATTATGATCTTTCGCTGGTTCAGCGTTGTCTGGTTTAATAATTCTGGATGCACTTGGACTGAGTAATTGATTATCGTTTTGATGTTTCAATTTAAATCGATCTGAACACATTTCTAGGACACTATCATTCCCCAATTGAAATATCTCATCTTCAGTTAATGTATCATTAACATCTCTGGTGTATTCGTCTTTCAATAATATATCAAATAAATCGTTAGGAATACTTTTTGAATTGTAAAGTTGGAAACAAAGTTTCCATAAAGTTAACGTGCTTGCCATGGGATAACAATGAATTTGGTTTTCAATGAAATTTTCACAAACTTTTTGCAATACTTTATCATTGGCACTAGAATCAGTCTTTAACTTCTTTAATTCAATTATAGAATATGGAAATTTTGTCGTACCACCAATTACAATATCTTGTGTTAATGATAGTAAGTAAGTTCCATTATTCTGATATGAGACAAAACGGGTTCTCTTAATATCAATACTAGGTCTCATTGGTGAAAAGTTATGTGTTTGAACCCATTCAATAACCATTTTATTTAATGGAGAGTAAGAAATATCTTGTGATGTGTCTGTAGTTTTCGTTGTGGAAGAGGAAAACAACATATCGATATCATTTGACGTTAAATTATTTGAAATACAATGATCTCTTAACCCACCCACGTGGCACATAATAATATATGTTAAAGCATCTTTATTCGTGGATAGGATATTAGGGTATTGATTAATGTGTTCATCTGTGATAATGTTTGCCTTAGAACCATGATTGTCTAATATTTCAAGACGTATATTATTTGTAGATGCAGTTTTAAAAGAAGTTGGTGGCATATTTATTCCATCCGGTGTTGATATATTAGAGTGATCTACCAAAGAAGTTATTGATTTAACATTAGGAATCTCCTTAAATGAACGTATAGATGCCTTTAATGGTATCGATTGTGCTCCATCATGATTTGCGGTTGCAGTGTTTTCAATAATACCTCTTGAAGTAGACATAATATCGTCATCAAATAATTGAAATTTGGTAGACAATAAACTAAATTTGATCTCTTCTGTATCATCTGCTGATACTAGAAATCTTTGTAACGTATCACATTCTCCTAAAAGCATAGTATCAAACTGTACTACACTCTCAATAATCGTCTGATGATTATTATTTGATGGTAAATTTCTATCTGAAGTTAAAAAGCCTTGCTTCATGGAATTCATCACATTTAAAGGAATACGGTTGACATCCTCAGAAACTCTTACTTTAAGATCACCTAGAATATCAAAAATTAATGATAGTTCTAACAGATATGGATCCAAATCTAATTTCATATAGGATATTCCTTCATATTCGTTTAAATGGTTCAGAGATTGTATATATTCAGTCGCATTATCAGTTGGGTAATGTTTCTTCAATTTTTTAAACAATTTTCTAGTGGCAATCTTTTGTAATACTAAATATCTAGATAATTTTTTCAATTCATTACTACAATCATTGGCACGTTTTTGAATCATTTGTAAACTTCTCTTATATTGTGTAGCAGATTTATCAACATTCCCTGTTGACGTTTGTGAGTATCTGATAATGGATGATTCTATGGAAACAATTCTGGATGATATTTCTTTAACTTTCAATGAAGTGAAAACATTAATAACGTCAAATTGTTCTTTGAAAAGTTTTGTTAATTTATGAGGTGTCCAGGTTGGATTCTGTTTCTGTAAATCTAATATTGAGATAGCTTGTTTCAATGCATCATAATCGATGTTATTGTGCCTCCATTCAGGTACCGATCTATCAAGTACATGACTTCCGAATTTCATAACCTTACTGAGTAACCCTTATCAATTGAACTTTTATCTGTATAGCAAATAGATCTCTTTATTAAAAACGTCTTATATAGCTAATTCCTAAGTCCGAGTAGCTTTATAGCACAACAATTAAGTTCTGTTAATTACCTTATCTGTTATCCTTATCGTTTGTTAGTTATAAAATCGGTCATGCAGTTCAAAGATTCCACTTAAATTATTAAATAATAAACGGAGTCCGAGATTGAAAGTTTCAATAAATTAGAAGCGAGTGATAAAAACTGTGTAATGCTAAACTATTTAATAGTTAATTTATTATACAGACACGTGTAGTACTATTATTGAAATACGTGAGTAATGGTTCCATTTGTAATTGAATTTTTGAACAGAATTCTTGACTTTCAACATCAATTTGTGTTTCTTTGTGAATCACAGGAACATTGAGTAGTATAACCGTATCAATATACGAATATTGGTCTTAATACAAGGTGATCGAAGATAATGTAATCTCTTATTTAAATGAGTGTATCCTTTACTGTGAATATGTCATGTCTTATTATTGATATTTATTGTACAAGTTATGAAAAATATATATAGACATTTAAACTCATCATCATTACAATAACAGGTATTAGAGTTATTGTTGATAGCAAGATGAATAACAAGAGACATAATAATAATAACAGGAACAATAAGAACAATAAGAACAATAAGAATACTAGTAATGGTGAGAATCAGCATTTACCCAGGTACATTAAGTCACAACCATGGTTTTACAAATCCACTGGTTCAGAAGATTATTTAGTGCATCACAGACAGGATCAAAACAAGAAACATCTGTTCGACATTGATAAAAATGATGAGGCTAAAATTGGAGAAGGTATATCTGATACTGTGAAAAGGAGTCGGTTAAGCAATACAGGTAAACAATGTGCCAATTGTGGTGCTCTTGGACATTCAAAAAAGGATTGTCTAGAGAGACCTAGAAAAAAGACACACACCCAACCAGATGATTCCACTACAAATAATGCTGTAGAAGTTAGAGATGATGAAGATTTGGATTGGGATGCTAAGCAGGATAGATGGTTTGGTTATACGGGGAAAGAATATGATGATGTATTAAACACTTGGCAAGAACAAAAGCAAAAGGACAACGATTCTAAAGACCAGGATGAACAATTAAAATATGACACTGATGAAGAGATTGAATTATTTAAATTAGGTCTCGAACATGATCCTAAAGGATTATTGATAAATAAGACCCATGGATCAGGAGTTAGAGCTTCCGTCCGTTTAAGAGAAGATAAAGCAGCATATTTGAATGACATTAATTCAGATCAAATTAACTATGATCCTAAATCTAGATTATACAAGAGTGATAATTTAGGTTCCACAGATGAAAAATCGAATATGTTCCATAGACACTTAACTGGCGAAGGTCTTGAATTGAACGAGTTAAATAAGTTTACTAAACAGCATGCTCGTCAAGCAGGTATTAAAGATGCTGTAGAAGATTCTAAGAAATTGGATCATGTGTTAATTGCTAATCCAACCAAATATGAACAATTAATGAAAAAGCAAAAGCAAAAAGAACAAGAACCTCAAGTTGCACCTGATTATTCTAAATTGGAAGCCCAGAAAATTCAAGGTACTAAACAAGACGCTAAGAAATTAAAGGATTTGTATGATTGAAAGTTGGTTATATCATACTATATTATTATACTCATCCACGAAGTTCTAAAATTTTTTTTCATTTTTTATTTGAAAAGAAAAAAAATCGATGAGCTTGAAATAGTTAGTAGTGGTAATACTAGTAATCACCAAACAACTACGCAGTATCAATAGCAATGGAGACTTCTACTTTTGTGAAACAATTGTCATCTAACAGTAGAACAGTGAGAGAAAAATCATTGGAAACTTTAAGCAAATTTTTGGTCAGTGACAGTTTAAAACATTCCAAACAATTACAATTTGATAAATTATGGAAGGGTTTATACTTTGCCATGTGGTTCAGTGATCGTCCAAGACCACAACAACGTTTAGCTAACAAGTTAGGTGAATTGTATGGGTTATATTTTGATGAAGAAGATAACGAAGATGAAGAACAATACACTTTAAATGACAAGGCATTTATTAAATTTAGTAAAGCATTTTGGAAAGTGTTATGTTTGGAATGGTTCAACATCGACCGTTTCAGAATGGATAAATATTTGTTGTTGGTGAGAAGAGTACTTTTCAATCAATTCAAATATTTACAATCTAGAAATTGGAATAAGATCTTGGTGGAGAAATATATCAATAAAGTGTTAAAGGCTGTACCATTAAGTGGTGATAAGAAAGTGTACAATGGTATTCCAATACATATAATCGATATTCTTTTGGATGAATGGGAAAGATTGTGTACTGAACGTGATGATGAAGTGGAAGGTGAACAAGAAACTAAGACTGAAGAAGAAATTATTGCATGGGCCAAGACCACACCATTGAGTCAATTTATTCAAATATTCCAAGATTTAAACGCCAATGTGGACAACAGTAAAGTCTTAAGAAACAAGATCAAGGAAGATTTATTAACTGATAAAAGATTAACCCAATGGGGTATCCTGGAAGAAGAAGACTCTGATGCTGAAGAGGAAGAAGAAGTTGCTGAAGATGACGAAGCCAGCGACAACGAAGAATGGAAGGGTTTCTAATCCCTTCGCACTATATATACATACATATCTCTGTATCTAATCACATTGTAAACTAGAGGATTACCCGCACAGCCCTTTGGACAACGAGACAAAAAAAACATCAAAACAAGTTACACTTTGGCTAAATAACAACACTTCCTTTACAATTTGTAGAACCTGCAAACAACACACAGATACAATGGCTGGTGAAAAGAACGAAAAGCAAGTTGAAAAACTATTGGATGCTCCATTAGAATTTATTAAAGAAGGTAACTCCTTTTTACAAAAATGTAAGAAGCCAAGCACCAGAGAATACATGCAAATCATTAGAGCTGTCGGTATTGGTTTTGTTGCTGTCGGTATCATTGGTTACGCTATCAAGTTGATCCACATCCCAATCAGATACGTCATTGTCTAATTGTTCTAAGGAAACAGTGTTTTTTTTTATTTCTACGAGGAATGAACAATTATCTGTATGTAATAGATAAATCACATATGTAAAACATTTAATAATAAGTTAATAACGAAAAAATAAATAATATTTTTCTTATCTATGACTGTTGAATAGTGTTATTGCTTAATGCTGACGAATTCCTTTCCCTTTACCTATAGAGGAAGTTAATAATGAAACAAATATTGGTTTATATCTATTCAAAAGTAACAAAAGCAAAAACAATTCAATGTGGAAAATGTGTTCATAAGTAGTAACGAATATTGCTTAACATACTCTCAGTTAATTACTTGTTTGATACAAATGTAATATAACATCCTTTCGATTTCAATCCAATCAGGTTTCCTGATCGGGAAAATCTTGCAAATTGAAAAAATCGTCGTGAAAATTTCCAAGATTTGTGTCAAGTTCGTTTCAATTTGTAATGAGTAGAGAAATCTGGAACCAGAGACTAACAATTAAGTACTACCAAGGTATTCTGATACAACATTGAGTGAGTTTATTTAAGTAAAGTAGGAATTGTTTTCAATTGAGTTAGGGAAATAGAATAGTTACAATTATTACCGCTGAGTTTTAGTACTACAATTAACCATAGTTTAATGTCATCCATTGATAAATTTTCTCAAAGAAGGGCCAGGTCGAACTCGACAAATGATTTGTTTACTCCATCATTACCTGGTTTTAAATCATTCCCCAAGAATAGCAGTCACATTAATATATCAAAGCAATATTGGAAGGAGTCATCACGAAACGATGACATTCATAAACCACTTTATCAAATGAAAAAATTACAAGGTGCTGTTGTGTTGACACCATATCAGAGGCAACGGGAAAGAATGAAATCATCATTCCAGTTTGATAATGGTGAAAATTTCACTCCAAGGAGACAAAATATGTTGAATTCGGCGGTAAACGAATCCACTATGTCTTCACCTGAAAATAGTTCAGTATTCTCAATGGAAAATGAAGTGTCTGAAACTAAATCAATAATATCATCCAATTCAAACAGTTTGATGGACGATTTTAATGAAACTGAAAAAGCTCTTTTTGGGGCTGCTTTGAAACCAGAATATTTAGTGTCTAACAAAGAAGTAACCATTAAAGAATTAGATAAATTACCCACAAACGATAAAAAACAATTCAAACGGTCAAGTTCAATACTAGGAGTTGGTTCCATGTTTAAAAGATTATTAAATAGATCCAGCACCACCAGTTTAAAGGAAACAAAATCAAAAGAAGTTACATTGACTGATACCCGAAATACAATGGCAACTGATTTGAAAGAAGATTATGAATTGGACACATCGATTTCATTATTGAGTATTGGAGAAGAATTGGGTCAAGGTGAATCATTATTTGATACTGATAGCATCTTTGATAATTTACTTCTTAAAGTGAACCATTCTGAAAACCCGGTACCACTGCCGCAAGTATCCATATTAAACTCAAATGATGATAATCAAATGATACCCGAAATACAACTTGATTATCTTGAATTACCTTCACCAATGGTGGATCATAACTTATTGTCAGATTTGGCAGAATGGAGTGAATATATTACTTTACAATCTCCACCACCTAGATCATGTAAGAGACCTACTTTACGTAACGTAGAACATGCCAAAAGATTCTATCGTTCACAGAGTGGTGTTGATGACATAATACAAAGATTTCAATCTGAATACAGTAAAATAAACATAGATGAAACACCACAATCAATTAATTCAGAGGAGAAAAGATTAAGGTTTGCTGATGAAATATATTTAACAAATACATGGTCGCAAGAGGAATATAAAAGATACGATGAAATGTTTTTACTCAACAAGGAAATGTTGAACAATCCAGAATTTGTAGATTCCATCAGATGGGAATTGAACGAATATAAAAGACACGAGATGGTAATTCATAAAGATAGCGTTCAAAACATTCAATTCTTCTTATAGCTTATATACATTATTATATATTGCCATAGTTACCTAAATTTGGAAAAATATCTTTAATTTATGAAAAAAATGAAAAATGATTATATGAAAGGGAGAAGAATATTACATACTCAGTAGTACCAGAAGGAGAAGGGCATATACCGATACGTTATGGAACAAGTGACCAATTTTTACAATACCATATTGAAATCGTCGCATCCACTGCTTTTAGGGTTGCACCTTTGTGGGAAGGCAGCCCCCATTGTCATTTATATTATAGGGTCATTATTTGCTGGGTTTACAGCACAATTTATTATAGTGGTCTTACTGTTAGCATTTGATTTCTATTTTACCAAGAATATAAGTGGTAGGAAATTAGTACAATTACGTTGGTGGTATGATTCTACTAATAAATCAAATTCAAATTTTACTTATGAATCTTATAAACAATATGATGAAGGTCCACAAGTGAACCCAATTGACAATAAATTATTTTGGTGGTCCATGTATTTGACTCCAGTGGTGTGGGTGGTGTTTGGGATATTGTGTTTATTAAGATTGAAATTGTTCTATCTATTATTAGTTTGTGTGGCTATCTTCTTAACAGGTTGGAACACTTATGGGTTCCGTTGTTGTGATAGATGGGATCCAAAGAGTAATGTTGATGGTAATGGTGAAACCGCATGGTTCCAATTACCTGATATGTTTGGTTGGGAGAACATTTCTAGAGTTTCTAGAGTCCAACAATTTTTCCAAAGAAACACACCTGGCAATTAGAAATAGTAATTTGTTTTATGACTATGTATTATACAATAATTTAAATTAGAATATAAGTAAAAGTTTTATCTTCTTTTATAAAGACATGGTTTTAATAACCATTTACCTTCAGCGACTTTAGTTCTCTTCTTCTCTAATTCCTCCTTTTCTGTTTCCACTTCGATAAATTTTTGTCTTCTCTCTAATTTAGCCTTTCTCTCTTCAATGATATCTGGTGGTGGTTTGAAAAATTCAAATCTAGTAAACATCTTATTATCATCATCAGTCTTCTTATGGAAGAAACCCATCAATTTCAAAGCATTGACGAATTCGTCACCTTTACCATCAGAGAATCTTGATTTAATTTCAGCAATCCATAATTCACCACGAGGGGATAAGATTCTGTAAGCTTCTTTAATGAAATCTAAGAAATTGGTCCCCATTAATGATAGACAAAAGATCACCACGGAACATGATTCATCTTTCAATGGGACATTTTTAATATCAGCCACAGTGATTCTATTATTAACTTTTTTCAAATCAAAACTATGGATTTTATATTGAATCTTTTTTCTTAATCTTTTGTCACTAGCGATGAATTCATCAAATTTAAGTGCCAAAGTAGCTTCACCACACCCCATATCAGCGATAACAACTTTCTTGGTACGTGGTAAACCTGGTAACCCACCTGGAGCATTAATGACTCTCTTTGATCTTTCTCTCACTTGATCAATGAAAACATCAATTGGATTTTCAGGCCAAGAGACCACTTGAGAACGGAACCCATCATGGTATTCATCAAACAATTCTGGTTGTTTCTTAATTAGATCTAGGGCATCCTTAGATGAGATGGTATACAATTGTTCATTAATCCATCTGAAACGTGAACCGGATAATTTAGCCATCATCTTTTGTTGCAAAGGAGTCAAAGCTTTCTTAGTAACCACTGGAGTAGGTTCAGGTTTAGTCACTTTATTGGTTTTCTTCTTCTCAGTTTTCTTTTCAGATTTCTTCTCAGATTTCTTTTCACTCTTCTTTGCATGATCTTTTGATTCGACTTTTTCCCCTTCTGTATCACTCTTAGCTTCCACTTCTCTCTCAACTTCACCATTATCAGCTTCTATTTGATCATAATCCACAGCAAGCTCTTCAGTGATGGCTTCAGCGAGTCCTTGAGATTTTCTTTGTCTTCTCTTCTCAGCTCTTTGTTTCTTCTTAGCCTCTTTAGCTTCTCTGGCTTCCTTGTTGTTTTTAGGATCTTGATATTCGACTTTATCGGTTTTCAAATCCCAACCTGGCACTTTGAACAATTCCATTATATTCGTTTGTTATCAATGGTTTCTTCACACGGTTCCTAACAAGAAGTGGTACATCACTTAGTAAATTAATTTTTCAACATCGAAAATTTTCAATTCCGGGCATCGCAAAAACTCACTATGAATATTTCAAATGAACCATGAAAATTTCCAAGTCCTTTAATTCAATCCACCATTCACTGATGGTCCCCGCAGTGGAGTTGCTTATTATGTCTTGTAATGCTAATTTAAATATCAGTACAATGGTGTTCTCGTTGAAGGCAACGTTTAATTTATTCTTGATTTGTTTGGTGTCCACTGACCCGACTAATAATTGCAATCTGATCCAAAACAATAATCGATCTTTGGCATATTGGTAAATGGCCATTAAGGGTCGCGTGTCAATATTATTACCGTGATCGATTAATTTAACCAAATGTCTCTGTTGTAAACTTTCAATGACATCAAAGAAAATTTTAGATTTAATCTCATCAATGGGTTTAGAAGCTTTTAGAGGTTGTTGTTGATATTGGAAGAGACTGAACGATATTAATAAATCTTGTATCTCCTTGGTAGAAAATATTTGAGTCACTGTTATTAAAGTGGATTTGAATTCAATTAATTTATTGATAAAAGTTGATCTTAATTGTCTTTCAGAGAGTACTAACACAGGTATTTCAGGAGTCTCCAGCGATACACCTAATTGTAAATAAGGTATATCATTTTGTGATACATCGCCCTCTGAATCATGATATTCATCTTTGTCTACAGGGTTCAAATAGGGACTGGTAATTTGTAAATTGTCTCTTACGACATTATGTGTCAAGTTTTCAATATAATTTGAAACAACATTCTGTGAAGCTTGCTCCATATTCACTTCCCATGGAGTGGTCTCATATAAAGTTTTTTGTTTCATAGCTTTCTTCCAATATTCAATTTGATAAATTAAATTGAAATTATAATTAACCAATTGTTTGGCAAACAATATGTTAGTTTCAAAATCAATACGATCAATGATCACCTCTACATTGATCACTTTATCAGATATCCAGGCCATGGGGCATTGGATGACAAAGGGGATTTTCCCATGGACCAAAGGGCAAGAATTGTCATCAATTTGAATGTGAATGTAATTTTGTTTAAATTTCCTGCTAATCACTGTACCACACAGACTGAATTCCTTCACTGGATGATTCCCCAAAAACAAAGTGTTCCTCACTTGATCTATATAGTACGAATGACAAATCCTTTGCGACGAGTACCAACACTGGATCAAATCTGTCAATAAGGTTATGTACAATTGACCATACAACGTATCCAAATGGAACAAATTGGGAATATAATATGAGCAGCCACTGACAGTATCCAAATAAGCAATGTGGCTGTACCGAGTGTCCATTACCCTGGACAATGGGACCCTTACCAATGGATAAACTGACCTTGAAACATTTCAAATAACTAAGTATTGATTACAGTGCAATTTTGATCCAGTACGGCGCTACCCGGTCACACGTTATTTTTTTTCGTTGTTTCAATATTTGTCATCGTTAATTATTAATAATATCTCTAAATATCTCTAATGAACCCATTTGGTAAAAAGGAGTATCAAGATATGTACCCTAGCGGCAACAATATTGGTAATAGCAACGACGGTAACACCGAGGGGGCAGGGATGGTACCTGGGAACAATAGACACATGTACGATTTCTCGGGCCAACTACCCCTCAATAACGTTCAACAAACACGGATGCAAAATTCACAGATGTATATTCCGCAACCTCCACAATATGGAGATCCCAGAATGTGCGCACAACCAGGTATGGCCGATCTCCTGGGGGGTGGCACGATGAATGGTGCTGCTGGCTCGCACGATAACGAAGTCAAACTGGCTCCACACTTAGATCTTAATGATTTACAACAACAACAACAAAGAAGGGATACGATAAATTCTATTAATGATGGAACAGATTTGGATAATAATTCCATTGTAGTAAACAAGCATGCTGAAAATGTGTTGACCACATCTCAAGCCGTAGTCCCCACAAACCCATTAAATAATTTGAACTCCAATGTCAATACTGCTTCTAGTAATAATAATTCAAATTTTACTACAAATAGTATAAATACTACTTCCAGTAGTACTAATAATAATACAAGTGTCTCAGATACAAATGGTACGGTCAAATCTGAATTTAATTTCAGAGATATTGTATCTAATAATAAACAATTGTATTTGTCTACTATGAATAATAACCCACACGCAATGAATGATCCTTCCATTTTAGAAACTTTGTCACCTTATTTCCAACCATTTGGTGTAGATGTGTCACATTTACCAATGACAAATCCACCAATCTTTCAAAGTTCTTTACCACTGTTAGATGAACATGTGAGACGTAGACGTATATCTATCTCTAATGGTCAAATTGGTCAATTGGGGGAAGATATAGAGACAGTGGAAAATTTGTATAATACACAACCACCACCATTACCACAAAAATTTGCACCAGTCAATCAACAACAATTGTTGAATGGACAATCATTAAACAATGAACAATATAATAATACCCATAATCCTAATAACTCAAATAACAATGCTAATAGTAATAATAATAATGCTGGACAACAGTGGAATAGAAATGTTCCGATGAACAATGTCTTACAACCACAAGTTTTAAATCAACATTTAATACAACAACAGCAACAGCAGCAGCAGCAACAACAAAATGAACAAAATATTGCACCAGATGCTAAACCTTTCAATTTAAATGATGATAAATTAAATATTCAGAACAGTAATAATAATGCCACTTCAACGACAATCATGCCTGTATCATTATCGGATAAAAGTTCACCTAAAGAGAATAAACAATATATGTATCCATCCAATTCATCTTCTGTTGTTTATGATGATGATGGTAATGAACCTATTCCTGGTACAAATGCTTGGAAAAGAGCCAGATTATTAGAAAGAAATAGAATAGCAGCATCTAAATGTAGACAACGTAAGAAAGTTGCTCAAGTACAATTACAAAAAGATTATAATTTTGTCTCCAAGGAGAATTCTATAATGAAGAAGAAATTAAAATATTATGAAAAATTAATATCTAAATTTAAGAAATTTACTCAATCACATTTCCAAACTTGTCATGGTGCTAAAGAACCACAAGATTTGAAAATAATTGAGGAAATGTTAATGATTGATGAAGATATAAATGAAGTTAATGAAAATGGGGTTATTATAAAAATGGAAGAAAATTCATTTGATTGATGGTAAAAATAAAATACATTAGAATAAACAATTTTGTAATTACATAGATATAATTGTAATATACCACTATGACTTTTTGAATAATTTTTTGTTCATATACAAATATATATATATATATATATATATAAAGAATTGTTGTTTTATTACAATGTTAGTTATTTATACTTTTATTAATGTTTTAATTTTTGTCCCCATCCCTGATAGGAGCAAACCATGGATGCCCCATGGCTTCCTTTGCAGTTAATCTTTCTTGATGATCATATCTTAATAAATTATCAATTAAATCAATAATGTCTTCATTATCAGCTAAATGTTTATTAGATTCATTGATAAATCTATGCCATGGTCTTCTAATGTATTGATCCATATCATGGAATTCTCTTGGTAA
Source organism: Kazachstania bromeliacearum (assembly GCA_003708535.3). Taxonomy (NCBI): domain Eukaryota; kingdom Fungi; phylum Ascomycota; class Saccharomycetes; order Saccharomycetales; family Saccharomycetaceae; genus Kazachstania; species Kazachstania bromeliacearum. Next base: position 103,175 of record PPOP03000024.1, on the reverse strand, counting down.
TGTAATTTCATATTTGGTTAAATATTTTTCAAAATCGTCACTACCAAGTAGTCTAACAATTTTCACTAATTGATCAGTGTTACTACTACCATGGAAGAATGGTTCCTTTTGGAAAATCATAGAGGCTAACATAGTACCAAATGACCACATATCTAAGGAATAATCGTACATTCTATAATCTACTAATAGTTCTGGACCTTTGAAAAATCTAGAAGCTACACGTACATTATATTCCATATTAACGTGATAAAATTCAGCTAACCCCCAATCAATTAATCTTAATTTACGTTCTTTATGATCTATCATAACATTATGTGGTTTAACATCTCTATGCATTATCCCCATGGAATGACAGTAGTCTAATGCCTTCAATAATTCAAACATGTAATATCTCATATCCATATCTGTTAACTTAGGGTATAACACACGGAAATCATAATTGTTTATATATTCAAAGACCAATGCTGGAGTCTTAGAGATTGGATCTCTTATAATGTCTAATAATTGAATAATATTTTCATGACCATTATGTGGTAGATCATACACGTACGATCTCATATTTTTCAAAGCATATTCTTTCTTATTAGTGTAATAATTTTCACTGGGGATCTTATTAGCCGTAGGAGGATTAACTTCATTGGATAAATTACTCAAAATTTTAATCTCTCTCTTAATTTTCTTCTTCTTAACAGGTTTCAACATTTTCACCACAATTTGCTTACCTGTCTTCATTTGAATACCTTGAAACACTTCAGAGTATTTACCACGTCCAACTTTAGTTTCAATTTCATATTCCTTTAAATTGTTCGTGGACCATTCAATGGTAGTGTTCTCATAATCCCAGTACTCTTGGTCCTTCTGTTTGTTCACATTGGTGTACACTCTCGCTTCGGACCATATTCTGCTCTTCATAATGGCAACTGTACTGTCCTTTGAAGATCTGTTTGATTTGAGACACCTTCTCAATGTTTGCAGATTTCAATATTCGTTGTTTAAAATTTTTCAAAGAGGAAAATACGTAATTTGAGACGGTAAATATAACAGTGAAATATAGTGATATATAGTGATATATTGTATGGGATCTATAGTATGGTTACAAGTTCTGTAACCCCTTGATGACCTCCTCGTGTTGAGATTTATTTAGATCGGCACTGGACACGTTACTGTTCTTAGTCTGTTGGAAAATGTCTCTAGTCTTTTCAAAATATACAGTTTCCAATAAATTTCTCATTTGTGATTCAATGTCTTCAATCATGGTCCCCAAATTGGTAACATGTGCCACATGAATTTGCTCCAATTTAGCAGTCTCATCATTCACTGAGAAATTCCTTTCCGTTTGTCTTGTTAAATTACCAGATAATTTCAAATATTCTTGTTTCAATTCATCTTCCAAATGTAGAATCACCGTAGTGGTCACTTTATAATTGTACTCTTGTGAACCTGAACGAGTCACTTCTACCACGTGGATACTGTCCCATTGACCGACATTATCCTTCTTGAAAAGAATCACACCGGCAAAATCTGTGTCCTCGTCCAGATCCCACAAGTAAACACTAGAGATCCCACCTTCGTAGTACAAGTCTCTGTACACGTCCATGGAATCATTGCACATGATCTCTAGGGATCTCAATGTTTCAGAGGGGAACGGACTCTCTTGTAAATCCTCTTCACTTAAAGGTGGGAAATATTGATTAGACCAAGGCGATCTGAAGGAGTCGATGTCACGATTGTAATCACAACATAAGTATTCACGATTGGAGGCACTGGAATCTTTACTCACGGTCAATGGTGTGTCAATGGATGATAATAGATCCTCAGCCAATTCAGGTTCTAAATTGATCAAATTGTTTAAATTGGTCTTAATCTTACTTGGGTCTAAACGACGTAACAAATCCAAAGCGGCATCGTACTTCTCGTCACTCATTATAGGTTGCTGTATGTATATATGTGTCTTTGTTGTTAAAACTGATACACTGTTTATTAATGGCTCCTTTTTTAATTTTTCAAAATTTAATAATATAAAGGTATATATAAAAGTAGTATATATATACAAGATTATTCTGCCATGATAGCCATGACAGTGAACCCTAGGATGATGGCCACTGTTTGACCAGCCCATTTGCCCAATTCTTGACACTTGGTACCTTTATACTCTTGATTAATCAATTCTGGTAACACTGTAGCCGTAGCAATGTAAATGAATCCACCTGCAGTGATTGGTAACATCAATTCATCCAAATCGATGTCATCTAACAGAGAAAGTGGAAACATATCTGTATCTATAGTGGTGGCGGGGTCTGCACCAATCTCATTGATGTAACAACCAATGACAGTACCTAACAGGGCACCCATTGAAGTGACAAATTGAGATTTCAATCCATCGATGAAAGAGAACCCATTTGACAACAAGATTGCAAAATCACCTAATTCGTGAGGTACTTCATGGAACAAGATAGCCACTGTGGTGACTACACCGACATGTTTAGATCTATAAAACGATGATGCAATGGCAATACCATCTGTCACGTTATGAATCATACCGGAGATGACATTCAACAGAACAGAGACATTACGTGGTTTTGTGGTCTGTTTCTCAGCTTCAGTAGCACCTGTACTGGAATGAGAATGACCATGAGAATGTTGGTGAGCACCTTCACCTCCAGAAATGATTCTTACCAATTTGTCTAAGGACAAGAAGATCATAAACCCTACAAACACACCAAGTCCCAAAGTGTCAGGATCACATTCAGGTATCAAATGTAGGAAAACGTCCCCTAACAGTGTCCCCAATGCAAATGGAACTAACAATTTGGATAAAATGGTCTCTTCATTGGAAGACGAAGGTGACATAATAGATACGATGATAGCAGCAGGTGCTAATTGGATCAACAAGGTAGCCAACAACGAGTTATAACGTGGTGATGCAATAAAGATGTGGCTTTTCAACATTTTTTGTAACCATTGGATGGATGATTGTATGAAATGTGGTATCTGTTCGTTACCTTCCAAGGAGTGCACATGCTCGTGTCCATGTCCATGTGCCTCGGCCAACACCATGGCAGTCGCGGTAAGCAGCAATTCAGATAGCATATTGTGTTGTTACTGTTGTGACTGAATGGTTCCCAGACGATGAAGTAACAGTTCAAGATATTAACATAACAAGGCAAGTTACCCGAATGACACATCAGACGTTGATTTATTCCAGACGGTTACGATATATAGTGGTGGCACCGCTGCAATGGAGTGTACAACTCTGCCTGCCCACTTACACGGCGACCAGACTCAATGTTACACTTCACAGAACCCCATAACACACATATTATCTGGTTTACTCTTCCCACACTATATATTAATTACATCATGAAATATTTTTCAACATTTATATAAAAAATTCTCCCTAAATGAAAAAAAGAATGGTGGTTGTTTGAAACCACACCACTCATTACTTTACCACTAGTGCTGTACTGTTTGCAAGGAACCGACTAGAACAAGAGTGTGTATCCTGTATCGACACCAACACATCACGAAACAATGTCACCAGAACAACAAGTGGAATTTTTACGTTTCCAACAAGAATTTTTAAAACACGATACAGTGGACTTCTTAGAGTTTACTGCGAACTATTTAAGGAAGAGACAAGCTGAATTACAAAGAGATGGCGGTAGCACTACACCTTTGATCAGTGCTAACAATTCTCGTTCCGCTTCAAGACTATCTATGGATCATAGTCGTGGTTCATTTGTCGCTTTCAAATCACCATTTGGGGATAAAGGTCCACATTCCAATGAGGACTCTGTCATTGAATTTGGTGCTCCACCCAGTCATGTGAATTCTCCAATACCTATCTTTAAAGGTGGGTTTGATGTCGGGAAGGAAACTTCTAAGAAGAGAATCAATTCCCCCTTGGACCCTTCAGATAACTCTGTCAGACGTAAGACTAGCCCAACCCCCACTGCATCCACAGGTGCCCCCGATGAATCAAATTTAAATTATAATGCATTACCAATGTCGTTCAATGCGGAAAGACGTACTTCTGTCAGTGGTGAAACTTTACAACCTGATCATTTTGACGATTGGACACCAGATCATTACAAAGAAAAGGGTGAAGAACAATTGAAAAGATTAGAAAAATCTATTGGTAAAAATTTCTTATTCAACAGATTAGATGTGGACTCCAAGAGATTAGTAATTAATTGTTTAGAGGAGAAAACTGCAGCAAAGGGTGAAACTATTATTAAACAAGGTGATGAAGGTGATTATTTTTATATTGTAGAATCCGGTAGTGTGGATTATTTGGTTAATGGTAATAAAGTTAGTTCATCAGGTCCATCATCAAGTTTTGGTGAATTAGCTTTAATGTATAATAATCCAAGAGCCGCCACTGTGGTTGCTACAGATGACTGTATACTTTGGGCTCTGGATAGATTAACTTTCAGGAAAATCTTATTGGGTAGTTCATTTAAGAAGAGAGTCATGTATGATGATTTATTAAAGAGTATACCCGTTTTAAAATCATTGACTACTTATGATCGTAGTAAATTGGCAGATGCATTAGATACTAAGATTTATGAACCAAATCAAGTCATCATAAAAGAAGGTGATTCAGGTGATAATTTTTATTTAATTGAATATGGTAAAGTTAATGTGACAAAGGAGGGGAAAGGTTTATTAACCACTCTAACCAAAGGCGATTATTTTGGTGAAGTTGCATTATTAAACGATTTACCACGTCAAGCCACAATCACCACTACAGAGAAGACCAAGGTGGCCTTCTTGGATAAAGGTGGGTTCCAAAGATTATTAGGTCCAGTAGTGGATGTATTGAAATTAAATGATCCAACTCGTGCCGAACGTGAAGAGTAATCTGTCTGAATTTCTTTTCTAACTTTATATTTTTTTCTCATAGTTATTACCCACATTGTTAATTGATATATATATACGTATGTAATCTATGTATATTTTATTTACAATGATTATTAACGTTAATCAAATCTTTTTTTTGTCATTATTAATTAATTCTAAAATATAAATGTGAAAAAAAGATATTAAATTTAACCACAACTAAAAAGAACAACACAACGACTATCATATAATGACTGTCATAACTGGTCTACTATACGTTATATCCATTTTACAAATAAGTCATGCTGCATTTTCCAGTTATGAATTCCATCAATTGATGAAAAATATTCCACAAGTTAATTTACAATCCATTAAAGTACCTAAAGATATTAAATTGGAAGCCTACGTGGGGTTAACATTATTTATTATTGCTACATTTTTATCATTTGAACCATATCAATATTACCCTTTGAAAGGTTCTAACAACAAGTTATTATCACAGGGACAATATTTGAAAGATATTGCATTGAACAAATCTACTAATGTGGATAATATAGTAGGAAACGATCCTACAGGTGAGGTGACTAATACACCAAATATTGTGGATATACATACAAAGAGAAAGGAGATTGCTAATTGGTTGAATGCAAAGGAATAAATATTTTATTACATATACAAATATATATACAAATATACAGTAAACATTATCGTGTTTTAATTTGTCGGTTGATAAAATGGGTTATCTTCTATATTGGTTCTAACGTCTCTATGTGAACTATCACTGTCATTGAATCCATTAGATTCAAAACTTGTGTTCATATTACCACCATGTCTTCTCTCCAGGGGACTGTCTAACATTGTGGTCGTGGTTGTACTGCGGGCTTTTTGTAAGGGACCCAGTATAGCAGGTCGACTCAATGTGATCCCCGACCCTTTCAATGGATTCCTCTTCAATTGTTGTTGTGTTGATGCACTCAATTTATCTCTATTGGATTTTAACCTTTCTTGTAACCCTCTCTCTTGCAATTCATGTACAAGTTCAGTGACTTCTTCTTGTTCTAATGACAGTGTAGTGGCAGGTCTCCTGAGCATTTTTAGAGAAGTATGTTAATTGAACAATGATACTTTGGCACTTATATCTATTTTCATCATGAAAATTTGATCTGTCTTTTTCAAATTGATGTTTTATTTCCTTATTTATTGTTAATTAAAATAAACTGAAATGGGTCACTTTTGAAATGACAATATTTTGATGTAGTGATGATTCATAAGTATTAAAATTTTGTCTGTTAAAATAGGTTAATAATTAAAATAAAGATTTCAATACAATTTTTAATGTTCCAAATACCATTTTTCGTAAAATTTATATATGACAGCAGGATAAATTACTCGATTAAAATAATCAAATAATATTTGTTTGCATATAAGAGTGAAAGTTTAATCTCGGTGTGGTTAGGTCTTCTAGAGAATATATTGATCCAAAAAATTTTCAAATAATATATCTTATGTTAAAGGTTAAAAGTACATAATATATACGTTGATTTGTTTTATTTACGATTGTATGAACAAAAGTAATATGATGTGCTCTAAATAATATGTCCTTAAAAGTATAGAAGACAGAACTAATCTTTAGAACAGATTAAATTTTCTTTCTGAATAAAATCTCAGTAAATATGGATCTGGTAAGAGAAATTAGTCTGAATATAAGTGGAGATTGGATATTATTTGAAAAAAAGTTTCCAATTACTTAAACCCTTTTACGAAATCATTACAAAACAATGCATGTCACCCTAGCTTTATGCTGTGAATTAATAGTTAATTTTGACACTATAAATTGACGAGTTTCTTCAAAAGTATAAAAATTGTTGATAATCTCAGTATTAATGTAGTATAATCGTATTGCATTGTGATAAATAAAACAGAGTAGAAGCAAATCAGGTGCAAAACAGTTTGCGATCCCAGCCATTCAAATTGACATACCATTATAGAGACTCGGAGCTGACTAGTGTCAGAATATGTTACACAAGGAGCGTTGGGATCAAAGAGTTTTAATATTAAAGCTTTGTGAGTATAGTTAAATAAATCAACCCATTTGTTTAAAACTTCAAGTTATTTGTTAAACCAGGAGAGAAAATTCATAGTCACTAAAATGACTTCTTAAATTTCTCAGTACATTATATAAAAATAGCTAACCTTGATAACATTTATTCTATGGACATTATCAGATGAAAGTCAAAAGATAATAAGGTGATTCAACGTGCTCGTCTGATCACCACCTTATATTTTAAAGGATATGACACATCTGACATAATTACATGCACCTAATTATAATAATCAATTCCAGCTTTCCGTGTATTAAAAGAGTCAGGAAAATATATAAGTACTGTTGCAATGTTCTGGCCTCGAATTTGGTCCGAGGTTGTCAAGTTTATGTAACATTAGTGTAAAGAATGTTTTTATGGCAAGGATAGAATGTAGTCATCATAATCATCATCACTATCATCACTATTTTCTGGTTCAAGGTCTTATAGAAACATTCTTATTCTGTATAGTGGGGACTTTGTCCTAGTGTATTGAAGTGGTGCATAAGATAGAAGGTATGAATGTTTGTGCCTAGATTACAATGCTTACATAGTAAGCATAAAACATTCGGTCTTTCACCTGGTGTTTTATATTATCCGAAGCCAGAACAAATTGACTAGATTTGTGAAGGCGCATATAAGGTGGTAATAATTGAAGATTTGTTAATGAGGAATGTTAGGGAGGATGATATTGAGAAGTTGATGGCGGGTGTTGAAAGTTTACAACTGAAAACATGTCAGGATAAAGAAAATTTTGGTATCATCACAACTGATGAACTTTCTAAATGACTGTATAATGCAAAGCTTGTAGATATTAAAAGCGCCAGTATTATTCATCAATTTACTAACGATCATTATCAAAGAACACATAATAGGTAGAAAGCAAAATCGTCATTTATATTGATTATTTTGTAGTACACGTATACCAGATGAAACTTTATTGTAGTATCGATACCATACTACTCTAGTGTTCTCTATATTACCGATAAAGCTATATTTACACTATGTGAGGTTAACAGATGCCCTATAAAATATGCCTGTAATAGCTTTGATAAGAAATTTACTATCATTCAATAAGTACTGGTATCTGTATTTCCTGTTGGGAAGTCACTCTGATAGGTTTATTCAATGTAAAATCATTTGTTGTTAATTGTTGTGAGGATGCCAAACTAAACATTTATCATCTTTGAAATTGGTTACATTCACTGTGATGAATAAGATATTTTATTGCACTTCTCTTCTGTCATATTTGTTCTCTTGTCAAGCCCATCCTTGTCTGTCTACAAGTTTATGAAATAAATTATCTATAAGAGGAAATGTATATGCGATTAATATTATCATTCATAGAACAATTGATTACCTTTTTCTTATCACGACATTAGTTAACTGTAACCACAATATAATACCATATCAATCCATTATAAATAACTAGTGAACTATGCTCACCATTTATATATGGCATGTAAGAGCAACAAAACAAATGCGAGGTTTTCAATGCAAAACAGTTGTGAGGTCTTGAAATAGTAACTTGTTTATTTCGTTAAAAGTTCTTGACTTCTCATTCCATTTTTATATGTATCGATTTCTCTCTATAGGTCAACAGTAACAATAGTGTTTAAATAATATACCAGATACGATATTTATTTAAAGATAAAACAACTTTAACATATAATACACGTTGTATACAATAGGATAATTAAAAATCATATATAACAAAACTATATTATTCAATAACCTAAACAAAGGACATGAATAAAAGACCGAATAAACTCGTCAGATAATAGCTTCTCAGAGAAGAACCTTTCCCTTCGTATTGGTTGTTAATCGCAGCTGTTGTGATCTTGGGGATAGTACTAGTGGTAGAATGACCTTCGTAAACATTACTGGTAACTAGGGAAGTGATTTCCGGTGTGGTACTTGTAGTAGTTGGTGTGACGGAAGAACCTTCGCCAGCGGGAGTATTAGCAGCAGGTGTAACTGAAGAACCTTCCTTAGCTGGAACATTAGTCGTTTGAGCGATTGCAACAGAAGCCACGCTCTTTTTGGAGTGGCAAACTTCGTCACAAATAGTAGATGTCACAGTAGACTCATCCTTCTCAGTGACAGTAGTAGCTGCAGTGGCTACAGTTACGGAACCGTTGCTATCAGCTATTGGTGTAGTGTTTGCATTATTGTTGAAAGCTTCATCATTTACTGGTGTGGTATTGGCAGCATCAGACCCACCATCTCCGATAGTTGCTGGATTCGTAACAGATTGTGAGGTAATATCAACTGATGGAGTGGATGTGGTACTTTGAATCACTGTACTATTACTATATCTACCACGTGTGACTTGAGTACCTATAGTAGAAGTAGTGGCATCGACAACTAAAGCTGTACCGTCAATTTTTGGATAGTAGGAAATAACGTCGGTTTCAACTTGGCCGTTAGGTTTGGTGACAGTAGCGGTAGTGGCTGGTAGGATGGTGACAACAGTGACAGTTGAGGAACCGATTATAGTTGAGGTACCGTCAGTGCTTGGGAAATATGAAATAACCTTGATGTCAACTTCACCGTCAGGTAGGGTCGCAGTGGTAGTGGTCACTGGTGGGACACCTTGCACTAGTGTGGTGGACACAACTGTAAGAGTACCGTTGACAGCACTTGGAATGTATGAGATGACGTTCACGTCCACTTCACCGTCGGGTTGTGTAGCAGTAGTGGTAATGGCAGCAGGAACAGTCAAGACAGAAGTGCTTGGAACAGCAATGAAGCTGCCGTTGACGGTGGTTGGAGAGTAGGAGATGACCTTGATGTCAACCTCACCGTCAGGTAGGGTCGCAGTGGTAGTGGTCACTGGTGGGACACCTTGCACTAGTGTGGTGGACACAACTGTAAGAGTACCGTTGACAGCACTTGGAATGTATGAGATGACGTTCACGTCCACTTCACCGTCGGGTTGTGTAGCAGTAGTGGTAATGGCAGCAGGAACAGTCAAGACAGAAGTGCTTGGAACAGCAATGAAGCTGCCGTTGACGGTGGTTGGAGAGTAGGAGATGACCTTGATGTCAACCTCACCGTCAGGTAGGGTCGCAGTGGTAGTGGTCACTGGTGGGACACCTTGCACTAGTGTGGTGGACACAACTGTAAGAGTACCGTTGACAGCACTTGGAATGTATGAGATGATGTTGATGTCTACTTCGCCGTCCGGTTGGGTGGCAGTAGTAGTAGTGGCAGGTGGCACAGTGAAGACAGAGGTACTTGGGTTAGCAACAAAAGTTCCGTTGGCAGTGTTTGGAGAGTATGAGATGACCTTGATGTCAACCTCACCGTCAGGTAGGGTCGCAGTGGTAGTCGTTACTGGTGGAAGTACTAGTGAAAAACTCGTAGCCTCAATCCAGGGCGGAAGAGTACCATTACCCGTAGTGTAATATGAGATGAAATCGATTTCTACATCCCCATTAGGTTGGGTGACAGTGGTGGTTGGATGATTAGAAAATGCTTTAAAGAGGGAGGTGCTTGGGTGAGCAACGAAAGTCCCATTGTCCGTACTTGGAGAGTACGAAATGACATTCGCGTCGATGTTACCGTTAGGTTCAACGGTAATGACAGTTTTCATTGCTGGAATAACTTGTGTGGAAGTAGTGGCCAAAGCAGTGATGCTATCGTTGATAAGAGTTGGGGTGTATGAGATGATGTTGATGTCTACTTCGCCGTCCGGTTGGGTGGCAGTAGTGGTAGTGGCAACAGGCGAATCATAGTAATATGTATTTGTAGAAACAAAAATCGTCCCACCTCTAATCGTTGCAGAGTAGGAAATGACCATAACCTCTGCGTCACCATTAGGTTGAGTGGCGGTGGTAGAAGTGATGGGTGCTGGGATAGTATTTGTGTAACTATCTATCAATGTAGTGTAGACACCGTTGGTATTTGTTAACCAATTCCGGACAGCAATGAACTGCACCTCCCCGTCAGGTAAACGGGAACTTACGGTGGAATATGCCCTCCAGGTAAGTTCGGTCGTGCTTGCGTGAACAACCAATGTCCCGTTTTCAGTGCTTGGGGAGTAGGAGATGATTTTAAGGTCAAGTAGACCGTCTGATGGAGGAAACAAACTGGCGGAGGTGGTCACTTTTGGAACGCTAAAAGTGGAAGTAAAAGCCTGGTAGGTCAGAGCACCGTTGACGATTAATGAATCATAAGTGACGATGTCGATTTCTTGGGCACCGTTTTGATCAGCAGGATTAGTAATGGTGGTAGGTGATGGCATTGTAAATGCGGGAGTCGCTGGGTTGACAGCAGCAGCTATAGCAGCCTTAAACAACGTAAACAAGAGAAACGATTTCAATAGCGTCGATTTCATTGTCGATTTGTCTTGGTCGATTACCAGGATGTAGTAAAGTCAATTTGTAATAAATCAACTTAACGTGCTATTCTGTATGCATATATATATAAAGCACCAAAAAAATATAAGAGTAAACACAGCCATCAGCAGCTGTACGATTTCATTTTGCTAGTGTGAGTACAAAAAAATTGCACAGAGAGACTCACATCGCATGAGATGCATATCAAGTAAAATATTTGCACGGATTTAACCTTCATTTTTCTCAACAAGAGGAGATTATGGAAATAGGATTATGGCAAATCGCCAAAATTTGTAAAAGATCTGCACTGGGTAGAGCTCACACACGAGAATAGGAGCAGGTGGAAAGTCAAATCTCGCGAAAAAGTTTTATTATCAGTTGAAACTTTTTACTTTTGGAAGATTCGCGTTTTTCTTTCCGGTTTTGTAACATTCCCAATACCGGCACAGAAACTGCGCAGGACGCTTATTGCCGATTTAATCCCGGTTTTCATGCACGATTGAAACATGAGACTTTCTCGAAGAGAACAATAGAGACAGGATGAGCGTGGGCAATTAACAGCTATTATAAATCCCGCTATTGTTCTGTCTGAGGTGTTGTGCTTGGTCGCCACAGAACCGCACGGGCAGCCCTTTATGTAAGGTTATAATTGCACTATTTTTTCTTATTACGCCGATAATGCCTCCATTGTTTCGTCGACCAAAAGCGTGGGGGTGAGAATGCTGGCCATTTAGATGGCTGGACTCAGTTTTTTACTTGCAATGTGGCTGTGGTGGTGGATTTGAAAGTTTTTCACCTAGAACTATTCGTACTAGAACCACTCTCCTCATACCATTGACTAGTACCAGTGTTTGTCCATACGTTTTGATTTTGCCGTACTAGGGATTTTCTCTGGTCTCACACTTTCTGTAGAGAAACCGTAAACAATAGTAGAACAATAAATTATGCATAATTTCAAAGAATCTACTACTGCTTGAAATAGTATATATATTATTGTGGTATCGGTTATGTACTCTTGACTGCCATAGCAGCTGCTTGATTGATTTCTAGAAGTGAATAGTTTCTCCAAGTCATAAAATTAACATTACCTAGCATTTTAGACACAGTTACATGTTCTTATTGTGTTTATTGACCAAATATGAATGAATTTAAGAGTTTGTTCCAGTGTTTTGGTCAAAATAACTTATCTTATTTTTCAATTTTGAGTCTGATTTTATTACCCAGTGAGCACATATAAATAGGTATCTTAAGATACGAATTAGAAATCTGAAGTATTATGCATTATTGGAACGTTTGCAATACTAGTAGCTTTCAATTCATTAAACACTGGTTATTTCAAAATGATGTGTTCAATAAAAATAAGAATTTGGGAGCATATAGAAATGGTTATAATAATAAAACGGCAGCAGCCAGGGCACTAACACTAGCATATATTGTTGACAGGAAGTGCCAACAACAGATTCAACATTGGTATATTTAACAACTTCGCTGTATAAAACAGTAGCGGCGTCATTGGCAGGAGAGATAAAAATGATAATGGGGCTAGTGGCAAATGAAACAGTAATCTTTTTGAATTGGCAAACTTGGTCACATATAGTAGATTCCACAATGAACTTACCCTTCTCTGTAACAGTAATAGTCTCAATGGTAGCAACAACAGAATAAATCAACTTTGATTGACAAAATTCATTACAAACAGTTGATGTGCACAATGAAGTAGAATTAATAGCAGTGGCAATAATAGTAGTGTTTTAGCATATCTCGTTAAGAGATGATAAGATAAAAATATTTATTCGAAGGTTTTCGACAAATAATGAAGCAAAAGTATCATCCAGATAAACAGTAAAAAAAACGTAACCAGCTTAAGCAAGTGAAGTTAATTGATTAACCATTATTAATGATAAAATGAACATTCATTTGTTTTCAGAATAGGTAAAAAATGAAAATAAAGATTACAAGTCAATATTAATTCATATCATGAATAACCCATACACATCGTTCAGAGGACGTAGTGTCTGTCAGTCCACAAAAATACCACATTGGATTCTTTTCTTAACATCGCTCATTTAACTATTCTAATTACAAGCATGTGTCATTTCACTCCCTAATAATGGTTAGTAAACTTACTCCTCATTCTTTGTATTTTAATGTTTGGCCCCACTTTAATTTATCATGACACTAGTCCTGTGGTTCTTTTTGCCTGTTATTCAAAACTATATTGATTTAAAAACACCTTGATTATTTATTTCTCAAAATTGCTTATCTTATCTCTGGTTTTGGTTCTGTTCTTTAGGTTCGTTGCATCTAATGTCTTACTCAGATATTTCTAAAAAAATAAATTAGTATGCCTTGTTGGCGCAATCGGTAGCGCGTGTGACTCTTAATCACAAGGTTAGGGGTTCGAGCCCCCTACAGGGCTTACTTTTTTTTATTTCTAGTTGGACTATTACACTATTTGAATGGTTAATATATTATCAATGTATAAGTGATATGGATTTTTTCTGGCTAATAAGAATATTTTAATTGTTCAAAAATTCATAATAAATTAATGGAATAACATTTTGGTTAAAAGTCAATGAGAAAAGTTGTTATTAACTAATAATGTTGAACTTTAAACAAAAAATAAAACACCAAATATTTAACTTTAATCAAGGATTAACACTGTTTTAGTAGCAACCTGTACATATAAATAAATTCAAATATAAATATCATTTACTGTGATTAATGACTTTTTCTTCCTCTAATTCTCAAATTGAATTAAATAAAACGAGCAAGTACAAGAATAGAAACTGGAGAATAGTTACTGATAAACCTCCATATTATAGTACCAAACAACTAGAGTCCCTTAAACGTCATATTACCACTGAACAACGTCGTTACTCCTCTTATAATATATAGTGTCTTCCCTTAATGTCACAGTGCACGAGAATTAGCATCGCGTAATTTTCGGTTCATCAAAAACATATGTAAACCCATTGGAAAAATGTCACAATGAGATACAAGAGTAAGATCAAACCATTGATTGTTTGTGCGATTCCTCACTAGATCTAACCTGTGATCCGTGTTATGAATTCTGATAGTATCGGAGAGGAACCCCCACATATCTCTCTGGAGAGCTCAACAGGGAACGATATACCACAAGGTTCTACATGTCGTATTTGTAGAGGTGAAGCCACTGATGATAACCCATTATTCCATCCTTGTAAATGTAAAGGGTCCATCAAATATTTACACGAACCGTGCCTGATGGAATGGATCGCTTCAAGGAATTTAGATATTAGTAAACCAGGTAGCGTGGTCAATTGTGATATTTGTCATTACCCATTCCAATTTAAAACAAATTATTTAGACAATATGCCTGAAAAGATTCCATTATCCATTTTGATTAAGAAATCTTTACAATCTACCATTTCAAAATTATACACTAAGACGTTATTATTTTTAGGTGTTGCTTTAATTTTAAGTGGTGTTCCTTTGGTGTGGACATTCTTCAGTAGATTATACACTTTCATAATGGATACTGAATTACCATATGAAGGCCAATTTTGGAAAAGTATATTATTAGGGTTTGAAAATGATGATCACCACGAATTGACTTTTAATTACATTTTATTGAAAATATTCTCTAACAATCGTTTCGCAGCATACCAAATTGCATTAATTCTTGTTTTACATTTGGGGTTATATTTCCAATATGATATGATTGTTAGGGAAGACGTATTTAGTAAGATGGTATTCCATAAAATTGGTCCAAATCTTTCTGTGGATGAATTGAAAGATCGTTTAAAGGCAAGATTCCCAAATATGGATGATGAAATGTTAGCACAAGTGGCCAAGGCTATGAGAGAACGTGAAAGACGAGAACTTGAAGCCAGGTTGGAACATGAAGATGATCAACTACAAATGGTCCCACCAGTGGAAGATGTCATTCAAGAAGCAGATGACGAAGATGAAAATGCTGATCCAGATTTTGTACCTGAAGATAATGACAATGATTCTGATACTGACGTGGAAAGTTTACATTCTGAAAATGAGAATGAAAATGAACTTGCTGATAATACTTTCGAACAAGAGCGTGCTAATGCTATGCGAAGAGAAAATATTCAAGAAGCATTTGATAGAAATCGTCGTATTATGAGACAATTGGAAGATATGGGTGTTCAAAATTTACATGAACCATTTATCCCACCTATACGTCCTGTACAACCAGCTAATCCAATGGCAGAACCATTTTTACCACAAGTTGATAATAATAACAATAGATTTGGTGAACAACCAATCCCACCTTTAGCTCAACCACAATTGGATGAAAATATTGATGCACAACCAGCATTTATTGCCAATATTAATTTGAAATTCAGTAACTTGTTAGTCTATTTTTCATTAGCCATCGTGGCAATTGCATTTTATTTGTCTATTGCGTATCTTTTACCAAGTGTAATCGGGTTTGTCCTATTGAAGATATATTTTGGAATTATTAAGATTTTTGGTCGTGGTGTTATTAGCTTATACTATTTGACCAAACTAAATTCAGTACATACTGTTATTTTGAATGAAATTCCTTACGCTAACAATGTTAATCAATGGATTATAGATGTTGTGATTGCTAATATCAGTTATTTATACAACGCTTACGTTTACAACACTATGAAGGATTCGATTTTCATTAGAGGTTTACCTGCCATGACTACCTATTTAACTGCAGTAATTTTAATTTGTGGTTCATCTGAACTGATGGCTATAGGTTATAGTCGTAGAAATGGTATGTCCAATCATACTAGAAGATTCCTTTTCGAATTATTATTTGCATTCAGATGTACTTTCAAAGTTTTTACTTTGTTCTTCATCGAATTAGCAGGATTCCCTATACTAGCTGGTATTATGATAGATTTATCATTGGTATCACCCATTTTAAACGGTCCAACTAGCTTACTTTGGGTTCCTAAAATTTGTACATTCTGGCCTAAAGCTTCTTTCATCTTATATTGGATGATCGGTACTTTATACATGTACTTGTTTGCTAAATACGTTGGAATGATTAGACAATATATTATAAGACCAGGTGTTTTGTTTTTCATTAGATCTCCTGATGATCCAAATGTCAAGATCCTACATGATAGCCTAATACACCCAATGCCAATTCAACTATCCAGATTATGTCTTTCTATGTTTATTTATGCTGTCTTTATTTTGGCAGGATTTGGGTTCCATACAAGACTATTATTCCCATACTTACTAAGGACAAACATTTTGCAAGCACATGAATATTTCAGTAAAGTGACATTTACAAATGTAAGCGTAATGTTGTTATGTTTCTATGCAGCCAAAAGTTTGCTGGAAGAGAATCCAAACGTCAAGCTTTTTGTTAGACAATATTGGATTAAAGTGTTTGAGATCACTTCGAGAAAATTACGTTTGTCATCATTTATATTAGGTAAAGATTATTCTTTGGAAAGAGGTCATATCATATACAGAAATTATTTCTACAAATTTTTTGCACCAAAAACAGCCCAATGGTCTAATCCAGATTTATTCTCTAATCCAAAGACCATATCACAAGCAAATTTATTATTCAAAGAAAATAAAGACATACATGCTTATTTTGTACCAGATGGTATGTTAATGCGTGTTCCATCCTCTGATATTGTCTCAAGAAATTATGTACAAACTATGTTTGTACCAGTGACTAAAGATGACAAGTTATTGAAACCTTTAGATTTGAGACGTGCTAAGGAAAGAAATAGACGTAATGCTGGTGAATTCGGTTACTTGGACCAACAAAACACAGAATTTGATGACTATTTTGTCTGTTACGTGCCACCAAATTTCAAATTGAGATACATGACTTTACTTGCTTTGATGTGGTTTTTCGCTTCATTGTTAATTCTTCTAATAGCCATTACATCACAGTATATCACTAATACGTTGTCTATTGTTGTTCTATACACTTTATCGATAATGAAGCTACAAGATGAATCTTTTTCGTTAAGAGCAACTGTAAATGAAGGTTATAAACAAGTTAATGTTCAATACGTTTGTGTCGGTGCTATTATTTTATCATTAGCGCTTGATTTTTATAAGGAACATGAACTATCGAAGTATTTCGTCAATGATCATGTAGTACACGATGTTGAACAAGAAGAAGTAGCTGAAGCAGGTAATGACGTTAGACCACAAATTCCAGTGAGACCACCTCAAGGAAGAGGAAGAGTAGATGCTCTTTTTGAAAGTTATTTGATGAAATTCCTAATTTTAATCTGTATGCTTTTCATTACCATAATAATGAAAATCTCCACGGGTGCTGTTCTAAGTTATTTTGTAACATTTCTCTTTGAATATTGGTCGATTAAAATTTCTGAATATTTTTCTAGTGTAAAGAGTACCACTGTATTTAGTAAGTCAGATGGTGGTTATTCCACATTATTCGCCATAACCCTTCTGACATCTACTCCTTCTATCTTTATGCTCGCATACGATACAACTTTGAATTTTGGTAACATGGGTGACCAACGTTTCATTGAAATTGTTAAATTGTTTTTCATTAAGCATTTATTACCTGCGACATATCGTTACCTTGCATTTGGCGCATACACTGTTTGTTTGATCGGTGGTTGTGCTTTGGTTGAATATTTCACTCATGAAGGAAAATACAATTCTTTGCTTGATACTGTTTCATTAATAAAGCTTGATATAATTGAGGACGGATTTGTGAACATTACATCATCCACTCATATTTGTATCACTATCGCATCTGTTCTAACAGTTGCGATTGTTCTTCGTTACTGTGGTAAAAGACTAAAATCATGGTTTGGTAAGGCCGTACAGGATGTTAAAGATCAAGTTTACGCCAAGGGTAGATCATTAAAGAACTACGATTAAGCATTTTCATCTCATTTCTTTTATCTTTTAACGTATTTGTGATATAT
Organism: Kazachstania bromeliacearum; assembly: GCA_003708535.3. Lineage (NCBI taxonomy): Eukaryota > Fungi > Ascomycota > Saccharomycetes > Saccharomycetales > Saccharomycetaceae > Kazachstania > Kazachstania bromeliacearum. The sequence continues at coordinate 84,983 of PPOP03000024.1, read as the reverse complement.
ATATATATGGTTTATGTGTACAACTATTAAAAAGATATTAATAAATGTATGGTTATAAAATTACTGGTTGTTTATTTAATATGCCTTTATATATATATATATATATAACACATGCTTATGCAGATGGAATGTTTATGTTATGTAAGAATGTTGAAAGCGAATTGTTCTTTTCTCTTTTAATATTTAATCATCATCCAATGTTATGGGTTGATTGTATTGGGTCTGTTGTATCTCGTCATCATCGACACTTATGGAATCCTGACTTTTAATGTATTGTCTACTGGGTATACCGACTTGACTGTTGAAATATTCTGCTGAATCATTGTCATTTAATTCATTCTCTACTTTTTGTCTAATTATTGTTAATCTATCTGCTTCTGTTGAAACATCAGGAGATTGTTCTTTGTTTATTTCTCTCTCTTCTCTGGTGATTTCGACCTCTTCCTGTTCTTCTATGCTGTTGTTAGAATATTCCTCTGATTCTATTTCCTTGCCTCTTTCTTCACTACCATTTTCAATATCTTCGTGACTGTTTCCATGTTCCCCTATTAAATTGACATCAGCATCTGACTCGATGTCTGATATTACAATTTTTTGAGAAACATCACCTTCAAAATAGGGTTCGTCGAGTTCTGGTGACTTAGATAGTGAATCCTTAGAAAGGTTTTTGGTGGGACTAGATGGGATGTCTGAAGAAGGTGGGTTGAGTTTAAAATCCGATAGATTTTTTTTTTCAAAATATGGAGAGATCACCTTCGTTGTTAATTTTGTGTTTTTCCTTGAAGAGTCATATTTTATGGGAGAACTTTCTAAGTAATCTCGGTTTATTATTGGAGAACTGATCATTGATGATTTCTCTTCAGTATGAATACCTTCTGGTGGAGTTGATTTACGGTCTGCCGTTTCGGATCTGGTATCGTTTTCCTTGAGAGCTGCATTTATTTCATGTTGTAAAATGGAAGCTGTTGGTGAAGAGTCAGAAGGAGGATCTGATGATAACCCATTACGTAGTACTTGATCTGGTGCCGTGTTTGAATTATTATCAACTACAGTATTTTGTTCTTCATTTATTTGATCTTTATTAGGTTGATCGTCTTCCATCTCGCAGTTTGGAATGTGTTCGATAATCTCAACATCTTCATCCTCACTTTCTTCCTTTTCATCTTTTTCATTGTCATTTGCAGTTTCTAGTTGGATCTTTTGTAATGACCATAAAATGTTTCTAAATTTTTTCCTTGCCTTGTTTCTCTTACTTTTCTCAAAATATTCATTGATTACTTTAGATGAATTTTTATTCTTTAATTTTGCTGATCTCCAGATATCAATAGTCTCAGTTGGATGATCAACAAATGTTTTCACAGTTAGTATAACATGAACACCACAATCACTCATATTTGGTTGTTGTGGAACCAGACAAGTTTTCATCCTGATTGAAGTCTTATCGATATTCATATTATATTTATCATTGGCATACGCGATCAAGAATTCTTTGATAGGATCGATTTCTCTTGTATGCACACCTCTTAAGGAATCAAATGTCAGTATTTGAACTATTGGGGTTCCCATCGATATATCATCTGAATCTTTACCAACTGTTGGTATCGGATGATCATCTGTCTCTATTATATTATTACCTTGTGTTCCCTCTGAAGTTTCTTCTTGTGGTTCATCTTGAGTTCCTTGTTCAGTTGAGTTAATATCATTTTCTAAATTTGACTTTTCAACTTCATGGTCAGCAATTTTTGGTTTATTCTTTAAGAAATCAAAAAGTGAATTTAAATTAGTGATAACGCAACCAAACCAATGATAATTTACATTAATTGGGATAATGACATATTTTTTATCGAAAAGGTTTGCATTCTGTACCCAATTTTTAACATTTTCATAATAATTATCAGGATCACTTATTAATTTTGTGTAAAAAAATGATGACATTACGTAGACGTCATCTCTCGATATATTCTTGTTCATGATTGATCTCTCCAAATAATATTTGATGAAAAAATCAATTAAACTATCATTAATCCAATCATTATTATACAAACATTTAAAATCTTGATTTGTCACTGAATAGGTACTACTATCAGCAAATGTTGTCTTTAAACTTGGACTAAAAGTTTCAGGTATTTCATATTCATGTTCTGATGAATCAACTTTTAAATACTTGTTAGTAGGTTGAATATTCCGTGTAGATCTTCTAAGACTTAATGTATCAATTGTGGACTGCACAGAATGTTCCTTTGGTTTATTGACAGATGAAGTTCCATAAAAATTTGAAGTGGATATTGAATGTGAACTATTTCGTTCTGTATCGCTTGTTGTAGTGTTGTGATCTGGTACATGAATCATTGTGGCTGTACTTGAAGAACCCGCTACAGATTTCTTGGGACGTCCCAATGATCTAAAATCGTGTTTCCTTAGGAAGCTACCTTTAGCTTGTTTTATCTCATCAAATATATGTCGCGTTGATGATTCAGCTAGTAATTTTTTTTCCTCTTCAATGGTTTTAGAATTTAATGTTTTCAATCTTGTCATTAGATCATCCATGTTATTGACTTTTTCTAAATTACATTTAATTGAAGCTTTAGTTAAAATTTCACAAATTTTTTGTATCTTATTATCTGTACTTCCATCTTTGGTTTTCCACATTAATGTTCTATATTTATTGCTATTGTTCGATGTTTGTTGCAATGCATTAATCAAACGAATATTACTGAAATCAATTATTCTTGAATCCCTTAGAACAATTCCAATAGCTGAAGATGCTCTATTGAATAATACTAATTTACAATGTGAATTAAAATCGATACTGTTATTCAATATGGTAGTACCTTTAAGCATGAAATCAATTCTACAACCAGTTAAATCCCTTTTAAAATGTAATACCACATTATCTCTTTCGTGTAAGATATCATGGAAATCAAATGCTTTAAAAGAACCTGACATATTAAAAGTTATAGGATGCACTCTATCATTTGATTCGAAAGGAGAAGAATAAAGTAACCCGCCTGAAGGTTTTTTCTTCATAGGAGGTGTATTAGTCAAAGGTTCAAATTCATCTGACTGTTTCCCCTCATCTTCATCGTCGTCATCATCATCAAAAGTGTTCAATCTCATTATTGCAACAGAGGCCTTCGGTACAGTGTTTGATTCTGGCAGGAAATCTGCCGTGGAGGAATTATTAATTTCATTGACCACTTTAGGGTCCTTTCTGTAGTTCTTATATCGTTGCCCGTCATGATTCTTCATTTTCATAGATATAATAGATTTGTATTCTTTGTCGACGTTATTGGTTATATTATCCACTGGATGGAACCCGCCATTGAAGCGATGACCATTAACTCTGCGTCTCTTATTGGACATAAAACTGTGTTTCTAGCTCTCTTCGCTTCCATACAACTCAACAGTGAGACAATACCTTGAATGTTCAGTACACACACTCGAGGGGACGGTACGCTGCTTATATTTGGGAAGGGTGCGTTGCTGGCTTGATTCAGATCAAATGGTTCCATCTGTTTTGGCGTCATATTAATAAACATTTAAACAATCGCTATCTGTCACTTCGCACGGACAGTAATCAAAAGTTAATTGAGACGATGCAAAATTTACTATACAAAATTCGATGTTAGTCACCACAGTTAGTTCAGTCAAGTTAATAGTATCCAGACTGATCATGTTCGTTCCAAGACACACCGGTGTGGTCAAGATGGCCCCCAGTTGCAGCAGAGTGGTGAGAGTTGCTGTCGGGTCGTCCAGACTGCTACATACCACGCAGCAACTGTACAACAACGATGGTGGACGTTCTCCGTTGAATATCTTCCGTGAGACGTTTAAGAAAGAGTGGGAGAAGTCCCAGGAGTTGCAAGACAGTATCAAGACTTTGGAGGACGCCTCTGGTAAACTAGGTGAGTCTGAAGCTTATAAGAAGGCCAGAGAAGCTTTCTTAAAGGCCCAAAAGGGTTCCACTATTGTCGGGAAGACTTTGAAGAAGACAGGTGAAACTGTGGAAGATTTGGCTTCCAAAGCTTGGGAATCAGAAATTGGTAAGACCACTAGAAAGGCCGCTTCAGAGACCGCTAAGAAATTAGATGAAAGTTTCGAACCAGTGAGACAAACTAAGATTTACAAAGATGTCTCTGAAGTTATCGATGACGGTGACAGTTCCAGTTATGGTGGGTTCATTACTAAAGAGGAGAGAAGATTGAAAAGAGAAAAAGCTTTAGCCTCAGGTCAAAGAATTAGAGCTGTTAAGAGTAATGAAGAAGCTGGTACTGCCTTAGTGGCCACTGATATTGAAGCTAAAGAATCATTGGGTAAAAAAATTGAAGATTTCCAAGAGAAAACTGTCGTGGGGAGAACTGTGAAAGGTGTTAAACAAAGATTATGGGATGAAAGTGAGAATCCATTGATCGTGTTTTTAAGAAAGATTACTACTAAGGTTAGTGGATTTTTCGCTGAAACAGAATCAGGTAGAGTCTACACACAATTTAAATTAATGGATCCAAATTTTAATAATGAAAGTTTCACTAAACATTTAAGAGAATACATTGTCCCTGAATTATTAGAAGCATACGTGAAAGGTGAAGAGAAAGTGTTAAAGAAATGGTTCAGTGAAGCACCATTTAATGTCTATGCCGCTCAACAAAAGATGATCAAAGAAAAAAAATTGTTTGCAGATGGAAGAATCCTTGATATTAGAGGTGTGGAAATCGTTAGTGCTAAATTGTTACAACCACAAGATATCCCAGTGTTAGTGGTCGGTTGTAGAGCACAAGAGATTAACCTTTACAGGAAAGTGGAAACTGGTGAGATCGCTGCAGGTAGTGAATCTAACATCTTAATGAGTTCTTACGCCATGGTGTTCACTAGAGATCCAGAACAAGTTGATGATGATGAAACTGAAGGTTGGAAAATCTTAGAATTTGTTCGTGGTGGTTCTAGACAATTTACATGATCAATGTAAAACAATAGCATTTAGGAATTTCTTGTAGATAACAAAATAAATATTTGTGAATTAATAATAATATATATATTTGAATGAAAAGAGTGGATCTTTTCCCTTATATTATTTGATTGAAATTTACTGACACGTGCCGTCTTTCGCGATATGAGAAAAAGTGAAAAAAGTGGAAAAGTTGAAATTTGTAATGAAATAAGCAAACAAATAATAGTAATAGTAGTGGTTTGATCATAAATAGAAGAAAGAGAGAGACTAAACGATGAATGAAGAAGGTCCCCAAGTGAAGATTAGAGAAGCCACCAAGTCTAATGTGGACTTCATTCTCTCTAATGTGGATTTAGCTCTAGCTAATTCTTTCCGTAGAGTTATGATTGCAGAGATCCCTACATTAGCTATAGATTCTGTTCAAATTGAAACAAACAGTACCGTTTTAGCAGATGAATTTATTGCACACAGATTAGGTTTGATTCCTTTGCAAAGTATGGATATAGAACAACTGGAATACAGTCGTGATTGTTTCTGTGAAGATCATTGTGATAAATGTTCTGTAGTGTTAACTTTACAAGCTGTAGGTGAAAGTGAAAGTACAACTAATGTTTACGCTAAAGATTTGACCATTGTATCTAATTTGTTAGGTCGTAATATTGGACATCCAATTATACAGGATAAAGAAGGTAATGGTGTATTAATTTGTAAATTGAGGAAAGGTCAAGAATTAAAATTAACATGTGTGGCTAAGAAAGGTATTGCTAAAGAACATGCTAAATGGGGCCCCACTGCAGCTATAGAATTTGAATATGATCCATGGAATAAATTAAAACATACACATTATTGGCATGAAGTGGATCCAGTAAAGGAATGGCCAATTTCTAAAAATTCAGAATATGAAGATCCTCCAGTGGAAGGTGAAGCATTTGATTATAAAGCTCAAGCTGATACATTTTATATGAATGTGGAGACGATAGGTTCCATTGGTGTAGAACAAGTGGTCACTAGAGGTATTGACACATTACAGAAAAAAGTGGCATCAATATTATTAGCATTAACACAAATGGAACATGAAAAGGTAAATTTTGCCACTGGTGAAAGTGGACCAGATATGAATGATCATATGATGAATAACAATGGTGATATTGCTATGGGAGGTGTTGAACACGATCCATATGCTAATCATGGACCAAGTAATGGGGGTCAAGGGACATCTAATGGTGTATATGATGATGCCTGGTAGAAAAATTACTCTTTTTGTAAAATAATAAAAAATAATAATAATATATATATATTATACAACTAAGTTCCTAAACATTTAAGAGAAACTAATATCATAACGTGTTCCAATTAATTAAATAAAATCTATTTAGTAAATAAAAAATTAATTAGGGTGTTCATCATTCCATTGACAACATTCTTTGAATGTCACAAGATTACCTCCGAAAATATCTAAAGCACTACCATAAGTCAAATCAACTCTACCTTGACTCAATTTATTGACTAATGCCAAATCAGTAACACTCTTAGCACCACCAGCGTAAACAATCTTGACATTTTTATTTAAATTCTTGGTCCAAACGTTTAATTGTGTGACCAATTCTTCATCAATACCGCGACATAAACCTTCCACATCAGCGGCATGAATTAAGAATTCATCTGTATATTCACTCAATTGAGTGAATGTATCTTCATTTAATTCTAAATTAGTCAATTTTTGCCATTTATTCATGGCCACCACCCATTTACCTTCAGGTGTTCTTCTACAACTTAAATCAACCACAAGACGATCTTTACCACATAATTCAGAAATTTTAATCAATCTATCAGTTAAAAAATTACCATCTGAGTCAAATAACCAACTGGTGACAATAACTTTGGATGCAAATTCTAACCATTGTGTACAATTTGTATCATTGATACCACCACCAATTTGTAAGAACCCAGGAGCAGCTCGCAGTGCCTCCAGAGCGGCATCGTCATTATTAGGACCCAATTTAATCACATGGGAGCCCGTGACATCGTGTTTCTTGTACAATTCAGCAAAATAAGAGGATGGATATTGTGATACAAAATTAGTCTTCAATTGAGATTGTTGTTGTTCGTCTGTCAAAGTACCACCGACAATCTGTTTCACCTCCCCATTGTGCAAATCAATACAACCAATATATCTAGTCATCTTTCTCCTCGAGTTTCCCTTTGTCACTTTACCTACACTGACTGAGAATTTCCAGATCTCACTACTAATGATTCAATTCAAATCATATTTTGCATCTCGAGTGACTGCTTCATCAGTAACCCAGTCACTTTTTTTTTCACAAACCGAAATTATTTTCCAAAACTGAACAAATCCATTTTTTTGCGTGCGTCCCGAATATTTCCGCTTTGGGACACACGTTTTGTCTCAGTTCCAATTGCTGTTCCGGTCCCGATTGGTTCAGTGTGAGACCTGTAATATTGAATACTTTATAGATTAAACATTGAAATTGACTATTGTGCGCATATTTTGGCTTTAACTCACCAGGAATATTTGAACGTACGTATAGGACCCCATGTACAAGTGGTAGAAATGAATGTTACTGTATTGATTACCAGGAACGAGGAAATGAGACACAGACAGAATTAATTGAACAAATGTCACCATTTACAAATACCGATTATTGAATTTTTCCAAGAATACAATGGCAGAATAGACAACTCCATAAGAAATAGAAGTAACGATTGATTTCACCACTGATAGACACACTTTTCACAGGAGTTCTTTTTTACTAACAACCATAATAAATTTATGTTATTTTTTTCAATTCAGAATGGCTAAATCTAAGAATCACACGGCTCATAACCAAACCAAGAAGGCTCACAGAAACGGTATTAAGAAACCTAAGACCTACAAGTACCCATCTTTGAAGGGTGTTGATCCAAAGTTCAGAAGAAACCACAAGCACGCTTTACACGGTACTGCCAAAGCTTTAGCTGCTGCTAAGAAATAAATATAAACTAAATTTACTTTACTTTATATTTTAATTTCATATCATATTTCTGTACAATTATATACAATTATAATTCTCAAATAATTTAGAAGATCAAATCGGTTTTAAGGTTACTACTATTATTATTAACGTGTATATACAATTGAATTTACATATTTTTCAACCTCCAAACGTGACTGTTCTACACCCGGACATCCAAATTTCAGTATTTTTTTTGTTTTTTGAAAATTGGAAAATTGGAAAGTTGCGTCATTTCGCGTTTGCGTCCAGGCAGCGGAAACGGTAGGCCGAGTTCACAGCAGTTTCTGCCTGGGACTGTCCTTCCACTGTCCAGTACACTCAGTGGGACCGTCCAGCCTGGGATCAATCTCCAGGCTCACCGTACCAAATTCCACACTGGAGACTCCAGCCTGGAAGGACACTGGTAGCAGTTACCCAGAGTAGTAGTACCGTTAGTGAGCCCATCTTTAATGTATTCATTAAGAGATTAATTGAATAATAGGCTTGTTGATTACGTCTTAAGAGAAGCGTCAATAAAACCATATAATTAATTAACAATGGGTATGTTATAACCATCCATATAGCTGAATGAACTACCGTCCAAAGATTTGATGTGAATTAGAGATTAGATATTAAGAATACTGGATCATTGAAACCATGATAGTATCACTATACAACTTCAAAGAATAAATGGTAGGAAAGTTTCAATACAAGAACATCGTTTACTAACAATTTTTATCAAATGTTTTGATTAATTTATTTTTACAGGTAGAGTTATTCGTAACCAAAGAAAGGGTGCTGGTTCCATCTTCACCTCCCACACTAGATTAAGACAAGGTGCTGCCAAGCTTAGAACTTTGGATTTTGCTGAACGTCACGGTTACATTCGTGGTATCGTTAAGCAAATCGTTCACGATGCTGGTAGAGGTGCTCCATTAGCTAAAGTTGTCTTCCGTGATCCATACAAGTACAAGTTACGTGAAGAAATCTTCATTGCTAACGAAGGTGTCCACACTGGTCAATTCATTTACGCCGGTAAGAAAGCTTCTTTAGCTGTCGGTAACGTTTTACCATTAGGTGCCGTCCCAGAAGGTACTATTATCTCCAACGTTGAAGAAAGACCAGGTGACAGAGGTGCTATTGCTAGAGCTTCTGGTAACTACGTTATCGTCATTGGTCACAACCCAGATGAAAACAAGACTAGAGTCAGATTACCTTCTGGTTCTAAGAAGGTCATCTCTTCTGATGCTAGAGGTGTCATTGGTGTTGTCGCTGGTGGTGGTAGAGTTGACAAGCCATTGTTGAAGGCTGGTCGTGCTTTCCACAAGTACAGATTAAAGAGAAACTCTTGGCCAAAGACTCGTGGTGTTGCCATGAATCCAGTTGACCATCCTCATGGTGGTGGTAACCATCAACATATTGGTAAGGCTTCTACTATCTCTAGAGGTGCCGTTGCTGGTCAAAAGGCTGGTTTAATTGCCGCCAGAAGAACCGGTTTGTTACGTGGTTCTCAAAAGACTCAAGATTAAAAAAATATTTAATCTTATTCGATTATTTTATCTCTGTCATTTTGTGTATTTACATGGTTTTTAATATTATATATATATAAATTATAATTAATCCTTAACGGTTCTCATCTTTAATAATAATAAAAAAACTATAAATTTAATTAAAACTGTTGTATTTTTTTTGTTTATATTAAGAATATTAGATTAAAACTATTTAAAGTAGAAGAACTATTTAAGTTGGAAAAAATCAAGATCTTAAAAGATTGTGTTTTCAAATTGTTTCTTTTAATATTTGTTCAACATGACGAAGTAAAGTTCTCGCCTTCTCTTTAACGTCTAAAGAATCATCAAGAAGGTTTTGTTTAACAACATCATACATACCCATTGAAGCCAATTTTTTACACCTTTCTAAAGTGATTCTATCAGCCATATCTTTAGAGTTGGTCGATGAATGGAAAAATTCATCTCCTTCATTTGTAGCGTTTTCATCATTGTCATCATCTGGTAACGCTTTATTATCTTGTGAATATTCTCCTATTGATGATATACCATTTGTATTCTCTAAAGTTAATGGATACCCATCTGAACCATATTGGTTATATTTGGATGATGGTGAGTTCCAAGAAAGATTAATTAGAACCCAAATACAAGCCAATTTTAATTTGCTATCGTTTCCGTATTTAACACAATTAGACGAGGATTCTGCCAAAATTTCCAATATTATATGTAATATTTCTTCTTGTTCAATCACTAAATTTTTATTACGATCATTCATTAAAGATATGTCACTGATAATGTAAAGAATTGCACCAAAAATGTTTCTTTGTAATCGATCATTTATATCAAGTAATTGCATCTTTCGAATTAGAAATTCAAAAATATAAGTAACAACTACGGGAGTTATCTCACCTGTTTCTGGATCTTCAACATCTTTAATTGTTTGAAATTCTTCTAAAATAAGATGAACAAGCTTGCTTGATTGGTTAGTTAAATTACAGACCAATTGGAAACATTGTTCTTGCACTGGCCAAGAAGGATCATTGATAAAATTCAAAATGACATCTAATGGAATTTTCTCTAGTAAGTCCATTTTTCCAGTGGTTGGGCAATGGTACATCATATTTCTAAGGACACATAATGAACATGTCTTAACATCAATGACAGAAATATTTTTGAAAGCATTCAAACGTGTACGATTCATGTGTGTAATATTTTCACCTTGATAGTTTTGCGAATTGAAAAGTGGATCAAGAAGTATATCTCTAATGGTACTGACAATTCCATTTTCTAATAGAAGACCTTGTAAACTGGAGAATTCCATGATCAAGAAACTAATATTTCCTAAACATTGTCCCATAATTTGTATTTCTGCATCCAAAAACTTATCACCAACATTATAACACTGTTTTGTTAAAGAATATGTGGTATTTAACAAATTTGTCAATGATTCGGTTAAATTTGTTCTATGTAATTTGGTTCTTAAAGTAGCTACATTTTGAAAGAATGATTTCAATAAAAACAACCATTCTTTAGTTATTTGGCTATCAAATAATACGGGAAAATCGTTTAAATCATCCTTTAAAGTATTATTGTAAGCAATAAACTCTTTCAATAGTGTAGTGTGATCGACAATACTGTGTTCGATAAGTTTCAATAAAGTCCCATCTTTTAGAAGACTGGTTTTGTACATTTCATCATGGACGGTGAATAAAGTACAGAGTCTAATTAACTTGGTGGTCACTGCAAATATATCTTTATTTTGTTTAGGTAATGACAAACTTCGAGTAAGTAAATTTAAAAATCCTGGAATCAAATTACTCTTTGACATAAATATTGTCACAGGGTTACTTAGTGGATCTTTCTTATTGAACCTCTCGACCAAAGATATTAAAGTTTCAAAGGGGTCGAACCAAAATGGAATATATTGGAAATCAAATGTTTTCAATAAATATGGTAAATATTGTTCCAATAACTGGTTGTCATAAGTATGGACGATTTTGGTATTGAAATAAGGATAAAGAACAAATTTCAAGGAAACTAAATTCAAGTTTATATTGGAACATTTTAAAAAACTTGATATAAATATTTTGAAATGGATATTATCCCATAATGTGTTCTCTGGAAGAAGTGGTTCCGGTATCGATGTATAAAGTAAAAGAGCTGTGGTCAATAATTTAAGATCGGATCCACTATCAATTTCTACCGGACTTGGTATTGGTGTAGAATGATTTAAACCTTTATTTGAGGTTGGATCATACTTAATTGGTTTCTTAGGATGTAAAAGTGGTGCCTTTGATTGTAAAACATACTTGAAATTAACTTTGTCAATATATTTGTCCACTATGAGTTGCAATAGGTTTTTTAATTGAGATATAAATTTACCGTCATATATTGTATTATCTTGAATTAATGCAAAAAATTCTAAAAGTTCTGCAACACTACCTCTTTCAGGGATATCTAAACCTTTCGTTTCCACTAATTTATTGATTAAAGTTTGCAAATAATATTTCAAATGTATTATAAAGGGGTAACTTTGAACTGGACAGGAATTGATACATAAGTTTATTAGTTTTATAAACTTATAATTTGTCTCTATATCATTTGTATTGAGGGTGTTTTGTAGAGTAATGGTATAATAAACTTTTTTCACTGTGTTTAAATATAGTATCCCCAATTCGTTTCTTAATTTTTCATTTAAATCGAGTAAAGAGTATAAAAGATCTAGTTTCAAATGCTGTACATCAATAGGGTCTTCTGTAGATATGCTGAGTAAATTATCAAGGGTTTCTGTTTCAATTTCTAGAAACACTCTTGTCTTAGCCATTTGATCTCCCGCAAATGACTCTTTCAAAGGAACTGATGCTGTTTTACCGATAAGTGTAACCATTTTGTCATGTATATAATATCTCCACAGATGGTCGTTTGCTAGTATAGCTTGTATGTGTACGACTGAATCGTGATGAGTTTGCAAAAGATCCCAAATTTTGAAGTCCCTTATCTTATTGTCTTATTCTACACATTACCCGGAAAACGTAAGACTTCATACCATTCATGTGCCAGTAATTCTAACAAGATCTTGTTCTCTTTGACTATGTATAACTTTTACTCAATTTCATCATAGTAATAATTTATTATTCTCACAAATATAATGAGCACAGGAGTATACCTAAAGTATTTTGTTATCAAAAGAAAACTTAATTAATCGTAAATCCACTTTATTTAATAGTTATAAAAAATATATATAATACAGACCTTATATATTATGGTATTCTATGATCTTATGAGATTATTGGCCAAGTTAGGTTTCTACCTTTACTAAGCAGAGCAAGTTTCTTACTCTTGGTGTAAATGTTATAGTTTGTCTTCCGTGTCAGGAAATTATTCAAAAAGAAGAAAGAAAATACCCGATAATATTCAATATTTGATCAAATGTATAAATATAAGTATGGCTGGGTTGTTAGTCTTGTGGTTATATGAATTATTTATTTTAATTATTTATTTGATTTAATGGCACAAAAAATCCTTAGAAAAATTATTAGGAACGCGAATTGTTTGAAATATTTACAACCATAGATCTATAATAGAAACGTCTTTGAAAGTCATAAATACACAATACTATACTAACAGTAAACATGTTTTCTATTGATTTACAAGATAAGGATACTCGTCTGCAAGCCATTGCTGTTACCGGTGTTATTGCAGCTGCTCTGACCGTATTTGTATGGAACTGTTTCAAGAGCTCTAAAGGTTCCAAGAAATCCAAAAAGAGTAAAAAGAGATCTAAGAAGGCTGCCGAAAAGCCTATACCTTTGACCCTAGAAGGTAAGATTGAAAACGTTTTATTGAGATACCAAAATGAGTTTCATACTAGAGTGGAAAAATTGAAAGAATCATTTGATGGAACTAATGAAAAGGATGTCTACGAACGTAATTATTGTAACGAAATGTTACTAAAATTGTTGATAGAACTTGATGGTGTTGATTTGATCGATTTGGAACCAGAAAGAAAGCAAATATTGAAGCAAAAGAGAAAAGATGTAATCAAATTGATTCAAGCTGAACTAAAATATTTAGATTCTTTAAAATAATGAACCTTAACTATAAATTTTGTATTTAAATGGGGTGGACCTGGATTATATATCGTTTAATATTTTTCGACCATTTAATGATATTTGTTGTTTCAGATTTTTTGGTTATATGTCAATTTGAATTTTTTATGATATTAAAATTCCGAATTAGGAAATTTACATGTTCTCAAACACATAAGTAACCAATCTGACGATAATAAAATACATTTACGACATACAAAGTCTGAAACATGTGCTGTTAAATACTTTAACCTTTTTTGAATATAAATAGCAAGATAATTTCTGGAACATTATGAGTGGCTCAATTAATCAAACAGATCAGCATCGGTAAAGAATGAACTTGATAAATTACATTCTATTCTATACTACAAGTATATTATATTTTGTACATGCACATATTATGCTTTCACTTAGTGAGAAGTATCCACTTCCAGATACGGGTTTAACTAAGCGTGATCATTTGGGATTTGACTTGTCCTATAAAGAACAAACATATTTTGCAACAACTTTGAGTGTGGGAACTCCATCCCAAGAAATTACTGTGTTGTTTGACTCAGGTTCTGCAGATACGTGGTTAATGAATTCAAATAATCCATTTTGTGTGTCAAATAAAGGTGAGACAAAAACATCTATTGTGACGTATAATGGGAATCCGATTTCCCCAAGTGTTAATTGCTCTGCTATTGGTACTTATGACCCTAATAGCTCTTCAACATTTACACAATTAAATAATGGGAGGTTTTACATTCAGTATTCAGATAAAAGTTTTGCCGATGGAGCCTGGTACCAAGAAAGTTTCAAATTTAACGACACTACTATTCGAAACGTACAATTTGGTTTGGCAAATTATGCTACCACTCCATTGGGAGGTGTTTTGGGTATCGGGTTCCCTAGACGTGAGTCTGTTACTGGGTACAATGGCGCACCTAATAAGTATTATCCTAATTTTCCACAAATCTTAAAAGAGGAAGGTATTATTAGTACTGTGGCTTATTCGTTATCTCTTTCAAATGACAGTCGTATTTTGTTTGGAGCTATTGATGAAAATGGATATGAAGGTGACTTAGTTACATTTCCTATGGTAAATATGTATCCGGATGTTGTAGACAAGCCAGCTACTCTATCACTCACTATTCAAGGTATTGGTGCTGAAAATGTTAACGAACGTAAAACTGAAACTTTTATGACAACCAAATACCCTGTTTTACTAGATTCTGGTACTACATTGATAAGTGCTCCTCGAGAACTTGCCGATAAAATGGCTTCATTCGTCAATGCTACTTGGAATGACGAGTCCGGAATTTATATCTTTGAGTGTCCACACGTTGATGTTGAAATAAATTATGTGTTTGATTTTGGTGACGTTAAATTTGATATTCCTTTACCAAATCTTGTTCTTCCTCCAGGTAAAGGTGGTAATGTATGTGCATTTGGTGTTTTGCACAGTGATAATGAGATAATTTTGGGTGATGCATTTTTAAAGGCAGCCTATGTGGTATATGACTTGGATCATTATCAGATATCGTTAGCCAAGGTGAAACATAATTCTACTGTAGAAAACATTATTGATATTCCTAGTAATGGGGTTATTCCAAATGTTGTAACTGCAAGTGTCAAACCATGGTCGACTTATGAGCCTATGACTGTAACAGCTGATATGTTTAGTAATAGAAGTTGGTGACCTAGATTAGAATTATATAGAGTATATATAATATTACTGATGATCTGAGTCGTATAATATGGCCTAATTGGTAGTCTAACTTAAATACTTATAATAAAACACTATGATATTCATTATGACTGGTATTTATAAGTTTCTTTTAATGTACAAAGTAATATGGTCTACATATGACGTTTTCTAAATATATAATTATGATTAGTCTAGTTTGGAACTTCAAATACTAATGACACACCTTCATCACCGGCTGTGATTAATCTTCTTGGTTGATTTAGATCATCTGATTTGACTAGAACAAAATCTAAGATACCCATGTTATGACCTGTACAAACGAATTTTTCTTGACCAGTCTTGGAATCATATTGGTAAACTTTACCATTGATGCAAGATATGAAAAGATCATCTCTGTCAAATATTAGTTTAGTCACTGAATCTTCTAAGACGAATTTACGTCTCACTCTCCATGAAGTGGTTTCATATAATAACACTTCACCACAAACTAAACCAATAGCCAACACAGGGAAATTTTGAGACCAAGCAATAGACTCGATAGATGCATCTAATTCTTCTTGGTCTGCCTTTAATTCAACGACAGTTTCCAAGTGTAAAATAGCACCATTGTTATTAGCGTTAACAATAGCTAAAGCACCGTTGTTGGAACCAACAGCGACAATACCAGAATTACCATTTGTCAATTTTGGAGGAGCCACGGCGATGGAGACCCATGGAGCTTCTAAACCTTTGATTTCTGCTTGAGTAATTTTGAAAGTTTGTTGACCTGTAAAACAATTCCATCCTACAATA
Organism: Kazachstania bromeliacearum; assembly: GCA_003708535.3. Lineage (NCBI taxonomy): Eukaryota > Fungi > Ascomycota > Saccharomycetes > Saccharomycetales > Saccharomycetaceae > Kazachstania > Kazachstania bromeliacearum. The sequence continues at coordinate 68,967 of PPOP03000024.1, read as the reverse complement.
GTACTATCTAATGAACAAGTTACCAATTCTAAAGTATTTTCACCTTGATCAGTGTTAATAAACTCACCCATAGTACAATCTTGTTGGTGAACGAACCCACTCATCAATTGTTCTAAAGAACCATCATGTTCGTTGATTTGATAACACCAGACAGAACCGTCAACAGCACCAAATGCGAATATACTGTTAATGGTTGGATGACACTTCAACCAAACAACTTCTTCAACTTCGTTTAATTCGGCAGTCTTTTTCCATTGAGAACCACCCTTAACACCAGCCTGAACCAAAATTTTACCATTCATATCGGCAGTAAGTAAGAATTTACCATCGTTGGTAAAACAACTGATAATGACAGATTCAGTATGTTCAGAAATGGTACCGGCAAATTTAGGTGGGTTGGAATGAGATGTCCATAAGTGAGCAACATTATCACCACCACCTGATACCACTAATGGTAGTGTTGGATGGTGTGAAACAGTGAACACAGAATCTGTGTGCTTATCGAAATAAGCCTTGGAGTTATTAGACATATCGATTTCTAAGGTTTCCATACCATCTTCATCTACATTCAATGGATATTCATCTTCACCTTCATCTTCATCAACTGGTGGTTCGCTATCGTTAACTGGGACAACTTCTTCAACTTCATCGTTGTTAATAAACTCTTCTTGTGGTTCAGTTTCCTCGACTGGGATATTATTAATCTCTTCACTTGACATTTTTCTTAAATTTGGTATTAGAGTACTATTTTAATTATTTTCTATCTGGAAAAATCAAATTTCGATTCTAATAGATTTATCACTTATTTGAGGTTCAAAAAAAGATCTGATAAGGGTTTAAATAACACTTTTATTAACACAGTAATCTATTAGCTAATATCAAATTTCACATCTCATCGCTAAATAAAAAAAATTTTCATTACTAAGAAAATAACCGGGTAAAAAAGAGATCAGCAGATGACTAAGACATTGGTATTTCGATAGGAGCATAGACAATCTAGGGTATTCTAGTGGTTCCTTTTGATAGTTTTCATGAATTTTAACATAATAGGGTCTTATTTCGTTTTGGAAAGTGGGTATTTAACATACCAGGCAATAAAATACAGCATTTCATGGTTCCTGCAGGGGGTTCTGTCTGGTGGTTTAAGTGTGTTGGTTTCTCTGTCAAATCACCTGGCTTGTTCTATCGCCCTTTCGTTTGGTGACTTGGATTTACCCTTGGCTATTACCAACCAAGTAGAGAACTTCGAATATAGTATTTTTCAAAGATATATGAATCCCCTAATTCCAGTTCAACAATTTTATATAATTTTCCTTGCTCCTTATAGTTCTGGATCATGTTATGTATAATTGGCACTTCCAAGAAAGAGAAGAGAGAAGCAACTGTCAATATTCTGTTTATTATTTCGTTAAATTTAAACTTCTGTGCAAAATTTCCGAAAAAAACTGTTAAGTTCCGGGTATTTTCAAATTTTGATAGAAACTCAAGACTAATAAGGTAAACATCATGGAACATATTGTCTAATTATGAGGTAAAGAGATTAAAAATTGGTAAAATTGATAAGGTCATTACACCTGTACTGTCTGACACCATTTTCAAACCGATTTTGCACAACATAAATTACAATGGGCGTGTGGTCTAGTGGTATGATTCTCGCTTTGGGTTTATTAAAACACAAATATGCGAGAGGCCCTGGGTTCAATTCCCAGCTCGCCCCATTTAATTTTTTTATTTTTTTGAGAAAGTCTTCTTGCATTTAAACCCAGTAGATCACTGTCTCTCTTTCTGCTTCCAAAGGGACTATATCAAGCGTATTATATCATATGATATTGTTAATATTACAAAAGAATATATTATTACTATTATCTATATTAGTTTTGAATTTTGTTAAGGGATTCACTTAACCCACGTAATAGATCATTTGGTGACACTGTCTTTTCATTGACCACTTGTCTTCTTTTGAATTCTTGAGTTAAGAGTTCAACTTTTCGGGATGTAGTGGATACTAAAACTTCTGCATGAGAATTATATAAGTGGGAATGCACTTGTAATCTGTCTAAACGATCAATTAGATCTTGTTTGGATTGGTTTAATTTTTCCAATATATCATTAGAAAAAGTTCGTTTTTCTCTGATGTTTTCTTCAAGTTTTGATCTTTCCTCATCGCTCAATTGTTTCAACTCCTTCCACTCCAGATCAGGTTGTTGATCATCTATTACCACTTTCCAATCTTTAATTTCTTGATTCAATTTATTAATTTTGTCATTCAATATCTTTAAATTTGTTTCATTCTCTACATTTTTAGGATTAGGTAACAAAGTACGATTTGGTCTAGGGATTCTTGGTTTTGTTACCCTTGCTTGTTTGGTATTCTTCTTCTTTGTGAATTTTTTCATGCTTAACCCATTATAGTAAAATGTGGTATCTGCCTCCTCATTATCTTCATCATCATCGTCAAAAAGTTCTTTTAATGCAGGGTCTTCATTGGGATCATCTAAAGTTTTGTTGCCAATTTCTTGTTCGAGTAAAGGTGGTTCCCAATCGATATCCATATTACCCTTTTGTAAATCAGTAATAAAATCACGGATTATATTCATAGTGATCTTTTTCGCATTCATATAATTATTGTCGTCATTGGTATTTTCCTCTTCCTCTTGCATGGTATCTTCAAATGTTCTTACAGCACACCAAGTGAATAATTGTTTCATCCTTTGTGCTGTGTCGGTATTTGCCAAATGTCTATAAAATTCTTCAACTGGTACTTCTGAATGAGGTAAAATAACGCTATTATTATTAGATACTATAGACAATCTTCTACCACGTTGATTAGACATTGAGTTTCTTCTAGACTTAGATTTAGATCTATAATTGTAATGACTAATACTAGGTGGAGGCGGCAGATGTGTATATGGTAACGGTTGTGATGGGTATGGATAAAATGGTTGCATAGATGAATTGGGCATTATTGGTACAGGTTGAGAATAGTATTGTGGATGAACAGGGGAACCTGGCATTGGACCATAGTACACTGGATACATTGGATTACTTACTTCTGAATACTGTTGACTAGATATTGGTTTGTCCCTCGTATCTGGTTTAGATGTTGGGATATCAGCATAATTAGTTGTGGGGACACCTTGTGTGCCTGGTAATGAAGAATCGAAATTTTCCATTCTCTTAGGTGAATGAGCATTACGTAAATTGTCCAATCTTTCTCCCAAAGATGGGATCCCAGTCAAATGTTTATTCTTGTGTCTTTTAAATTTGAAATCACTATCACCGTCGAGACTCGATGTTCTTGCATTTGCCTTGACAGAGTAGTCCTCCTGTGATTCAACTTCTTGCTCAGCGGCCAAGTTATCCGTGGATGGTTCCTTAGCGTGGTCCAGGATGGGGATTGTATCTATCCGCAGAGGATAGTGTGGTTTCCTAGCATGCGAATCCATTGCCTGCTGAGGTTGCGATGTCTTTTCTGACTATTCTGTCAAGTTTCTTTGTTCTTTAAATCAAATCTTTTTAAATTCATTGTTTACATTTTTGACGTGTCCGGGTAAAGAAGATGCAGTTTTATAGTATTAGTTCTTATATGTGATATATATATAGATATGGTATATATAATAGGACAATGAGCCTATTTACCAGTACTACCGAACCCACCGGCACCTCTTTCACTTTCTTCCAAAGATTCCACGACAACGATTTCGGCGTCATCGACGATCTTTTCCAAGATTAATTGTGCCACTCTTTCACCTTTCACGATTTCAAAATCCTTTTGAGAGTGGTTGAACAATACCACTTTAACTTCACCAGTGTAATCTCTGTCGACAACACCGGCACCAGTTTGAATACCATGTTTCACGGCAAGACCAGATCTTGGTGCAATTCTACCGTAAGTACCCACTGGGACTGTGAATGAAATGTCAGTGGCCACTAAACCTTGACCATTAGCTGGGATCACACATGGTTGAGATGCGTAGATGTCGTAACCAGCGGCAGTGGCTGAACCTTTAGTTGGGACTGTAGCATCACTAGAACGTAATTGAATTTTCAATGAGTGTGATAGTCTTTGTTGTTTGGTTTCAGTGTCAGTCATAGTACGTGTGTATGCTTGTATATATGTGTTATACTTTCGATTGGTCAAGTGTAGAATATACAAGATGTGAATTAATAATGAGGAAGGTATATAACCATTCGAATTTGGAAAATAAAATAAATAATGTGGTGAAATTAAAAAAAAGTTTACGCGTCGCGTTTCGTGGGCTATTACCATAGTGATTTCACACTTTACCAAAATTTCCACCAGTGCTTAGAATTGGTTAATGGTGTATCTTTATCTTCTGGGACACTAACCTGTTTGTTTTGCAGTGCTTTCTTCGCTTTAGACTTGTCAAATACTTTCTCTATACTGGTAGTCTTTTCCCAAGGAGAGACAATTGATCCTGTCTTCCAGATAGGATCTTTACTAGCTGCAGTCTCCTTGACTACTTGCATCAAGTATTGTTGCTCTTCTTGACGTAATTTTCTCTCTCTTTCATACTTCTTTCTCACTTCAGGAGAAAATTGTGCAATTAATTGTTCATCAGTTGGCGTTGTATATTTGAAAAGCACTACACCTGACCCAATGATAGCACCCCCAATAGCGTATACTTTCAACCAACGTACCCAAAGCGGTCTCTCCATTACTTGTTTCTTATGTTCTATTGGAACTTAGTCTAACAAGGGGATAAATGTCACAAATTTTTGGTCGCTTTTTTCGCTTTTACTATATATTTATTTATATGATTAAGTAAATGGATGAGTAGAGAGAGAAAATATATAAATACCCTTTGTTTAACCCATCAATTCACCCAATAAAAATGGGGTAAACACTTTGATGGCGGTCAGTAATATCGTAATACCTTCAAATAACGCCAAGGGTAATCCCAGGAATCCACGTTCTTCAATGTTCAAATATACGGTGTACAATGCCACAGCGAAGAATACTCTTGTTAAATAAAGGGGATTAGGTAATAGTCCAGCCAAGAATCTTACAGGGACATCAACACAATCTCCACCTCTTTGGAAATATTTGAAACAGCCTCTTTGCAATGCTCTTAGGTTCTTAGTGTCTGCCGCAAACAAAGAATACAACGAGATGGATAGCACATTAATCACTGTGTCATAACTTTTCTTTTCGTAATGTAAATCTAATAATTCATCAAGGACAGTGGCACGATCACTGAAATCTAAATGACCAATTTTCTTAACCATAAGGACAACATCATGTAACCCGACAGTCATACCGCCACCTGTCAACGGATGTCTCATATTTAATGCGTCACCAATAACGCATAATCCAATAACATCATTTTGCTTAGCGGGTAAGTATGAATTGGGCATACCTCTAAATTTACCTTCCGATAATGCCACTTTAAATGAAGATTTAATTTCGTTGGGGATATATGGTTGAACGTCATTAATTAACCATGTTTTCAAATCTTTGGGTAACTTAGATGAATTATAAGCACATAGGATTCTGGTCTCCTCTGGACTTATTTGATACACAATAATTGGCATATGATTGGTCCCTAATATGACATGGCCATGATTGGCTGTAGGTAATTTAGTATTGTATAAGGACATCCCCACAAAGGATGAACTCACTGTGGGGACATGATCAGGATTTAATTCCTTCCTGAAATGGGAAAAGATACCATCACAGATAAAAGTTATATGTGCCTTAAATTCTACTTTATTCCTACCTTCAATATCCACCTTAGCGCCCACCACTTCGTTATTGCGTTTAGAATCTTTCAAAATTTCCACACAGTTACCTTGTAAACATGTTACATTAGGTTCATTCTTAACAATATCTCTTAAATTATTCAAGAATTTACCGTGAACAAATGCCACACCTCTTTCTCTGGCACTCTCTTCGAAATCTCTTCTAGAAATATATTTGTCATTAATCACTTGATCGTTACCGTTGGCAACTAACCCATCCAATTTCATGACAGGTTCCACGTCAGCCTTATAAGGATAAGGAATGACTACTTTTTCACCATTGTACATAACTGTATAGCCAGTGACTGGGATAGCATCTATATTGTTTATAGATTGAACCATACCTAATGACCTCAGGGCTCTAACACCACCAGGTTGCATTAATTCACCCACAATTCTGTCTGGTAGTGACCAGTCTCTTTCCACTATTAGGACTTTCTTACCCTTTCTAGCAAGGGCTGTGGCTACACAGGGACCGATAACACCAGCACCGATGACAATAGCATCATAAGTAATCTGTGAATCAGCATTAAATAATTTTTTAGTCGAAGACATCTTTGATCTGTTCCACTGGAGGGTTGTTGTACTTTTTCACTTCGACAATTTTTCAACTCTCTTAAGTAATACAATCTATATATATACATATAATTAATGTGGGTCGCATCTGAAGGACAAACAAGATAAACGACACAACGCGCGACTGTAATTACAACAGAATAATGCAACGTAAGTACTGTGCAGATATTATCACTCTTCTTTCCGACTTTCTACAACCTGTATTAAACGGTCGATGATACAAGATTGATCTTCGAAGAGCCAGCTAAAAAAGCCTTTAAACGGAGTTAGTGGAATCTCGGGTTTTTGACATATTTTTACGAGTAATCACAGTAACGACTGTAAACGAATTGAAAAAGGGCTGATTCATTACCAGTATGGGGTCTGTTTCATGATATAATTTACAAGCGTATAGATTAAATATATAGTGTTAACATAAGCCTGTTTTCTCTTGGATAAGTTGTTTGAAGGCTTGGCAAATATCATTAAAATTGAATCTGTCCTTTACGGCACCTTCCACACAACTTATACAGAGATTCATGCCACCTTTGGAGGTACTGCTGATATTTACAACGTAAGAGAAATTTAAAGCACCAACATTTTGTATGAATTTCAAATCCATGATTTCCAAATCATTGCCTTCCATGGGGAGAGTCACATTGCCTATGTTACTCAAAATGATCCCGCCTCTTTGGTTCCCAAGATACGAGTCACTGATAAGTTTATCAATGTTTTGTTTCTTCGTGACAAAATCTAACATCAGAGAGCCTAACCCACTCAAATAATCTGCATCTTTTAACACTTGACTGTAATATTTAGCCAATGACCAGAAATTTTTCTCTGAGAAACTGTAAATTAAATAAGAATAATGTAAACCACCAACATTAGAACCAAATTTATAATCACTTTCAGCCAATTCTTTTGGTAAAAGTCTTCTGGTATCGTTCGGTATAGTGATGTCAAATCCATATTCATTGTATTTACGATTTTTAAAGATTCCTTGCTTCTCGAATGTGATAAAGAGGCATGATTGAATAAATGCAGTCATAGAACAATCTTGTTCCTTCACAACACGAAGAATACTCTCTAGTTCACTGGGGTTAAAATTGATAATATTATGAAAATTACCATTAGCATTATGGGGATCGTTCCGTGCGGTTAATGATGCTGGTGACTTATAATTTAAATATTTCTTAATAAATGCAGAGACTAAAAATTGCGGCATAGTTGACATGGCCGGTCTATAATCAATTCTCTCGGTAATTGGAATTGGCATCTTGGACATATTCATATAATCTTTGTTATATTCATAAATAGGTGTCGTTTCTGTGGACTGTTCATCAATTGTTGTATCTTTTCTGGTAGCAGAATTTAATCCTTTCACAATTTCTTGAAATAAATTAGTACCAGTTGTAGCATCAGAGCAACAATGGTTACTAATATAAACCCAAGTTTGTATATTATTATCATTTTCCCTTACTGGCAGTTTAAGAAATCCCCAATTAGGTCTCTGTGGATGATAAATTGGTATTAAGATAGTTGAAATCAATTCAGACACTTTACTAGTTACTTTATAATCATCAAGGATAAATTGTTCAGTAATGACATTAACAATTTCATTATACTCCTCTTGTTCATTTAATATAATATCATTCATGCTTAATCTAGGTAAAACTTTAATGTAATCATGTTTAGGGTATGGGACATTTAAATATTCATCACTTGAATAAAATTTATCATGGTGAGGGTAGTTTTGAGGATGAATGGTATGAACTAAAATTGGGTTTTCCAATACAATATTTCTCAATACTTCTCTCAATGTATTCGAATCAATAGATTTATTAAATTGACAATACACAGCGAAATTACTGTATAACTTTTGTCTTTGTAAAAGAGCAAAATAATTCTCTAAATGACCCATACGTCTGGCATGTCCTCTTTCTATTAATTCTGGATCGATCAAGCAAATTTCATTGGTTGTCTCAACAGAATCATCGTCTGACTTCTTATTATCCATTGGTATATCTTTCACAATGCCTGTGAGTCCATATATAATAAAGAGTATATCGGTTGTATATTCAATTATATTGTTTTTATATGTATCGAGCTTTTCCTAAACGAAACTTTAAAAACTTAAACGGTCGTCTACATTTTTCAATTATTTTATTTCATTTTATTCAAAAAGATTAGATAAGGTCAAAAATATCGTCTATTCATATCTGTACATATCGATTTGAATATATATATATATATACATTAGTAAATAATCAGAAATTTTTTGAGATACGTTGTAGTGTTTTTAGTTTTTATTGATTTTTTTTTTTAATTTTGGAATTATTTTGGACCATGATGTCTTCTAGGACCATGATGTGGATGATGGTGACTGTGGTGTTCATTATGACCATGATTATTACCATAATATTGCTTATACCCACCACCAGTACCATTTCCGCCTGGGATACCACTAGCGTTACCCATCATAGCTTGGAATGGGGGAATACCGCCAGTATTCCCAGGATAAGCAAATGGTGCATTCATATATGCAGGAGGAATATGTGGTGAAACGTGAGGTGATGGACTTGGGCCGTTTTCTTCACTTCCTGCCATCATTGGCATCATTGGATTCATTGATGGATAAAACATTGGTTGTGGTTGGAATGGCATGTACATGTTAGGGAACCCACCCATCATTGGATTTGGTGAAGTACTACCGTTAGGTCCAGCTCCACCCATTGGGAAATTCATCATGGCAGCTCCGCCAGCACCCATTGGAATATTCATGTTTGGTCCATTAGGTGAACCCACGGTACCATTACTGTTTGACATACCACCCATTTGACGTTGTTGTAAACGCATTTGAGCTTGATGAATGGCAGTTCTTTCATCAGGGAAGAATGACTTGTAAGAGTCTTCTACTGTACCAGTCCAAGTTGGAGCAGTAAAATAAGGTCTTTCGATGAAGAATGGTTCCATTTCCTTCTCTTCATCATGAGCTTCCTTAGACTTGATGAAAAAATTGAAATTCTTGGTAAATAATTCTTTCTTGTTCCCAATATTTTGTGGTCTCTTAGGACCGAAAAATGAACCATGACCTCTTCTTCTGGAATGTGTAGTACCTCTACTTAAAGATGGTGAATGCACTGGAGAATTACCAGAACCTTTCTTACTATCTTTTCTTGTGATCGAAGGTGCTTGTTGATTTGATGGTTTAGGAGGCAAAGATGGATCAGCTTGTAATGGAACGCCTGTAGATTTTTTAATGACATCTTTCATATCCTTAGGAACATCATAAGGAACTTTAAATTTCTCAGAGAAATGTTTCAATTCTTCAATTTGAGCTTCTTTAGTGTTTGGTAATGGAATTCTAGGTTTTGGAGAATCTCTTTTATGATGTTCTTTTTGTAAAACTCTAGCCGCTGGAGAATTTCTACCAGATTTCTTAGACATTTCTCTAATGATAGCTTCCCTTGATTGATCTTTAATTTCAGGAATGGTTTTTTTAACTTCTTTAGATGATTCCTTTTCAACTACATCGTTATCATGATTTTCCTTTTGAATAGATTCTTGATTATTAACCGTTCCTTCAATTTCAGCAAGTGTAGTTGGTACCACAACATTAGCAGCAGTGGAAGATGAAATAATTGCAGGATCTGTATGATGTGGTTGATTTCTTAAAGTTGGTGGGACATACTTGTTGACCTTTGTTGGTGATGAAGGTTTAGCATTAGTCTTCAAAGAAGCTAATAATTCATCACCTCTTCTGTCAACACCAGAATATAGATCTTCTTCATCCATACCTGAATCATCAATAATTATACCTCTATCTTCAGCCATGTGGATATTCCCCGATGTACCTTGAGATTCAATTTCAGCTGCAATTCTTTGAGCTTCCTTCAATTTTTGAGCATAGGCAGGATCATCTTTATTAATTTTAGTAGTATAAAAATGTTCATCATAACTTGATTTAATACCAAATTTTTGTTCATTCACTGAGAATTGATCCCAAGTACTGGAAGCTTCTTCTAAAGTTTGTGAATTATGAGATTGGAATCCATTTGTATTTGGTGGTAATTCATCTGGTACCCATTTTTGTAATTCTCTCTCCTTTAATGATTTATTAGCACCTGAAATGTCCACATCAGTTTTAAATTGATTAGCCAGTTTTTTCTCCTTTTCTTCTTCATCCTTCTTTTCAATCAATTCTTGCTTCTGCTTTTCAGCTTCTTCCCATTTATCATCAAGAGTCAAATCAATATCTTTCAATTCCACTTCGGCAACATTTTCACCATGAATTAGCAATGTTTCACCTAATTCTTCATTGGCGTCGTCATCATCATCATCAACTGATTTAATCTTCTTTGGATGTTTCAAAACAATATCAATACCATCAGTGGATTCTAAATTACATGCTAATAAAATACCTTCGTATTGTAAACCTGAAGTTACTGTGACAAATACTTTAGAACCGATACCATTGGTTAAGATATAATCTAGACGATCATTGAAATGTTTAGTGGTTTCAGCAGATTCAAAGAAAATGGAGGAATTACCCGTGGAGGAGTTACCATTCTTGGAAAAATTCCCAGTTAATTTCTTACCATTATTTGGTGTTGGTCCATTTTCTTTCTTCTTATAGGAGGAGTTCTTCATTTGATTAAAAATTGCAATTTAGGACAAAATTTCACACAATGCAAAAAACAAATATAAACAAGATGACAATTAATAATTAAAACTTTGTAGTGTTTTGTCCCCCTTGTAATCAAATTATTTTAATGTAAAATGATTTACTTGCTCTGAGTAAACTGTGATTAGCCTTTTTTCCCACTTTATTATTTTTGTTTTTCAATATTTAGAAAAGGGACCCCATGGAAACAATTTCGTAGATGATTACTATAATTGGACAATAAGAATAGATGTATTATATGTATATATGAAAATGGTATTGTTACATATTTGTATTGTCTGACTCGTTACAATACTGTTTGATTTTATCGTATTGGTTTGATTTTAAAAAATCAGATATGGTGGCATTCAATTGGTCAGATATTTGTTTGGCCCTTTGTAATGATGGTAAAGTGGTATTAATTAAATCATTGTTATTTGTAGTAGTGGTAGTCTTGGTTGTTGTGGATGGGAATAAAAGATTAAATTCTGCGATGTCTCTCCCCATGAGACTGCCAGTTGGATTGGGGGAATTAATTAATCCATATGCATTTTGAATGGCTTTATTTAACACTGGATTTAAATTATCCTTTAAGATATTATCCTTTAATGTCTTTGTATTATCCATTTTCAAATTGGCCAAAAATTTTTTAGTCTCTTGTAATCTTTCACGTTCTTTAATCAGTTCGAATTCTAATTTTTCAATGTTGGTCAATTCCTCAGTGTATCTTTGTTGAATAAATTTCCTCTTGGCAAAAATGTATTCCACGTCCATGTCTTGACCCGTGACTACATCAGGAAATTTACATTCTTTAAATTTTTCATCAATCTTATTGATAATTTCATTCATTAATTTGCCCTTCAATTTATAAACTTTATCAATCTCTAATTGATCACCATTTAACACAGAATTTAATTGGAATGAATAATTTTTAAATATTTCATCAATGATATCTTGTAAATTCCCATCTACTAATTGTATTATATGATCGAGTAATTTTGCGGGAGTCTTATGCCAATTGTAATCATTAAAAGTTCCATCTTTCAAAAATTCTTCATTAAATTTCTTCTTGACAATTTTTTTCAAATCCCAAAATGATGATTTATCTTGTTTACGTATCGTTTGAATTTTCCTTCTCTTATCTCGTCTTCTTGTTATGGATTTCTTTGTCGGTATTACGAATCTTGGGTTGTCATTATCAGTGTACAATTTCCTTCTCGTGGACGGTATTATATTATTATTATTTGTTTTCAATATGGGGGATGATGAATTTTCATAAAATTTCCTCTTTAATGATTGTAATGCATCTTTATTTTGAATCATTGGTGAAGAGCTTAATGATGGTGGTAATCTTGATCTGTTGAGATTCGGGGTACGTTTCGTGTTTCCCCCTATTGGTGATGATGAACTCTCATAGAATAAAGTTTTCGGCTTAATTGTATCGTTATCAATTCTTAAATCAGTGGTACGATTTGCTGCATCTACAGTACTACTTCCTCCATTAACTGGAGTTCTCTTATTATTATCATCCAGCCAACTGTCATCATCCAACGAATCATCGCTGATGTGATTCAATGCGCTCATACCTATATGTTATGTTTACTTGTTTTGTTTACAAATTCGCGATGTTTTTTTTTATATATAAATATTTTTGCCTTAATATATAGTCAAAGTCTCATTGAACATTTCTATTAAATTATGTTTTTATATATGAAGATAATATAAATGTTGTACATATACGTAAAGAGAGTAAATTTCTCCACTTAGAAACTTTCATCCATGTTGAAAGCTTGAGCGGCAGCTTCAGCTTGTGGAGCTTTCTTAGCAACAATGAAATCAGAAACTTGCTTTTCAAAGAATCTACTCTTACCGATGGTAGTAGCATTTTCCATGAAATCGAATGGGTTAGCCACGTTGTAAACTTTTTCGTTACCGAAGGAGGCCAATAAAGAATCAGCAATGTATTGAATGTATTGAATAGCTTGAGCTTCATCTAACCCAGAGTCTTTAATATTTAAAGTTTCCACCAAGACTTCCTTTTCAATGTCGACAGCTTCAGTAATAATTTTTTCGACAATCTTAGCTTCTGGTTTTTGTTTCAAATGAGCAAATAATAGACAAGAGAAATCAGTGTAAGCACCCTTGTCTCTGAAGATGTTGGTGTTAGCTTGGTTCAAAGCTGGTAATAAACCTTGTTTACCCAAGTTGAAGATAGCAGCATGAGCACCGGCAAAAAAGATAGCTTCTTTGGCGGCGAAAGCGACTAATCTTTCACCGTATAAGGATAATGGAGAGTGAATCCATCTGTTAATGTAGTCAACTTTATCTTTCAATTCCTTTAAACCGTGAACTTCTTTGAAGAATGGGAAGTTTTCTGGACCGTTGAAATAAGCATCGACAGCCATAGAGTAAACTTCATCGTAAATGTTTTCCATCATAATTTGGAACCCGTACAAGGATTTACCTTCTGGGTTTTGTAATTCAGCAGAGAATTTTTCAATCAAATGGAAATTAACTAAATCTTCATGAGTAGTCAATAAAGCTAAGAATTTACCTAAGAAATCCTTTTGTTCAGCAGTAATCTTAGATTCCATGTCCGCACTGTCCTTACCGAATTCAATTTCTTCAGCGGTCCAGAAAGAAGCTTCGACTTTCTTGTAAGCTGCCCAAATTTCATGGTATTTGATTGGGAACATGACGAATCTACGAGCGTTTTCAATCAATAAAATTTCATCCTTTTCAGCTTCTCTTTGAGCATCACGGGAGGCTTCGAATTGTTTTAAGAATTGTTCGTGGGAGGACATTGTGTTTCTAGTATATGTGGGGGGGATTAAATACAGTTGTATGAAATTGATTGTATGAGAAATAACAAGAAATAAGAAGGGGTGAACAATTTCCAACAGGATAAATTGACAAAGTCTTTATATATTTATAAGAAAAAAAGGCAAAAGAAAGGGAAATGGGTCTCAGATGAAAAAAAACATTGAAAAAAAAAACCAGAGAAAAAAAACGGCGGGAAAAAGAAAAGTGGAGGTTACCAGGCGACCAAAAGGAGAAGTCCCTAGAAACGCGCGCAGCCCGTGTGGTAGTGTGTGTTGTTGCCACAACAACGGGAGAAGTGGGCTATGACGAGGCGGCGCCCGGGTAACGCGGCGTGGTTGTACGCGAGTTTGTGTGGCGCGCAGTGCATGTGTGGTGGCGAAAGGCTCGTTTCTTTTGGGAGCGGGCCTTGTGCGGCGCCGTCTGGGGGCCGCCCACGCTATTTGAGGGGTGCGAGATCCGCGTGGGGTGTGGGTGTGCCTGCTGCTCGTTTCTTTTTTCTTTCCTGCGGTTTCCCTGGTGATGCGGGAATCCGGTTCCGTGGCGACCGTTGCTATGCGGGCTTCCGGAAGTGGGCGGTGGCGGTTGCGGTGACAACGAGAGTGGTTGCCATGGCGGCTGCGTGTCCAGGTGTTGGTGCTGTCGTTTCTTTTGCTGTGTATGAGAGTGAGGGTGGTGAGGGTGGTGAGGGTGTGTGTGGATGATTTTACTGAGAAACGTAGATGTATATGCAACTGCGGCTATTGGCGGTGTGTGTGAAAAATATATATGTACGCTAAGTGAACTGTAGCTTGAGTGTGATTGGGAAACTTCACAGCATACTCTGGCCAAACACTACCGTGTGAATATAGCAACTCATATATGTGTGACTATTGCATAGTGTTGTATTTGCTTTCACCAGTGGAAGATCCCAAGCAGTTTTCAAAACAATACACAGTAGTTATAAACTCGTATTCAACAATGTGTCTTATATAATTCTTAGTTTTTCGTACTTGTTGTATAGAAACATGGTTAATTACCACGTACTTTCAAAAAAAGCTTGACAAACGTCTTTCTTAAAAATTTAGAATACAATTGGTTAAAGCCTCTTGCATCCATACTTCATTGTGTTGATTTGACAATTTATTTATTTTATATTTTATATTTTAGTTATTTATGTAAAGTTCATTGTGAAGAAACTAATTAAATCTTTAAATTTCAAATAAATAATAAAAATTAAATTTGTAAACTTGTCAATAAATCAATTTTCTTACACTCTAGCATCAAAAAGGCTCAACTAATCGATAAAAGTGTTGGGTTTTCCCCCATAAGATTTCAAACATTCGTGAATTGATGACGAGCGATTTTGTGAAGTATTTTTTATATAGAATTGAAATAAATGAGAACTGCAAAGGATCAGTGCTTCAATAAACCATTCATACCCTTCACATCAAACACCACACAATTGGGAGATAGTCTCCAATTAAAAAGAGTGTAAACTCTACAGATAATACAAAATTTAACAATCAAATATGTATGTTCCACCATTCAACCCTCTTTCTCCCGCATTTTTGTTACCATTCATGATTTGTATATATTTACTTGTTACTACACACAAATAACATAACTTACTAATGATATCTTTTCTTATTCATTGAGATCATTATCTTCACACTATTCTCCCATTTCATTAAAGGCAGAAAAAAAAACTAATTGAAAAAAACATATTAAACCAAGTCATTACAACAAAGTGTTCAACCCTATCCAACACTAAACCTTATACACATCACAATATGGCATTCTTTGGAGGAAACAAGAAACAAGAGGACAATACTACACCTGCAGTGACCCCAGGTAATTCAGAGATTACCAATAAATTGAAAGATCAAGTGAAACAAGAATTAGCCATTGCCAATGCCACTGAATTAGTCAATAAAGCTTCAGAAAACTGTTTTGATATGTGTTTGACTAAACCATACGATGCTAATAACGATGCATGTGTGGATCAATGTTTAGCTAAATATTTAAGAAGTTGGAACGTTATATCCAAGACATATATTGCTAGAATTCAAGAAGCATCAAATAACGGTGAAATATAATTTGGTAAACGTCTCATGTAAATATTATTATTACTATTATTATTATCATTGTAGTTTATTATTAATACATATATATACTATAAGAATATACATATCTATTCTTTTTAGGTACTCTATTTAAGGGGAATATATTTTTGTTTTGCGTGAATGTGTGTCAGTGAATAAATAATAAATTGGAAAGGGGGGGCCACTGCATGTCTATTCATCATCATCGTCATCATCACCTCCTCCATTGGCTAATTGTAATTTAACATCTTTCCATAATTTACCCCTGTTATGATATTCCCACCATTTATTAATACCACTATCAAAGACAGTTTGGAATATGAATGCTGAGACAAATACAGTCCCTACAAAAGCTGCATTCCTCTTGAAGAATATTTTATAAATTGAAGAAAATGCCTAAAGGATTGTTAGTAAAAGAAAAAAAAGGAGCAACAATTGGGTAAGGTATATACTACCATCTTTTGCAAAATATCATCAAACATACCATCTGTATATATTGTTATTATTTGAATGTGTTATGGTAATCCTATTTGTTCAAACAATCGTCAGTTTACACTAACATTGGCTATCTCCGTTATATATTTATTCATTTAAATATATTTAAATTCATTCAAGTCCGCGCTTCTCCATTGCGATTGGCTCGTTCGCAACGACTAATATACCGAAATAAAATTTCTATTATTTATCTATATATTTAAACTTATTAATAGCTACTGTTGTGATCCACTACCATATAGTGTCATGATTAATCTCGGTACCATCGTCACTGTCTGAATCATTGAGGTTATCATCATCTTGTTCTCTACCAAATGTAAATGTACCTTCTTGTTGATCAGGTCCCTCCATTTGGAATCGTTGATTCAATAATTGAATTAATGGTGCGGCAAAATCAAGACCTGCCTCACCTTCAACATTAGCATCATTACCCATGGCATTACGCATACCACCAAACAATTGGAATATATTATCCATACCAGGTACACCAACATTGGCAAATCTACCATTTTCAGCCAAATCTTCATCATCACTGTAAAATGCATCATTATCACCTTCAGCATATTCATCATCATCTTCTTCGGAATCATCTTCATCTGTGGGGGGTACTCTTCTTGCTCGAGCATCTCTATTAAATGTAAAGGAAAATCCATTAGGTAAAATAGTCATTCTAAATTCATCACCCATGACTCTACTGATATAACCTGGAATTTCATTGTTAATCCACAATTTATTCAAATGTTCATACCTTTTCAAATTTAACATTGTCAAATCACCACGTTTCATAGCATTTCTACCTGATTCACCATGTGAATTTAAATATGGAGCTGAAATGAAAATATTTGATAGAGGTTCATTTAAGAAAAGACACACTTCACAAGTGTTTGGCACTAAAAATACACCAAATGAATTGAAACAATGTTTCTTTAAATGGGCCCCCATTTCACCACGACCTGATTTCAAATGAATCTTTACACCGCAAGTTAAACAGATTTTGAAATCTAATCTGTTTTTCGAATTGGTAGTGTCTTTATTCTCTTCACGTAATTTAATTTCTCTAGTATTGGTAACATATGTGTTCAAATAAGTTGATAAGTCAACCAATTTGATTAACCCACAATACTCGTAAGGAATATCTACTAAATATTGATCAAATGGTTCCGGTCCTAATGGAGATACTTCCAAACAGTCTTCAAATAATTCGGGTAAATTTTCATATTCGGTCAAAAAGTCTAAAATGCTATCGATATAGTCGGGCAATAAAGTTAAACTTTCAGATTTAAACTTCTCCTCCAAATTGACACCTTCAAAAATAAATGGTTCAGAGTCTGACTCATTCAATAAATTATTTAACACTTTTGTCATGATTAAACATCTTCTCAATGTGGGTAAAATGTTTCTTAACAGACTAGTGTATGCCAAATCGTATACTTTCGAAGCATAATTTTCATCAATGGTTATTTGGGAAGAGCTTAATTTATTGAAAAATTTAATCATAGTATCATCACAGTGGAGGATCAAACCGTCAGAGTCTGCTGATTCATATATATTCGAAATTTCAGAAATTTCAATATTTTGGAAAAAATCATTTAAAAACTGCTTGGTATAGTTGTATAGAGCCCAACTAATACTATCACCAATAGGTTCTTTCACAAATAGACATTGGTTTACAATATATTGGAACAAATTGTTCTGATTGACTGGTGTTTGGTAGTATTCGGGTCTCATTCTTGGATTACCCAAAGTGTAACAAGACAAAACTATACAAATCAAAAGATTTCTTAAAGTTTTAAATTTTTGTTCTTTATCAGCTAGGAAACTTTGTTCTGGAGAATTGTCTAATCTAGATGAAATTTCCAACATAGATATCGTGTTTGCCCAATTATTAGCCAATGCAAGAGCCGTATCAGCACCTTCAAATTCATCAATCTTACGTAAATCATCGTTAAAAGATTTAGTTTCTGAATACAATGTTTCAAAAATGGAATAAAGATTTTTAAAATCTGCAGCACTAGCTGGCTTTAATAAATCACTCAAAATAGTTACAGATACTCCTGTTTTCAAAAATGTTGTGATATTTAAATCAGTATCTGATGAATTAGTCAACTGGATGGGTAAGACAACATTGGAAAATGATTGACATAAGGGACAAATAAATGCCGTGGCAGAAAACCGCTTCTTTTGGATATACCTTCTGAAACAATTATGATGAATGTGATGATTACAAGACACAAAAACTTTTCTTGAATTTTTTACACCATCTTCTTTCAAACTCTTTACAACAGTATCTGAAACACTTGTAGGGTTCTCACTGTCATTTGTAAATCCTTCAAAATTTTTTAAAAACTCTTGTGGATCCAAAATATTACCTGGTCTGAAAATTGGAGAAAAATCATGATATGCTGGGATGACAAAAATATCTTCAGAGGTATCATCTTGACATAAGGAACAGCTAAATTCTTCAGCTTCGACAATTTTTTCACCTTTAATCATATCAATATCACCATCCTCTTCATTAGCATCAGGAGTACCTTCAAATTCAGCTTCGTTTTCCTTCATGAACTTATTTTGTAAATTATCAAATTTAGCCATTAGTTTAGCTTGATGTTTCTTTGCCAATCTTTTCTTTCTCTCTCTTTCAGTCTCTTCAAGATTAACACCTTGATTTAATTTTCTTGCTTTATATTCTTCCACACAAGCCTCACCAAAAGATGTTATTAAGGATTCAAAAATTTCCGCTGGTTTCTTCATGATCATCTTCTCCAATAAATAATCTGCTTTATTAACAACGTGTTCAGAAACGGTGTCAGCCTTCAGATTTATAATGGATAACAATAAATTACAGATTGGTAATGAAATATAAGTTTGTGGAATTGATGTTTTGCCGTTAACCATTTCGTCATCTTTGAAAACAGCATTGATTAAGTGGAGAAGTTCACTTAAGAAAGTACCATCTTCATTATCTAATGAAACTTGTAATAATTTGTAGATAATTTTCACGAAGACAGGATTCCTTGTAAATGAACCTAATGCTTTGGCACCTTCATCCATATGCTTCGGAGAAGTCATTTGTGGTTGTAAGATAATCTTTGGGATCTCATCTTTTTTACTCTTAGCTAAATGTGTTTTGATAATAGTAGCACTACTCTCAAATTCATTCCCCAAGTTCAGTAATTTTAATGGATCAATCTTAGAGTAGTACGATTCATTTAATTTGAAAACACCATTATCAGCAAGACCCTTTGGCTCTATGAATGTTGACACCTCATTTAATGCTTTGTCAAAATCGGTAGTATTCTCAGTGAAATAATCAGGTACCAATCTCAACAGCTTAGAATATGAAAGAGGTTTCATGTATAGATTGTAAATGATGGCATTCTTGATATGGTACATTTTTCTTTCTGTTACTGAGGAGAATTTTTGGAAAAATTGTCTTTCAGTTAAAATCTGATACACGAATGTCAAAAATTGTTGAATGATTAACCCAATTTTATCATGATATACAGTCTTGGAATATTCCACTTCCCCATTGAACCAATTTAATAACTCCCATCTATCTAACATGTTATAAATAATTCTTGGGATATCATCATACTCCCATAAAAATGCTAATTGATTCAAGTGAATATCTCTTGAATAAGAATTTAATTCAGGATTTTTCTTATAGTATGAAGCTTGATGTAAAACAGAGACCCCATTTCTTACCCAAAATCCAACATCAATTTGAGCACATAATACAATAGCTCTTAATGAAAAATCTGAAATAGTCAAAAAGTCAAACCTAGATCTTTGTTCAACGAGATCTTCTGAAGATTCTGGTGCTGCCGACATTGCATCATGATATAATATAGTTTCATAAACTTTCGATAATGGCACTTTTTCAATTAAAAATGAAAAAAATGTTTGAATTGGGTTCATAAATGCTACTCTCTCAGTCGAAACACCAAATTTAACCACTTCATGTGATCCATTCACAAGTTTGTATGTTAAACTTTTATGACTTAAAAATGTGTTAACTAATTCAATAGCATTCAATAGAAGTCTTTCATCACAATCGTTACTAACCAAAACATTTTCAATTGTCTGAATGATTGAATATATGGATGTAGTGTATTCTAGATATGGAATAAAATGTTGATCTTCATGTTCTACATGTTCCCCTTCTTTACGTTTAATTTTCCAGGCACCATTGAAAATTTTGCATAATGTTACTATTGGAATAAACATTTCTGGTTGTAATAATATGCTTGGGTCATTAATTTTACTCAACAATGTTTCCACTGTATATAAACCTTGTTTGAATGACATGCTGAAACTCTTGGTAGGATTACTCTTTTGCACTCTCTGCCATATCAAGTTACCACTTTCCAATTTACAAAAATCAACAAATACATCAATAATAGACCACATTATATCAACGAAATAACCATTTTCATGAGTGAAAATCATCATAGCATTTGTAGGACATGTAAATAATTGAACAATACATTCTCTTAATGCAGTTAACTGTGGTTCTCTATCCATATATGTTATAGATTTACTGATATGATTGAAAATTTGTACAACTTGTTCACAAAATATAGGTTTATATGTCAAAGAAGAGGAAAGTGTTGGAATGATTAAATTTTGTAAACTTTTCCTTAATTTTTTCCAAAATCTGTTATCGAAATACAAGATATATTGTATTCTTGAATTTTTATAAGTTCTTTCAGTTTGTTTTTCTAATTCATTTAATGAATTACTAATGGAATGTAAACTTGATTCAGGTAGATGTTTGTGATGACCTAAGGGTATCTTGTTATTCTCATTTAAGATAGAAACATCTAAATGTCTATATGGGTTCGTTTCAATTAATTTATTGGTAAAATATTTGTCCACATTCGGTATAACATTAATAGAAGTGGCAGAATTTGGATATTCATCACAAAGGACTTTACCTAACACATTTCTAAATGAATCTTGGAAATTTGCATTGGGCACAGTCAAACAGTGGTTACACCATTGAATAATGTATTTACAAGTCTCTTGATGAATATATTCTACCCATGATGTCATTGTAGCGGTTAATCCATTAGTTTGCACTGCAAAAAATCCATCCAATAAACTTTGTATATCTTTAGCACATTTTAACATAGCTCTACCTTCACTGTCAATCTTAGAAGTTAATATATCTGTATGCACATTATCAGGTACACCTTGTCTTAAAGCCATAGTAGCTTGAGAGTAATTATGATATTCATCGTTATAAATCATCACAGTGTAATTTGATGATATGTCATCAGTATCAATTGATGGGTTCTTATAATTTAGATCACGTAAAAACTCTTCAATGGAATCATTTTTATTTTGTTGAACAAATTCTCTTAATTTGAATGTAATATCTTTAGTGAAAGTGGGTAAAGGTTCAAAATTTTGATTAAACAAGTCGATGAAATAGTCAAATACTTCCTTTAAGATAACTTCCATGATTTCTTCATCAAATGCCACTTCCTCGTCATCCATGACTTCATCTTCACCGTCTTCCTCAGCTTTACAATGTAAAAGGACTAACCAAGCTTCTTCATCACCACAATCACAAATACCACTAGTGAAATCATTACAGATACTCGTATAGATATGATGATTGACGTGATCATTTGGATTAAAACAATTGATACAAAGAACACATGTGTCATCGTATGCACATTCCTGACACCTGTATAATGGTTCACCCATCATAAATTTTCTACCACAGTTTCTCCCCTTATGTCTGAAATGTTTACTTTTATTAGAAGCATTAGAATCCACTAAGAAAAAATCCTCTTTATATTCAATATCTAACACTTGTTCAAAACTTTCGGGATAGGATTGTTTCCCAGGGAAAAGGACATTCAATTTAGTCCCATTTTCAGCTATGGCAAAATATAAAAATTGGAAAACTAATTGTTTCAAAGTATGATCCATCTTACCTCTTTCCTTTGGATTTCTGACATCTTTGAAGTAATCGATCTTATGAATAGATAATAAGGTAGTTCTAACGTAATCCTGTAATTCTGATGCAGTCAACATTCTTATCTAGAAAATTTCTTCTTGGGATGTATGAGTAATAAATTTAAAAACCTACTAATAAAAAATTGCGGGGGGAAATTATAACCTTGTATTTGCAACAATATCTGTATCTGTCACAGTTAATAAAAGCAGATGTAACTTATCTTGTCACTTTCTTAACTAAATGCAAGCAATTGAACTATGTAGTGTATACCTCTAGTCTAATAAAATATGCACCGTCCAGTCTGATATCCACGTTAATCCACAGTGAAACCAAATGCTTGTTGCTTACAATGGAGAGATGTGTTTTATATTACTAAATATCACTGTAGTTTCATCAAAAAAGAAAAATATAAGGACGGTACAGTTATGGCGCGGACAAATCCGGGTGACGTTTTTTGAAAATAATTTGAAAGAATTTATTGTAGGAAATGAACCCATTGAATGCTGATTTACTTGGATTTAAGATTCAATCTGGCCATCAGCAAGACATACAAAGCTACGATATGGCCTTTTCCAGACGTGGTGGTAACCCTGGCGGGGGTGGAGGATCTGTCTCCCCCTTTATCAAGCGTGATAAGTTCAGAAGAAACCTGATGAGAGCCAGACAAGGTGGATCAAGACCTGTGACCGTTAAGAAAGAGGACCCTGAATCCATTGAAGCTAGAGAACAACGTTTACTAGGTGTGGAATCTGGAGGTGTCTCTTTGACTAATGGTGTGGCCGTTAAGCAGGAACAAGAGTCAGAATGGAATGAATTTCCCTTAAGAGCCACTTCAAAGGAGAATTTAGAGAATATGAGAACTCATTTACTTAAATTTCAAAGTAAGAAGAAGATTGATTTTAAGGACTCATTCCATGAACCAATTAGATTACATAGAAAGGATACTAGAAATTTACAATTCCAATTGACAAGAGCTGAAATTGTTCAAAGACAAAAGGAAATTGCAGAATATAAGAAGAAACAAGAGGATGAAAAAACTGGTGAAATATCAACATCTTCTGTAGCGACTTCTGCCAACCCATCTGTTACTCCAGCACCAATCTTAACTCCAGGACTTACTCCTGCAGCGGTAGCGAATGCTGCGGCAGTACCTACCATTAGTAATGGTACTAATACTGTTAATGGGTCAGAAGAGATAATCAAACCAAAGACAGAACCAGTAGAACATATCACTCCTATGGTGACTAAATTAGAGGAAGCTGGTGTGAGTCAGGATCCTACTAAAGTCGGTATGGTCACATATGACGGTCAAGAAGATATTAATTTCGAACCAGGCACCACTGATCCATTTGCTGATATAGCTCCAGATGGTGGTGGTCGTGCTAGAAGAATAAATCCAAAACGTAAGACACGTCAATTAAGAGTCTTGGATGAAAATGCTAAAAAATTAAGATTCGAAGAATTTTACCCCTGGGTCATGGAAGATTATGACGGTTATAACACATGGGTAGGTTCTTATGAAGCAGGTAATTCTGAATCATACGTTTTACTAGCTGTCGAAGATGACGGTAGTTTCACTATGATTCCAGCTGATAAAGTTTATAAATTTACTGCAAGAAATAAGTATGCTACTTTAACAATTGACGAAGCGGAAAAGAGAATGGATAAGAAGAGTGGTGAGATTCCTCGTTGGTTGATGAAACATTTAGATAATATTGGTACTACTACAACAAGATATGATAGAACCAAGAGAAGACTGAAAGCTGTCGCTGACCAACGTAGTGTTGGTGGTGATGACGAAGAAGAACATGATGATAACTCTGAAGTTGAATTAGATTATGATGAAGAATTTGCGGATGATGAAGAAGCTCCAATCATTGACGGTAATGAACAAGAAAATAAAGAATCCGAACAACGTATCAAGAAGGAAATGTTACAAGCGAACGCCATGGGGTTACGTGATGATGAAGCACTTCCTGAAGAGGACGATGATGATCTATTCAATGAGAAAAAAATCGACGAAGAAGGTGAAAGAATTAAGAAAGCATTACAAAAGACAGAATTGGCTGCCTTATATTCTTCAGATGACGATGAAATAAATCCATACTTATCTGAATCAGACATAGAAAATAAAGAAAATGGTGAATCTGCTAAGAAAGATGAAAATAAAGATAATAAAGATAAACTTGCTTCACCATCAAAGAGAAGCAAATCTCCACAAATTAAGAAGGAAAATTCCACTTCACTTAATGCTACTCCTCAAATAAGAGTGAAAAGTATTAAAAATTGCGTTGTTATATTAAAGAGTGACCAAAAGGTGTTGAAGAATTTCCCCGCTGGTGAATGGAATCCTAACAGTTCCACTAAACGTCCTAGAGAAGCCGAAGTGGTTAATCGTGGTCCAATGCTACCTGATGTAAGTGTGAAAGAGGAGGAACCTCCAACTCAAAAGTTAAAACTAGAAAATGGTGGTGAGACTTCTATCGAACTGATATCAGAACAAGATATTATTGATGCTATCGGTGATGGTAAAGTTAATGTTAAAGAATTTGGTAAGACAATCAGAAAAAGATTCCCTGGACCAGAGAATAAAAAACGTATGTTTGCTATCGTTAAGAAATTATGTAGGAAAGTGGATAATGAACATATGGAATTAAAGAAATAGACCATTGGGAACATCCACATTCATAGTTTAAGGACTTGTTATACAATGTTTTTTAAAAAATATTTATCTTTTTAAATCTATATGACAATAAATAATATACAATATTAATAATATGAAGAGTTGAATATTTCTATTATGCGACTTCGACCATTTCTTCGTCATCGTCATCATCATCTTCAGATTCTTCTTCATTTCCATTAAGATCTTCAGCACTCTTAGCAGGCATTTCTTCCACAGGTCCTAATTCTGGTTCACCTCTCATCAACATGTTAACAATTCTGTAACATAATTCACCAATTTCTTCATTATCTTCAACGTTTTTATACAATTCTCTCACTAATGGATACACTGATTTGCTTCTCAAATATTCTCTACCAGCTTGTGTGGTACTCAGTAGCAATATACTTTCCAAATGAACACAGATGATGGCAGGAAGTGGGTCTCTCTTCTTATCTTCTGGTAATAATTGTAATTCATCTGGTAAATTGAACATATCTTCTTCATCAATTTCAGAATCCTTAGCATCTGTGATTGGTAACAAGATGTATGGTAATAAATTGATTTCTTCATCTTTCAAGATTCTTTCATGAGTTTCAGAATCGAATAAAGCATTCTTAATAGTGGATGCAACACCTTCTCTTCTAGTCTTACAATCGTATTTTTCAGTAAAGACTAAAAGTTTAGAGATTGGTACGACACCATCATATTCTTGAGTTTCAATGAAATATTCTCTACCTCTTCTAAATCTTGCAATATCAGCAAAGAAATAAGCTAAGTAATCGAAATTAGCAAACTTATTTAATTCTCTGTCGTAACCTTTAACGAAACAATCCATTAAACAATCCATAATTCTGTCACTACCAAAGACACCATTTTCCTTCTCCTTCTTAGCCACATCCACGTCTCTGGTCATATCAAAAATTTTAGTGATACAATCATCCTTAGCCAAGTTACTCAAAAGAATACACATAATGTCAGCAGATGTGTTATCCAAATCACAAATTTTAGAAGTTAAAAATCTGACAAATTCTTCATCTTGAGCAATAAGACGTCTCATTTCTGGATCATCACATAAATTGGCTAAAATAGTAGTGGATTGTTGAACTAAGACTTTAGAGTTTTCCTTAGCCAATTCTTTCAAATCTTTAATTGGAGTGAAATTATCATATTTGAAGATGGCAGCACTTGGACCAGTACTGAACCCGACCAAATTATCCAGGGCAATTTGTCTGACGGCAGGTTGTGGGGAATGTAAAAATTCAACTAATTCTTCTAATTGAGATGGCATAATATGAGTCTCGTGGGGAGTTTAAATCGATACAAGTTAATTTTAAATTGGCGATGACATTAAAATTTTTAAATTGAATTTTTCATTTTTCTTATATAACTTTGTTACCCGAAAAAAACACAGAAAGGAACGTTGAAGAAACAATAAGAAGGAAGCTATATTATTAGTAATAATTAAAGGTTTAATTAGCAACTAGAGATTGGTAGAGGATGGAGAATCCAACTGGTGACAACGGAGCCTCTGTGAACCCTTTGAAACATGGTGGTAATATTATGATAAACAAACAACAATATGTGACATTTCTAGATAAGATTACATTGATCAATGGTGCGGTTACTGGGATATTGCAATTAGAATCATTAGCTGGTTTCCGTAATTTCTTTGTAGTGTACTTCCTTTGCAGTGCTCTGTATGTGGTATTGATTTGCAAGGGGAATCCTTCCAGATATTATGACAATGTTATAAATGATCTAGTTTTCGAAAGTTTAATGAGGGAACTGTTAGGGTTTGTTATGACTTGGACTTTCAGTTATGCATTAATAAATTGAGTTAAAAAAGGAATGCTTATTGTAATTAACAATAAACAAATATTTTGGGTTAAAAAGAAGTACATATAAATATAAATATATATATAATAATGATTATACTAATAAGAGAAAAAAAAAAGGACAAGTAAATACAATTTTTTTATTCAAATTTGTACGGTATCCACTAAAGCAGCCAATTTTTCCACACTGGCTAAATGTCTATTCCCAGAGGAACCAGATTTATTCAATTTATCTAAATAAGCTCTAATGGCAATGACAATTAATATTTTCCCTTCACCTTCAGACACTGTCACTAATTTTTGTACCACATAATTGGCAAATTGATCACGCATCATTAAGATCATTGGTGCATTATCTTCTAAATTAGCTGCATGTTCTTTATTCTTTGGTAAAATCTTGGAAATTATTAATTTTTTCTGTTCTTTAGTACCATATAAGATTGCCTTTTCCACTACATTCGAGGCGAATTTATGTTTGGAAAATTCAACTACATTTTCAGAGACAATATCTATAATTTCTTGCTTTCTTTCAATCATGGGTAATGAATTTGGATCATCTGAACCATGTTGTAAAATATGTTGAATGACATAATTACCATATTGATCTTGAATCAAATAAGGAATGAAATCTTTTAATTCATTTAAAATTATTGATTGATCCTCTAATGAACCAAATTCTAATAATCTTTGTATAACACGACAACCATAAGAATGTGATGATAAATGATAAATGTGACCAATTAAAGATTGTAATACAAATGGTAATAATTCAATGGGGATACATTCAATAGCTTTTTGAATAACATGATTACCATTTTGATCTTTAATCATTTTCAATACACAATCAGATAATTCAGTGACTAATTCAATTCTTTGATCAGCATCAATAAATTCAAGAGCTTTTTGAATAACTCTACATGCATACATTTGCATAGATAATTCTTTCATTCTACCTCTAAAATTATCAATTAAGATATCTTTTTGAGTCTTGGAACCATATTCAAAAAATTTTTGAATCACATAATTACCAAAAACATCATTAGATAAGACAATGACATCTTCTCTAATTTCATTGAAAATTAATTCCTTTTCAGATGGAGCTGAAGTGGCCAATTCCTTTTGAATAAATCTTGAACCGTATTGATCTTTACAAAATTCTAAAGTATGTTCAAAAATATCCTTTAAAGTATATTTTTTCTCCGCATTACTATTTCTAATTTCTTCTAATAATGGTGATCTATGATAAATTGGTTGAGTAGATTTCTTATCATCATTAAATTCATCATTTGGCTTTGATGAAGATTTTCTAGTTGACATATTATGATGATCTAAATATGGATTGGATTGTGCGGAAGATTGAACATTAGTCTTTTCATTTTTACTATTAGTTCTCTTGTTATTATTCTTCCCCTTAACTCTATGCTTATTTACATGATCATTAGTGTTATCATTATTATTCTCAGTTTTATTAACATTGTTATCATTGTTGTTGACTGGTAAATAATAAAATGGTTGTGGTTGATTTAATTCAGAATTTGGTGGCATATATACATTTTGTTGATTTGGTGGTGGCATAAACATTACAGGAATTGGATTACCTTGTGGATCTAAATTAGTAGGAATGTTGTTATTTTTATTTTTGTTATTTACAGGAATGTCATTGACATTATCTTTATTATTAGTGGGAGATTTTTGATCATTTTCTTCATTGTTATAAATCATTTGTGGAATGAAAGAAGTTGGTGAAACCATGGGGAATTGTTGGAAATTACCGCCAGCAAATGGGAATCCATTATTAAACATTGGTTGATTAAAATAGTATTGTTGTTGTTGTCCACCATTCATATTTGGTTCATCATTTGGTTTAAAAGTATTAGTAGATGCTACATTCCAAATATTCTTATGAGAATCGTCAGGTGCAGTACCACTACTATTATGATCGCTACTACTTTGATCATCACCATCAGATCTATATATCGCATTATTAGATTGATCCAATGTCACTTGACTACTATTTAAAGTAACTGAAGAATTATTACTTTCATTTTCTAATTCTTTAGTACCTTCAATAATAGTCTTACCAAATGCTTCGAAAAATCCACCACCAACGTTTTGATTATTAGTGTTGGATACATTTTGAATAGTGTGAGCATAATTATTATTCATACCATTATTACTAGTATCACTTTTCATCAAGGGACCACCAATACTAGCAGAATATTGTCCTAACAAATTGATTCTTTGCTTAGTCATACCGCTGTAGTTGCTTGCACTAGAGGGGAAATGATTAGCATAAGGTGGAGCAGTCCCCACAGAATGACTTAATCTTTTAAAATCGAGGGGCCCACTACCAGTATTACTAATAATATCAGAATCCAAGCCACTGTCACTTGAGTTGAAACTTGGTCTTCTGAACGAGCCCAAATTGTGTTGCTTAGGTTGAGAGTTGTTAACCGGATTAGATAAAGCACTTAAAGAGGATACAATAGATGCTAATTCAGCGTCCATATTGGAACCTGCATTATTGTTGTTATTCAAGTTGTTGTTGCTGTTTGTGGGGGAGTACCAGGGATCTGTGCTGCTGGACAACATGTCGTCCGTGTGAATCACAGTCATATCGATAAGCGCACTATTTGTCTTATCTCCTATTGCCCTTTGTAAATGCACCATATTATATAATAAACCGTTTTTCTCTCTTCTCCACATTAAATACACTTATCGCCCTTTTCTTGTCTTTTCCGCCGCCGTCGTCAGTGACAGACGTCCCCGTGGCACCATTACAGATAACACTAGCAGTAATGGAAGTGATGGAAGTTGTGCAACGCACACATGGGGTGGTGCCATGTGGCTGTGCGGGATCTCATGTGTATTGTATTGTATTGTTGCTGTTATTCTTTCGTTTGTATGGGAACGAGTCCTATACGTTCGTTTGTCGAATGGCCTAAACGGGAAAAACTGCCACAAAAATCGTCGTTTATTCGGAGATATGCTCAGTTAATATATATATATATATATAGATGATAGCAGTTTGCTTGTCAGGTACATAGGCAAGGAGAGGGACAACAAGGTATGTTGGTACAGAGCGAGTCTGCTGAGTATATCAAGGCGCAATTGAGAAGGCTGGTGGCTGTGGTGGTGGTGAACGGTGCAATGACTGTTATCATGGTGTTGGCATTGTTCAACCACTACACAAGGGAAAGGGAGAGGGAGGAAGATTTGAACAATACATTGGAACATGATCCGGTTGACAAGATGAAGGATGTGTTGGTCCCGTCGTTGTCGTACTATTACAATAAATTAAATATAATAGTGGAAGAGTTTAAAGTGATCACAGAGGATGGGTTCACCATTGAATTGTGGCATTTGAAACATAAATCCACTACAAACAAGAAACCGTTCCTGTTGGTGCATGGTCTTTTGCAAAGCAGTGGATCGTTTGCCTCCTCAGGGGAAGATTCCATGGCATATTTTCTTCACTCTCAAGGGTTTGACGTGTGGCTTGGTAATAATAGAATTGGGTTCGAATGTGACACTGACAAACATTATGGTGAAGAGTATTGGAATTGGGATATGAATGAAATGGCCAGGTATGACCTAATGGCTATGATTCAATTTGTCAAGGCACAAACAGATTTTGATAAGATTAATATTATGGGTCATTCACAAGGTACCACTCAAATTTTCTTAGCTATGATTAATAATTTCCAAGGGATTAACAATTCAGTGGATAATTTTGTTGCATTGGCACCTGCTTGCTACCCGGGGTCCCTATTAAATGAAAGTGCAGTGATGAATTTAATATCCAAAAACATTGATAATTCTACTATATTTGGTAATAAATCTTTCATTAAGATAATGATGTTAGCTAGAACTTTCCTCAAAGGTACCAAATTTTTCGGATTCATTTGTTATTTGTTCTTTAATTATTTATTTGAATGGAATGATACATTGTGGAATAAAGATTTGAGGAATAGACATTTTATGTTTTCACCAGTGTACGTTTCAGTGAAATTAATGAGTTGGTGGTTAAGTACAAACCCAAATAAAGTTTCATTTATTCAACATTCATCAATCCTGTTCCCTGAATTTAAACCTTGGTTCCCCGAAGATGAACCCACAAAGGAACAACCAAATATATTACTGTTTGTACCCAAGAGAGACAAATTAGTGGATGGTACCAGATTAATTAATCATTTCGATCAATTCGAGAAAAAATCAAATTATAAATATTGGGTGTTAGATGATTATTCACATCTTGACGTACTGTGGGCCACTGATATTAATGTTAAAGTGGGTCAACCAATATTAGAAAATTTAAGATTATAAAGCTTTTACTATTAACATTCATTATTATATATATATATTTTTACATGGAATATGTACACATATATTTACCTTACGCATCGAATCCATAACTTTTCATACACTCCTTATATTTAGCAATGTAGTCCTTACATTTAATGTAACCACCATCACTCCCCGTACCGTGGAACAGTAAACATTCATCCCTTTTACTCTTTTCGTCCTTACAGACACAACAGGGACGTGGCGACTCACCCTTGTCTACATTAGCTTTACTCTGATCAACAGGTTCTGACATCTTTATCAACTTCACTGACTTGTTTATACACAGTTGTTGTCTCCCTCTTATCCTTATATATATACGTTTTTTGTAAGGGGAGTCCGATGTCGGACCAATCGGGAAACGGCCGTTACATTAGTAATAAATTTGTTAAACAGTAGTATTGTCATTGCGGAAGAGATAATGAGTCTCTGTTGCTAATGAGGAGTGCCACAACCTCACAATTGCAAAGAAGCAGGTGCTTATTTGATGGATCACCCTAGCCATACCCAGTCACGTGCCGGTCACTTGGCACGACGGTTAAAATTTTTCAAAATTGGAAAATTCTATAATTTTTGAAGCGATGAGATGAGTGAAGTATGGTGAAGTCGACAGAACTACGAGATAGATCATTGACGATTAACGACATGAAGAAGTTTAACGATTTGGATTTTGTTCCTACAATCAGTGACAGTGAAGATGATGTTCCTAACTTAGACTCATCCGATGATGAAACTGCTAAAGTGGAAATTGAAGTGACTAAACCTTCTAAGAAGTCCAAGAAGGCTAAGAAGAACGCTGAAGCACAAGAAGATCAAGCACACGAAGATTTGGATGCTGATTTCAAATTCAGTTTAGATGATGATGAATTAGCTTACTCTTCTAATTTCCAAGGTTGGGATTTTGCTGGTGACAAGAAAAATGACGATGATTTTGTTAAGAAAGACGTTGATTTGGATAAGATTATTAGAAGAAAGGGTGGTTTGATTAAGATGGCCCACGTCGAAGGTGTTAAGGATGAATCCAGTTCTGAAGAAGAAGAGGAAGAAGAACAAAATGAAGAAGATGAAGATGAATTGGCTATGGACGGGTTTGGTATGGGTGCAACTGATTCTAAACCAGAAGAAGATGAAGAAGACGAAGAAGAAGAAGAAGAGGAGGAAGAAGAACCACAACAAGAATTGCATGCTGAAGGTGAATCTGAAGGTGAAGATGAAGACGAAGATTCTGCTGATGCTCAAGCTGAGTTTTATGCTTCAGATGGTGAAGCTGAAGAGGCTAAGAAACAAACTCATACCACTTTCAACAGTCTTTCTTTATCTCGTCCTGTCTTGAAAGGTTTAAGTAATTTAGGTTATACAAAACCATCTCCAATTCAAAGTGCTACCATTCCAATTGCCTTATTAGGTAAGGATCTTATTGCTGGTGCCGTGACTGGTTCAGGTAAGACTGCCGCTTTCATGATTCCAATTATTGAACGTCTATTGTATAAACCAGCTAAAGTGGCTTCCACTAGAGTTATTGTTTTGACTCCAACTCGTGAACTGGCTATTCAAATTTCTGATGTGGCCAAAAAAATTGGTCAATTCGTTAGTGGGTTAACTTTTGGTCTTGCTGTTGGTGGGTTGAATTTAAGACAACAAGAACAATTATTGAAAACTAGACCAGATATTGTCATTGCTACTCCAGGTAGATTTATCGATCATATTAGAAACTCTGCCAGTTTCAACGTCGATTCTGTGGAAATTTTAGTGTTAGATGAAGCTGATAGAATGTTAGAAGAAGGTTTCCAAGAAGAATTGAAAGAAATTATGACTTTACTTCCAAATAAGAGACAAAATCTATTGTTCTCTGCTACCATGAACTCTAAAATTAAACAATTAGTGTCTCTATCGCTGATGAAACCTGTGAGAATTATGATTGATCCTCCAAAGCAAGCCGCTTCCAAATTGACACAAGAATTTGTACGTATCCGTAAGAGAGATCATTTAAAACCTGCATTGTTATTCAATTTAATTAGAAAATTAGATTCCAACGAACAAAAGAGAATTTTAGTTTTCGTAGCTAGAAAGGAATCCGCACATAGATTAAGAATTATCTTGGGTCTATTAGGTATGAGTGTGGCTGAATTACATGGGTCCTTATCACAAGAACAACGTTTAGATTCTGTTAATAAATTTAAGAGTTTGGAAGTTCCAGTGTTAATTTGTACCGATTTAGCTTCTAGAGGTTTGGATATTCCAAAAATTGAAGTGGTTATAAATTATGATATGCCAAAGACATATGAAATTTATTTACATAGAGTGGGTCGTACAGCAAGAGCTGGTAGAGAAGGTCGTTCCGTCACATTTGTAGGTGAATCTTCTCAAGATAGAGCTATTGTGAGATCTGCTATCAAGAGTGTAGAAGACACAAATGAATTAGTTAAAGGTAGTGGTAGAGCTCTTGGTAGAAATGTCGATTGGGTTCAAGTGGAGGAGACTAATAAATTGATTGCTAAATCTGATGATGCTCTAGAAGAAATTTTAGTGGAAGAAAAAGAGGAGAAAGAAATTTTAAGAGCTGAAATGCAATTAAAGAAAGGTGAAAATATGTTAAAACATAAGAAGGAAATTCAATCTAGACCAAGAAGAACTTGGTTCCAAACAGAATCTGAAAAGAAGAACGCTAAGATTATGGGTGCATTCGCCAAAACCAAAAAAGAATCTAATAGTAAAAAGAGAAAGAGAGAGGAAGCCATGGAAGATGGTGGTCGTTTATACAAAAAGACCCAACAAGATCGTATCAAGGACCAACAAAAAAATAAAAAGAAAGGTGGTAAGAAAAAGGGTGGTAGAAGATAAGTTGATCTCATTTTAGTTAAAGCATTATATGTTTATTTGTACCATAGATAAAAAAATGTCATTCTCCGTCATATATAAACAATTTTTTTTATCTTTAAAAGTTAATTTGAGGTTTAATAAAGGATATAGTTATTGACACAACATCGTCACTAGTATATGGGACACAATTGAGTAAAAATAAAGTGGAAAAAAATAGTACTTAAAAACTAGAAAAAAATAATGGTCCCTGGCGGGATCGAACCGCCGATCTTGGCGTTATTAGCACCACGCCTTAACCAACTGGGCCAAGGGACCTATTATTTGATGTTGTATTGTTCTGGATTTAGATAGACGACGTTGAGTGATCACATGATACGCATCCGTATCGAGTGACACGCAAAAGAGGATTTGCATACAAAAAGTCGACGACAAAATATGTAATTACGCTCTTAACGTTATGTATATTATATAGAAAGAATTAACTCTTTATCAATTTAATCATCGTACATTCTGTTTAACGACTAACAGAAGTTACCCGATTAAGGACCTAAAGTAGAACTCATATCTGCAGACCTATCAATACAATGTGTGGTAAATATTTAAAGGACTACTCATTCCAGAGAAGTATACACGCTATTTGAAATAAAACAAAAGATATTGTCACTTAATCCTAAAATTATGAAGATAATTCTTGTCTTAATCGAAGAACTATTTGTCATTGGTCACAAAACGTAAAATATTAGACCTTCAAGGTGAATTATCTTGGTCGAAAGTCTTGAGAAGACTCGTGTAGCTATGGTACAGTAAGTCTTTATTTTAATCTTCATCCTTATGTAGGAATGAGAAATATATACTTTACAAATAATTATTATACAAAACAGAAGGACATGATATGTTGAATAATGATCTTTTTATAATATTATTCTACGAAAATATAAATATCTCTTCAGATTAATGACAGGTTACAGTCCGGTATCTCTAGAATGTTACGTAACACGATCAACTTATTAGGATAACAGGTGAACAAGTTTTAACATATTTTCGGATTATTATTTAAATGTTAGCAAATTTTTTGTTCATCAGATGTATAGCATTTAAATAAAAAGTACAGTTCAATTTTTTTGTTTGTTTAATGCGGTATTGACTTTTGAACTTGATTGCTCGTCAAATTATATGTATATAAAGAATTGCCCGTATTACACTCTCTAGTTACTTAAAATACGAGTTATACCCCTTAAACATTACATTCCATTGAACTTTTATTAGTATAGTACTATACTTTTTATTACTCGATACAAACAGGTGCCATTTGTAAGAAGAAAATACAACTGTATACCAATTACTAAAGAATGATTTTATTAATTTTTTTTTATAAACGTTGATTACTTATTGTTCTTATTTATTTGCTTGTGCTTCCTTTCTCATTTTTCTTTGAATCAAACGTCCAGTTAATCTAATTGAGAATGGTAAAAGAATTGTATTTAGAACAATCCATGCCACTAATATACCATAATTTCTACCCATTTTCCATCTGGAAAGATCCATAAAGATGACCCTATAAATATCTGTTAAGTTATGCATTGGCATCATGTAACCATATCTATAAAATGGACTGTCTAAAGCTAGAGGGAAGAATGTAGTAGTCAAATTTAAAATTGTAAATGACAAAATCCAGAAACCTAAATATTGTGGTGCTAAGGCAAACAGTACACTCACAACATTTTCATTAGCCCCTGCACAAGCCCACATAAATAACCAAGTACTCATCCAATACACCATAAACCCACCACGACCAAACGCTCTTGTGAAATCTACTTGATAAATTGCAGACACAGTACAGAAGAATAATGATGCAAAAAAATGAGTGAAAAATGTAATAAAGAATCTGTAGTAAACTCTATGTTTATTCTTCAATAATTTTGACATCTCTGCATGTAATGGTGAGAAAAGTAAAAATTGAAACACCGTTAAGATTAAACAGTAAACACATCCAATTTGAGTAACCACCAACAGGATACGATCATAAAATGGTCTATGATCATAATATTCAAAATCGATCTTAGATACAGAACCTAAATTGGCCATATTTATCTCTGAGGAAGTAATGTTATTAATGAAGGATGGAATGTACTTTGATGCAAAAAATTCTCTAAATTCTGCTTCTAATGCTTGAGCTAAAGGTAACATGATTGCCTTCACAGTAGTTGGATCACGCCCACTTTCATATGCTACTTGGAAAAATTCTGTGGCATTGAATGGTGATGCATCTTTATTTGTCAATGATTCATAAAGAGCTACAGTGGCATTTGGCTTAATGTTAACTGCTACCCAATATGATTCGTCGTAAATGTGATCAATAACTTTTTGTTCAATCAATTCTGGATC
The DNA here is from genome assembly GCA_003708535.3 of Kazachstania bromeliacearum. NCBI lineage: Eukaryota > Fungi > Ascomycota > Saccharomycetes > Saccharomycetales > Saccharomycetaceae > Kazachstania > Kazachstania bromeliacearum. The sequence continues at coordinate 32,567 of PPOP03000024.1, read as the reverse complement.
AGGTTTAATATTATTTTTTTCAGCAAAACTGGAACTATTAAAAGTGTGCCATGTACCTGGTAATTGTGGTATTATCATTGGAATCACACCTGTCATTGGGGTAATGTTTGTTAATGACTCTGTGTTATCCTCTTGCAAGACAGCTAAAATCTTCACATTATGCATATATTTATTTGTATCATATGAAGCCCCCCAACAAAGAACGAAAACTGTCCAACAAAACAAACCAAGAATCAAGTTATTTCTAACGAAATGGAAGATAACTTTCTTTCTTTTAGATTTCATGTTTGGTGAGAAAAATCTGGTACCAGCTCTTTCAATTGCTGGTAAAATACCAGATTCTATATCTTCAGATTTATCAATATCAGATTCATTACCCTTCTGATTATAACTTTCTATACTATCAGCAGTCGAGGCATCATCTGGCATGTTCCCCTCTGCGACCATTTCCTGAAGGATATCATGCTCAGCGGGTTGTTCAAATTCATCAGTTAAGACTGATTCTGTAACCATTTCTTGAAGATCTTCACGTTGACCAGGTGATAGATAGGAATTGGAACTTGTGTTGATATGACTGTTGTCACTTGGTTCAGTCATAGTGGTATAATTGTTTGTTATCTTAATTGAGGATTAGCTAAACATATTAGCAAAGGAAATTGAACTCATCTCATGGTGCTTATATATTCCACCCCTCCCCGATCCGCATCGAGTCACCTCTTTGTCCCAGTGAAAAATCTGCACAGGAACAGCCGTTCCTTCTCGAAGACTAGACAAAAGGAGTCGCCTTTCTTTTTTTTTTTTGGCTTTTGTTGATACCCCTTTCGGCCGCTAAGGAAACCCGCGGGCGTTTTCCCCCATTTTCCTGCGGAAAAACCGTGTAAAATATTACTTCCGCGGAAGAGAGGCCTCCGCGGAAGTAGGCCCGTAAGAATTTCCGTCGGCTGGAAGAGCGGATCTTAATACTTGTTTCCCGTTTTGTACAAAGAGGTGACACCATGGTTATTAGGGGAGGCGCAATTATGTAATCTCCCCTGTTTTATTTCCCTCAAATTCAGTTTTCGAATTTGCTGGTTCCATGAGCCACGGATCTAAGAACGGAAAAACGGAAATGGCATTTTGGAATTTGGGTGATAGTTCTGATGTCTACAATATTACGTTATGATCATGTGTTTTGTAGTTACGAAATTACATAATACAGTATGAAATTAATACCACACAAAATAGTAAAACCTTATATTCTTGTTACACAGTTTCAGTTCTTACATGATTAAATTTTACAGGGTCTTTCTCTATCCTTTTTACTTTTGTTGTTTTGTTTTTTCTAAATAAAATAAGTACATGACACAAAATAATATGTATTAAAAACTATAACAATTAGTCACAAGTATGTCAAACGATTTATTCAAAAGTTTATCCAAATACGTGTTTTCGTATATTGATATTGACGAGGACACTTCGTTGTTAGTTTTAAAATCTAATAGTGTTAACTTACAAGATGAAAATAATATTAAGAATTTTACCAGCAATCTACTTTCCACTTTTGTCAACACAACTAGAGCTGGTTCAGCACAAAAGCATGCTGGGATTTCCATGAAAAGATTTTTATTGGGCCTTGCAGTGTCATTAGCTTATTTGATAGTACAAATTATCTTCTTCATGATCTTTAGAGTCAAGTTTAAACAATTGTATCAAGCAAATAAATTACTTCATCCGGAAAATTTCACTAATAATTGGTTTATCAATTTGTTCAAGATTAAGAAAGAGATTTACAAAGAAAAATGTGGGTTAGATGCTTATTTTTTCCTTAGATTTTTAAGATTCCTTTCCATCTTTTTCTTCTTCATATCATTGGTAAATTTACCAATCTTAGTTCCAATTCATTATCTGTCAGGGACAAATTCAAGTTTTTTGGATAGAATAAATATGTCCAATGTGAATCCCAGAATTATGGTGGTTCATTTAATATTATGCATTTTGGTTGTAATTTGGTTCCATTACATGTTATTATCAGAATTTAGAATAATTAAAGAGATGGTGAATGAAGAAATTTTACAAGGGAAATATCAAAACATTTTATTTATAGAAAAAATTACCATGAATAAAACAGAATTATTAAACAAATTTAAATTATTAGGAACTACTGAAAATGTATGTTATGTTCCCAAAAATTCTAAAAAAATATATACTCTATGGAATCAAATGATTAATATTGAAAAAGATCTAGAAAAAATTTCTTTAGAGATATTTTTGGAACAATTTTACTCAAATGGTTATAAAAATATCGTGCAAAAGAGCACATCATTAGCCACTTTGAAACATTTATTGAAATGGTGCAGATATAACCAAAATAAGTTAGTATTCCACATTAAAACGTTATTCATACGATTGAAATTCAAAATTATAATTGAAGATTGTTCAACTGGAAATTGGTTCAGAAATTATTTCCCCTCTTTGCGATTAAAGAGAATAGATTTCATCAATGATAGGTACGATAAAATGGAAGATAAAATTAAATTGTATCAACAACTTCTCAACAAATTTAATGTTGAAAGAGAGAATGTCGAAACTCATCAAAAGGAAAATATTATTCAATCTGATTATTTTCATGACAAAGTTTTCATCCAATTTGAATCAAGGGTCACAGCACATGTTTTTGGCCAATTGCATTTGAATAATAATCGAAGGACTAATATCTTGATGGGACCAAACCCACAAGATATCATTTGGTCAAACGTTTTGACAGATATTCCTTTACTAGAGTTTTCCAGAACAACAATAGCTAATATTTTAAGTACATTGACTATCATAGGATGGGTTATTCCAGTGGCGTTGGTGGGTGTGATGTCACAAATTCCTTATTTAACGTACATTTTTCTAATTCCATCAAAAATTGAAAGTCATTCAGAAATTATTAATAGTATTATCATGAGTGTATTACCTGTTATTTCTATTGTGTTTTTAACTGAATGTGTTCCATATCTCTTCCGCCTTTTCAGTTATTTGAAATGTTGTAGAACTGGTTCAGAAATCGAAGTAGATACTCAAAAATGGTTTTTCTCCTTTCTATTTGTTCATCTATTTTTGGTCGTGACGATATCATCAGGTATTTCCTTCATAATAGAGAATATAGTCAATAATCCAACGAGTATCCCCACACTCTTGGCAAGCGAATTACCGAAGAGTTCGAATTTCTTTTGTTCCTTCATAATAATGAGAGGCATGGCTTATTCTGGTGGGAATTTATTACGTATTAAAGCTTTGGTATTAGAAATTTTCTATCATAAAGTCGGTATTTATACACCACATATGCGCTTCAAAAAATTGCGTAATTCTCTAACGTTTCAATGGGGTTCCATATATCCTATATTTTCTGTACTTGGTTGTATTGGAATTATTTATAGTGTCATCTCGCCACTTATCCTTCCATTAGCATGTCTATCCTTTATGCTGGTATATTTTTCATTTATCTATTTACTGGAATATCAATACAATGAAGAAAATAAGTCTGAAACATTTGGAAAATTATATCCACAGAGCCTTGTTCAATTATATGCTGGCATATACTTTCTTGAGATATGCCTGTTAGGTCTTTTTGCTTTATCTAATGCCTTTGTCCTTTCAATTTGTATGCTAATCTTACTTGTAACGTCGATAATTGCCCATTTCAAGTTTTCTAAATTATACATTTCCAAATATCAACAGATCGATTATTCCAATACAGAAGATGAAGGTACAGCATCGTACGTAAAAATGAATAATCCAAATATGCTTCCGAAGTTTCAATTTCCTCAAGTGGACTTTAATAGAAATTTCCAAAAAGTTTGGATTCCATATGACGATAATGGAATCGCTCAATCTCAACAAAACTACATGGAGGATAACTATAACTTACTAAGTGACATTGATAAATGTTTTATTGACAGTGGTGCTGATATACATTTGAATATTTAATATTTTTATCGCGTTAATAACTTTTTTATTTCTTCATATTTGATATATTTACTTCGTTTTTCTCTTCTCTTACATTCTTGCTTCTTGGCCATATACTAGGTAGTTTAACAAATTGAAAACGTGGTTCTACACATCTTTCAACAAACCATTTCTTAATCTGATATTCCAAGATACTTGCTATCTTTGGAATATTCTCTAATTTTGATCTTGCACCAATTAACGATTTGGTCTCGAATTCTAACTTATATTCTGGAGAAAAGGAAAACATTAAGAAGTAACCATCATCAGAGTCATCATTATCATTATTTTCATTATCATTATCCTCATTACTATTGTCCTGTTCGTCAGAATTCTGATCGTTAGTATTAGAGGTCATATCATTTTCATTTCCGTCATCTTTTGACAGAGGATGAACAAATTCGTTGGCTTTGGTTAGCGATACAGTAAGGCATCCTTGAAATCTGACAACTGCTATGTTCAAACTAATAGGGAATGTTGCAAAACATGGTTTAGGATAATTTAATAGTAGTTTTGTTTCAATACCTAAAGATAATCTATCATTCAAATCTATATCAATCTTGGCTTCCAATTTCTGCTTTTCATTTTCGATTCTACAATTAGAAAATATAGGGAAATCATCACCAATATCTAATTCAGTAATGTTCACCTTATCCAAATAATCAGGTAGATTAGCTGAATTATTTTCAATAAAATTATTCAATGAGTAAAGAATATTGTTCTTGTTAGTTGCCTCCGCACGAAATTGTTCAATTGTTTGAGCAATTAACACATTAAACCAATCTAGTGACTCAGACTTGTGTGAATTTACGTCGTAATATGTCTTATCTAGAATTTTGTTTAGTAAGGTCTTTTTTTGAATTTCAATATCTTCTATAGTAGCAGGATTGACCACTTTTACTTCTTCACCGCCTCTTTTCAATATTGTAGAAAATGATTTCAAAGATTCTGTAACAACACCATTTTCTTTCGGGCTGTAAGAAGTAGAGGCCTTAGATATTGGAGGATTGACATCTTTATTTTTGCCTTCGTCAAATAGAAAGAACTTTATCACAAATAATAACAATATTACAACACTCAATTGACCTATTATTAAACCCTGAGTGAAAGACCAAGTTGAAAATGTCTGTGTTGGTGGAATCAAATTATGCTTCAAAAAGTCATTGTTGACTAAAAACTTTTTGTCGTCATCAATGTTGGATGTGAAGAATTTCAATTGCCCTATTAACTCGTCTAATAACTTCTTTGATGTGTTTGCATTTTCAGATTTCAAACTTTCCAGCACATTCTCTTGCAATCGTACAGGTAGTATATCTCTTAAATATTCTTCTAATGTGATATTCGAAGTATTTGATATATTGTTTTGAATCCAGTTGGACAATGTCGAATTGTCATCTAACATGACACTCATAGTTGACTGCGTGGTGCAATTTGTTTCAAATTCGGTGTTTTACAAACTTAGGCTACTTGCTTAACTAAGGATATTATATATGAGATATTTTTTTTCTAAAATAAATTTCAATGTAAGACCATAACCGGTCTAATAAAATAACGTATCAACAAGAAATTGTTTGACGAATAATTCCTAGTAGGATAATTGGCTAGTAGTATTACTGATAAAGAATAAACAAAATATACAATGGAACAATCTGCTGAATTGCCAGTTGAGAGTTCGATTATTGAAGATCTTAAGAAAATTTTAGATACCCATGGAGAATCGTCATCTCAAGATTTAACCAGAGATGAATCTTTGGCATGCTTAAATGTACTAATAAAGACACGAACGGAAGAAGCTTCCTCCGATTTAGCAAATTTGGTGTGTAAATTTATTAGCATTTGTGAAAAGGATACATTGAACAATGAAGTAATTGGTAATGGGACGTTCTTGGAAGTTATGCTAGCAACTTTCCCATATACTTCATGGGAATATCAAATATTGAATATAGAGACTATTATTAATGGTTTTAATAGCAATCCATCTCATTATAAAAACCCATTTTTGTTATTCACTGAACATATTCGTGGTAATCCAATATATTTAAGCACATTGGTACACAATTTACAGACAGCGTCAGTTCATAACCCTTTGGTGCTCAGAACTACAAAGTTTATGGTTTTAATTTTAAATTCATACCTTGTGTTGAAGGAATATTTCCCTGATAAACTGGCATTCCTCATCTCAGAATTATTATTGAAGCTTGCCCAAAGTGAATTTCCAGATATACAGACAGTACTTTTATTACAATCAGATGTTGTAGAAATACGTGAAGTTATTATAACTGAAACCGTACCAGTAATGCTGAAGCTATATGAATATTTAAGAACGAAGCAATTAAAGGATTTCCCTCAATATCATGATAGATTAAAAGCGGCAACTAGCCACCTTGTTCCAGGGAATAAAGATATGATAGAGATATTTAATAAAACTAACAACAGTGACGACGATTTTACTTTGGCATTGAATCTTTTGCAAGTAAATAATATTATTACTGTCTTGGAAAATCCAAGTCGGTCATTCCAAAAAGAATATGTGGATCATTTATTGTTCGGGGAATCCCAATTTCCCTTATATAAGATTATTATTAGAATATCTGAAGAGATTCAATCATTTTTCTTGATGCATAAAAATGATTTGCATGTAAGGCCATACTTAGCATCATTTATCCTCAATAAAGAGGTCTTGTTATATGCTTTATTGAAGTTAGGTTTAAAAATATGGATTGGTTCAAATGCTGCATCAGATAAAGATTTAGAAACTGTTTTACAACTAGTACCAATCACTTTGCAAAAGATGGATACAGAATTGATGAACAATTTGCAAGCAAATTCATACGAATCATTTTTTAACGTAATGTTTGGATTTATAAATTCAACAGATTATAAAGAAGCAAGACAATTTCAATTAGATGGGATGAAGAAAAAGCATATGGAAAACTGGGCCGAACATTTTAAACAATTTGATGAATTTCTTGCAGATCAAGTACATGATTATGTTAAACATCAAAGGTTGTTACAATTACAAAAAGGGACATGGGTTTATGCAGAAAATCCATTGGATCCGGATATTAGTAATCCTACCGTGTATTTTATCATTGTCTCAGATAATCACGCCAATCTATTGGCCAGAAAGTTTGATATGAAAAGTGAGCATCTCCCATCAGTACATTCTAACAAGATTGTATACGAGGACGAGGAGTCACCAGTTACACCAACCATTATTATTCCTTTGAAAAATATTGCATTTTTTGAATGTGAAAATTTAAATGTCGACTACACACCAGATATTCCTATAGCTAATTCTGAATTAGTTGATCTAATTGATAGAAATGTTTTTGCAAAGGTTGAATTATCGGACAAATTACGTCGTAATATTCTAACTTTCTACCTAGATACCAAGGAGGCCAAATTTATGTGGTTTGATGGGTTACAATTGATTTCCCCGTTAGGCAATCTAGAGAATGTGTCGCAGGAGACAAGACAACAAATAGCTAATCTAATTGAGCTACGAAAAAATGTACAGCTCTTAAATCTAGACGCTGACGACCTTGCCTATAGTAACAGTTTACAAACTGACGAGGATGAAGATGAAGATCTTTATAATTTGGACGAACTAAAAGAACTCACCCTCAACTTTTATTATGATTAATGCTTACACATATATAAAAATTCTCCTTTATTTATTTCCAATGTAATAATATTTGATCTTTCTTCAATCACCTTATTGTTAGTCGTCAAATCAAATAGAATAACGTGTTATAGTGTATTCTTAATGTACTTTCTTTAACCTCCAAGTGATTGTCTTTAATATTTTAACCTTTATACACTACCCGGATTTTGATTTTTCAAATCTTTAAAACGTAAACATTAATTAGTATGTCGATGACCAATAGACAGTTAATCAGTTGAATAACAAGTATATATCCATTCTAGTGACAATGGTCTTTTCAGAGATGAACATTAGTGAGTTTTCAGAAGCTCAGAAGAGTCATAATCTTGTATATCCTAAATTCAATGTTTCAGGGCAACCAGAAGATGATGATATTCCATTTGTTAAATTAATGAATGGTACAGAACCAATCGAAATTATGCAGAAAAGATGGGAACTATATTACCAATTACATTCACATTTTCACAATCAAGTGGATAGCATTATTACGAGTATTGAAACTGATTTGAAACAAGAAATATCACAAATTCTATTTGACGAACTGGAAGAAACCACAACGAAGAAGAAACCTTGCTTTAAATCATTATTTTTATTAGGATCTGACAACTCAACAGAGATTGAATTTCCTGAAGGTATGTCCTCAGAAGCATTAAATGTCGTTGTGGATTTAACACCGAAAGAATCCCCAAATGTCAGAATGATGCTTCGGAGATCAATGTTTAAGTTATTCAGTAAGGCAGATGCATCATTACACAACATGAATAACAAAGAAGAGATAAATGAAGACGAAATGGTAGATGATGTAACAATGGAACAGCAAACATCTGCTTCTTATGATTTGACATTAGTTGAAAATTTTAAAAAATTATATCATAAAGATTTAAATATTGTCTTTAATTTCAAAGATACAGATTCATTTAATAATACCATTTTGAACTCTTTTATCCTATTGTTGGAAAGTGCATTAAAAAATAAGCATGTAAAAATTAGTTTGGTATTTAATATTAATACAAACCTGTCCAATATTGAAAAAGATTTGAGTCAATCCACTATAAGGATGTTGAAAAAAAAATATTATACATTAGATGTCTCGAGTAATAATGGTTATAAATATGGCAATCGTATTTTTCAAAGTTTTTTGGATACTGTGGATGGGAAACTTAATTTATCAGAGAAATTTGTCAAATTTATCATAGAGAAGATGGTAAATACCACAAACAATAATTTGCAACTGTTGACAAAAATTTTAGATTATTCGTTGATGTCATATTTTTATCAAAATCCATTTTCCATTTTCATTGATCCTGTAAATATTTGTTATTTGACTCAAGATTATCTGGATATACTTGCCAAATGTCCTACATTCATGTTTTTCATTGACGGGCTTTTGAAAGAAAATTCTCCTAAAGAAGATATCCTAGGCTTACTACATAATGAAAATGGTGGGCTAGAAGATTTTTTCGTGGAATTTTTAGTCAGAGATAATCCGATCAATAGGCATGCTAAATTCGTGGCTAATTTCTTAGAGGAAAAATTACAAATAACAAATTATAATTTGATTGAACTGTATCATAATTTATTAAATGATAAATTGGATACATATTTGGATAATTGGCCTTCATGTAAAAATTATAAAGAGGAATTGTCATTTAAACAAATTGATATGATGTTTCAAGAATTGTTCACTTTGGACAATAGAACAGGATTATTGACACAGGCAATGTTTCCTTCGTATAAATCGAATATGGAGGATGCACTATTAAACTGGGAAAGGATTTTACCTAGTTCTGTTTCAGATGATGACGAATCTGAAATTATTGAACATAATGCATTGAAAGCTTTGAATAGAGCTGTAGGACCAATGGTTTCACAATTATTTAATCATTACAGAGAAGCTAGTCCCTCAATTAACCTTTATGATTTTTATATTGCATTTAAGGAAACTTTACCAGAGTTGGAGATTATGAATTTTTTGATAGAAGAATCTCAACAAGATGATAAATTGCAAACGTTTATTGCACAGGATGATGCATTTGATAAAGCGGCTTTGATTCTATTTATGCAGGCCGTGTCTGATTTAAAACATATAGGTGTTGTAAGATCACCACCCAAAAAAACGTATGATGGTGTAGAAAAATCCATTTGGAGAGGTATCTAAATTAAATTGAAAAATGTTGCACGTCAGTGGTCCTTTTTCAGGTTAAGTTGTTTTTACTTTATACCTCTTTTTTGTTGTGTATAATAGGCTTTTCGATCAACTTAGATACATGGTTTTCCTTTGGAGATAGAAGTGGTATTTGAATCAGGAAAACTTTAGAGAGTTTCTAATTAAAACTGTAGATCTGAAATGTTAATTTTGTGTTCTATATTCATTGATTTCAATATTCAATGTTTGACTTTCAGGAAATCCTCACTGGTTTAGGTGACAAGAAGTTTGATTTAATTCTTAGTACAGCTGTTGCAACACTTTTTCCCTCTTTATAATTAGCTTTTTTAAGCTAAGATCAGAAAATTCTCAATACATTCTCAATACATCACAACAGTTAGTGACTGATTTTACACAAGTTGGAGAAAACATGATGTTTACAACTTTTTGTATATAACATGGAGAGTATATAGTCCATGAAAAACCTTCGATTATTCATTTCTACGTGGTAAAGCAGATCTATCTAGCCAACAGTTAGCCGCCAATATTATGTATAAAAGTTATTCCTCTTTCATTTTTAGGTAATTTGTGAAAAGTGATAGATTTAATAAATCTTAAGTGGAAATGTACAGAGAAAAAGGGTAAACAGAGTAATGTGGTTCCTTATATTGTAACTAGAAAAGAAATAATTAGTGCTAATTACTAAAACATTGATAATAGAGGATTATATATAAGATAAAAGAAATTCAGTAACCTATTATTTTTGGTAAGATAGAAGTTCTCATTTTCAATATATCACTTGTTAGGTTGTTCATAAAACCTTCATCCAAATGTAGAAGAAAAATTGTTGAAAATTTTATGATGATCATATTTATTTATTCTACATTATTCGAAGTTTGGTGTTTTATGTTTGTTAAGCAATATTCTTTAATTGCCATACTTCAATTTATTTATGAATTCTTATAAAATTATATATACAAATTTCATTAAATAAGTTTAATTTGGTGCATTGGCTACTCTGAAGTTTAAACTTTTCACAACAAAGAAACTCATTAAAGCGACAAAGAAATAGCACGCTATAGAAATTGGTTTTTTAAGCAAAGAGTTCTTTGTGTATCTGTATTTCACCAAGATATTAGCCTTCCCAATATCAGTGAAAATATTTTCTAATTCAAAAGTGTATTTAACATGACCTTCGCTTAAATCAAAATAAGAATATTTATGAGATGAACTCACCACTTCATAAGTAAATGGAGCATCTGCTTCTAAAACTTCGGCACCTTCTGGCAAGTAAACAGATAAATTGACGTGATCGTAGACAGTATCTTCAGGACCATTTAAAGTTGGGACACTCAATAAATAAACGTCATTCTCGTCTTTGTAACTATTAACAAATTGATCCAAGGGATTTGTCCAACCAATAGTGAAGTTGTAAAACCAACCACCAAAGACTGGGAATCTTGGACTAATTAAGAAATGATCAGTGGTAATATGATATCTAGAAACCATACCGACTTTATCAGTAAAGAAGTGTTCGCTGGCATCTTTTGGTAATAGCATATCAAGAATAGTAATATATGAACTTAACCCTAATTGGGATTTTTGATGTTCTTTCATCAATTCTGATCTAGAGAATCCTTTGTCTAATTTAGCACCTTTATTGGTCAATTCATAATATTCTTCAAATTGAACTGTAGCAGCCCAATGAGAAACCCAGATATCTCTATTCAAATTAACAACTTCCTTCAAAGGTTTTAAATGTCTGTATACCAAATCAACTTCAGAAGTGGTATATGGTTCAATGTTAAACCATGGACCAAACACGAAAGAATCATCATTCATAGACCCTTCTAACTCACGATTTGATGGTAGTTCCAATTCAGTAATATCAGAATTAGCACTGACAACCAATGAAGATTCAGTAGTGTAATATGGTGATAAAACTAATCTAGAAGTATGGAAACGTAAGTTTTGATCGTCACCAATAGCAATATACTCAGGGTAAGACACACCAGCTTCATTGTAGAAAAGTTTAACATTTAAGTTAATTTCCTCACCAGGCTCAATGGTAGTTGGGAATTCGATTATACCATAGGAAATTGACAGACCATTGTCCAAAATACGGTCATCTTCCAATATATAAGAATTCAAAAAAGTTTCATCCTTTTCTAAAGTGGCACTCAATAGAGACACTTTGTCAGCGATATCTCTTGGTAACACCAAAAAATATTGTGCGGTAGGTTCAGAACCGGTGTTCTTGATAGTCAAGTCGAATGTCTCACTTGTGTATGCATGTTGCAGGTTCAAACTTCTAGCAAATTTAACGTTTGTCCACGCATTGGCAACTTCCAATTCACCGGCAGCAAATTTGACCAAAAATAATACGGCAGCAAACCACAATTGAGATAACAATAACATCACAATTGGTCTTTTCAATGATACTTTCACTAGTTAATAAAACAGAACACAGTAACCCACTTTAAACTGAAATATTATTTATTCCAAATTTGAAGAAAAATAACTTTCAATCGTTGTTCGGGTAAATTTGCTGATAATAACAATAATAATAATCATCATCACTTTGATGTGATGGAGATCTTTAGTATACAAGGAGCACTATAACGGATATGCAATTATGGAGAGGGGATCGTCTACGGAAAGGCTGCTGAAAGCTGCTATGACACTTAACGAGGACGATGGAGTGTCAACAATGGATCTGATTAACAAAGAAACGATACCGGCGTCTACTGAGACACTACTGAGAGAACCAGTGGAGGAGCTGGTAAACATTGGTACTACAATTGATGACGATAATGTTTATGATACCCCTATAATACCGTATTTTTCTAGTTTGAAAATAACTCCGGAAGATAATATTGAACACTATGAGATACCCTTCAGATCCAGGGAAGATATTGAAACTTATAAAAATGCTGATGGCGACGATGATGTAGATTATGAAGCTTTCCAACAGAGGCAAATTGATCTTATATTGAATAAACTGTACAATGCAATTCAAGTATTTCTAATACGAAATCAGATGTCTTTGAGCTTCTTGAAGAGATTTAAGCGCTACATTAATCATCTATTGGAAGAACATCAATCACCTTTGAAAGATAAAAATCTTTTAATAATTCAAGATGAATTGAGTAAGAGTTTTGATTTTACAGACACTATGGAGGATATTTTGACGAAATTTCTCGTTAATCCAGATAATTTAATGATGAGATTAACATATCATGAATTTCAACGCAATGAAGACAATTCTAGGAAATTCTTTTATCTTTGGAAAGTGAAACATTCAAGAAAAAAAGGTTTATCTATCTTTGAAGATTATATGAGGGGTAAATTTTTCAATATATGGAGAGATGTATCCACAAAATATTCAGAAGTGTATTGGAATAATGCAGTCACGTTCCATCAGTTGGTGCTTAAGGATTCTGTGTTCGATAAATATCATGTCATCAAGAAGATGAGTAACATTGCAGATAAGAAATTCAAGAAAAGTATACTAACAAGAATCAAAAAAAGGTATGATACGTTACAAGAATCGAAATCATTAATGATTAAACAACAACGTGAAATTACTCTTCAATTATTTGTTAAAAAATGGGTATTAGAGATAAGACGACGTAAATTTAAACCAAAATACACAGTTTTAAAATGTAGTAGCTTTCAAAAAATGAAAAGTAGACATCAAGCTTATAGTAAAATGCTCGAAGCATCAAAGATTGCTGAGTATGTTTTTGTTATCAGACCAATAATACGTAAATGGAGACAGAAACTTACGAATAGACAGGCCCAAGATGCCCAACTGGAATTATTGCGGAAGAACTTTGTAAAAAGAAATATGTTTCACCGGATGAAACAAGTTCAATTGCTTAATCAACAAGAAGATACAGCTGTGATAAATTTGAATAGCATATTTTTGTCGTATGTTTTGAAGAATATATGGTTGAAAAGGTTTAATGAGAGATTACATTTATATTCTTTACATGATATTAATGACCAAAAATTAAGAAGGAAATATTTGGAAAATATTTATGAAATATTTAACTTAGGGATAAAAGCTGACCAGTTTAAACAAACAAATTTACTAAAGAAATCTTGGAATCAATGGACAATTTCTACTACTTCCAAGAGATCTACTCCAAAATATAATCAACAAAGATTACAAAAATATTTCCATTTTTGGATAAAAAGAGTTATACTGTCCAAAAAACTACGATCATTCAATAATAAAAATACGGTTTTAACTATATTTTGTAGATGGAGAGAGAGGACAGACAAGATTCTGGAAAATAGTCAAAAGGCAGATGATTTCTATGATAATGGTATTGTTTCGTATTATTATCAAAAATGGCAATACCACTTACCAAAGATACGGGCATTAAAGTCTAGAGAGGATGTATTACTTCAATGGAATGCATGGCAAAAAATCAGACAAAAATCTGCTCATATCAAAAAGCTGACAATAATAAGTAATGACACAGCGTCTGAAATTATTGCCAAGCGGTACGCACATCGATACTTCAATCATTGGAAGAGAAAAATGGTATTATTGAAAGAAACAAGACTTAACGATAAATTAACTTTGTTTCAAAAACAACGGAATGAACGTTTGATTCAAAAATATTGGTATCTGTACATCCAAAAATACAAACTATTGAACCACGAATGGGTTAATTATTCTAATAATATAAGGGCCCAAAATTTGAAACGGATGGTTTTTCATTCCATTGTTAAGAAATTGCAAAGCAGCTATGAACAATATGATTATGCTACAGAGGTAAGAGATACTTCTATCTTACGTGATTTATTTAATTTATGGCATTATCGTACATTTGAATTTGACGAGACTGTCGACGATAAAATAAATAAAAGAAACTTATCGTTATTATCATCTTGTTTGAAACTCTGGAGTATAAAATATTTGAAAATATCTCGAAACGAGCAAGAGGTTCAGAAATTTCATTTACGTAGGAAGAGAGACCTTCTTGTAGGTATATTACGATTATGGAGAGTTAAGGGAATAGCTGCAAGTGAAGGTGACATTGTTGAAAATCAACTCTTGAAGATTATGACACCGAAAAGATCACAGGGGAAATCTCGAATTCCGGGATCAGATCGAAGAAGAAGTGACCAAGTATTAAACACAATGAATCGTTTCAATAAAATTGGTAGGTTATCTCCAAGTCCTGTGAAGAGTTCTATGACATTAAGAGAAGTAGATGAACAAAGATATTCACCACAAGATAATATCACTGCCACTCAAAGCACATTTACAAGTAGTCCCATTAAGTTGGATTTTAATAGTGTGCAACCTTTAGTACCTGATACACCAAATACAGGGTATCGTTCATATAATAGGGACTATCAACGTAGGTCAGTAAAGAGACATATCCCTAAGCAAAAGAGTGAATCTGTTTTGAATGGGTCGCCCGTCCGGAAGTCACCAACCAGAAATTCTCCAATACGTCAGTCTCCAGTACATCAATCACCTGTGCTAAGTGCAACTAATGAAGATCCATTTATATCATATTCTAAATAAGCATAGACATGTAGATAAACATATCTATTTAATATAACATCTTTATATTACTTTATTTGCGGGTAACGTTATATTTTCAGTCGGTGGCAAAATAGAAAAAATCAATTATATAGAAGGGAAACAATTTATTACTAGTGAAATATACAATTTTATAAGGCATTGAATCGAGATAAACGAGCATTAAAGGACACAATGAACGGTATTCAAGTAGACATTAACAGATTGAAGAAAGGTGAAGTGAGTTTGGGTACATCCATGTATGTTTTCTTTTGTGTTAAAGCAATTTTTTTGCTAATTTGAACCTTTTTTACTAACACTCAAATTTTTGAATTTATTAATACAGTATGGCAGTTAAATTTGACGGTGGTGTGATACTGGGGGCTGATTCACGTACTACATCAGGTGCATACATTGTGAATCGTGTAACAGATAAATTAACCAGAGTACATGACAAGATTTGGTGTTGTAGATCAGGTTCTGCCGCTGACACACAAGCAGTTGCTGACATTGTACAATATCATTTAGATCTATACGAATCACAATATGGTACTCCATCTATTGAGACCGCGGCATCAATTTTTAAGAGCATATGTTATGAAAATAAAGATGGGTTAACTGCCGGTATCATTGTAGCAGGGTTTGATGACAAGAAAAACACAGGGGAAGTATACAGTATTCCATTAGGTGGGTCCGTTCATAAACAATCATATGCCATTGCAGGGTCCGGTTCTGCATTTATATACGGTTACTGTGATAAGAATTATAAAGAAGATATGAGTAAAGATGAAACTATTCATTTTGTAAAGCATTCTCTATCACAAGCAATCAAATGGGATGGTTCTTCTGGTGGTGTTATTAGAATGGTCATTTTAACTAAGGAAGGTGTGGAAAGACTCGTATTCTATCCTGATGAATATGAAAATTTATAGAAGATCATATATCTGAAAATTAAGATTCTATATAATTTTTTTATTTTAATACAGTCAATAAGAAAAGCATTCAATGATGTGGTTGTGTATCATGTGCAAATTGTAAAATTTTGTGTATTTATCAACCCTTTTGTGTCTGAAGAAGAGAAGGTTCTTATTTGCACATATATTGTTCAGTATAAGAGAAAAAGCACTGTTTTTCAAAAGAATAATATCTTGAAGGTATTATATAGATGTTAATTTTAATATCTATCAACTCTTTCACGATTTGAAGAACATAGATGGTTTCTTTAATGTCAGTCACGTTTTTCGACCTGTAAACTTTGGTTTGTTATATACGCTGCCTAATCCCACTGAAAAATATATTAGTATGGCAACTTGGCCGAGTGGTTAAGGCGAAAGATTAGAAATCTTTTGGGCTCTGCCCGCACAGGTTCGAGTCCTGTAGTTGTCGTTATTTTTTTTTGCAATTTTTTTTGCTGAAAAATTAACTTTTTGTATAAGAAAGAATGTATTATTTTCCAAGTTGATATCTAATCATTTAAAAGTAAGGGAAGACCGTAAGGTTAACCATGATAAACATAAAAGTGTTCGCAGTGAAATGAGTCAATTAGTGGTAGATATCAATAAGTTACGTGTCGATAAAGAAGTTTTCCATAGACCTGATGTGGAATCATTACGTTGTCGAATTATTGGACAATTTTTAGATGTGGAATATTGTGGAATCAATTCCAATAAATTTTTTTGTAAAGTACTTATTAAAAACTTGAATGAATTTCGAAGGGAGTGTGACTCTGTGGTTTCATTATATATGGATGAATCACTTTATCGAATAAAATTTACAGATAATAATAAATTAAGAATTCAACCTGGTGATCCTGTTGATTTAAGAGTAATATCTTGGGGCAAATCGGATGGTGATGAATTGGAATGGGAACTTCTTGATATGAATTCGTTATCTATGGAAGAGGTGAAAACTTTAAGAGAATTTGTTACATCACCGATGGGGATTAATTTTTTAAAATAAGTATAGAATAGAATTAAGATGATACTTAATTGTTTTTAAAATCTTTATTATATTGGGAATTGAATAAAAAATTGAACTAATTTACATATATGTTAATATCATTATATAATAATAATATTTGATGATTCCATTTCAAATCTAGAATGAGATTTTCTTGGAGTTTCTCTTCTTGTTTTTCAATAAGATCTTTTGCTTTTGTAATTCTTCCTCTTCTTCTTCTTCACTGTCAACTTCCATTTCTTCTTCACTAGATTCTTCTTCTTCAGAGACCATTTCTTGTCTTTCTTGTTCCTTAGCCAATCTATTAGCAATTTCGACTTCTCTGATTCTTAATAATTCTGGGTTAGCATCAACCAACTTCTTATCTCTTAAGAAGTCTCTTTCTTTATTACCTCTCATTCTGTTCTTGTAGAATGCTCTTTCACGTTTTTGTCTAATCACTTCGATTCTAGCCATAGCCTTCAATGTGGTGGCCACTAATTCTCTGTTATATCTTACTGGAACGTTTCTTCTTTGAGCAAAAGTCAAAGTAGAGTCCACAGCCAGTTCTTTACCAGCAGCCTTTCTGAAAGCTTTAGTCCATTTCAACTTACGTGGGTTACGACGTTGCTTGAATGCTTTATGACATTTGGAACGACAGAATCTAAATTCTTTAGCATCGTTACGAACAAACATGATACCATGACCTGGGTAACAAGGGGAGGAACAGAAATGACATTGGAAAATTCTCATCTTGGCTTATTGTAATATGGGAATGCACAACTTATTGAATTTAATAGTTAATCAAAAGTGTACACTTTAAAGAAGTGATGAGATGAGTTTAAAACTTGAAAAGAAAATTTTTCATTTTCTTGAAAAAAAAAAGAACCGGTAAAGAGAAATCAAGCGAAAAAATTAATAGTGATATTAAAGAGAAAAAAACAGTATTGACTAATTGAATCATAAAAAGATCAAAGAGACAAGATTAGTGTAAGGCCATGTCTACTACACCTAATGGAAACAATAATATAGAAGCACCTCAACTGCCTATCCCAGGCCAGGACAACTCACAACTGTTAAACTCAGAAAATGAAAGAGTTCCATTTGATACATCTTCCACAATGATCCCCTCGACGACACCTGTTTCTACAAAGACAGGTATGGATTTATATTTTGATCGTAGTTTACAATACATGGGGGAACATCCTGTGTTGACTGGTGTGGGTGCATTTCTTGCACTGTATGCTACTGCAGGTGTTTATAGATCAGTGTCTATGAAGATGAATGGTGGTAAAGTTGGATCCAGTTTTTTGAAAGGTGGGTTTGAACCTAAGATGACCACTAAAGAAGCATTACAAATTTTAAATCTTACTGAAAATAACTTATCTAAGAAGAAATTGAAGGAAGTTCATAGAAGAATTATGTTAGCTAATCATCCAGATAAAGGTGGTTCACCATATGTGGCCACTAAGATAAACGAGGCTAAAGATTATCTAGAGAAGAAGGGGATAGTAAGGAAGTAATACTTGTACACCAAGTAAATACAAAAGAAAATCATGTATATAAATATGCAAAATAAAATATATTAATTAATGACACAATACACACATTTGTTTATATTATATAAACCCCATCATTCAATAACGAAGTGTGACAAACGTCACATTTTTTACTGACATGACTTATATAATGTTGGAAACAATCCACATGCCAAACTCTTCTATGTGGCATATCAGGTGTGACTTTCTCTAGCAGACAATTATCATTACCACACATTACACCTTGAATGACTAACCTTTGACAATGTTGACAAGACTGTAGGTCGTAAGTGGTTATTAAATATTCTTCCAATTCTGCAATACATCTTAAATCCATACCAATTTGACCCCTGTCGTCTCTATAAAACCATTTATAATCACATAATTTAATCAATAGATTTTCTAATTCTAATGGTGTCAAATCTTCGTATCGTGATAATTGTGTAGACCCCATAGTGAAAGAGGTAAACTTGTACCATCCAATTGAGGTCATACCATCATTGTTATTATTCAATAATTTATTAATTTCCTTCACTACAATGGAATTAGTTGGTAATTTATTTAAATCAGTTTCCACTGTGTTACTTCTAGTGACAAAATTTTCAATGGACCATTTAATAAATTCAATTTCTCTTTGTGTAAACGTGGTGGCCATCTTTGTCTCTTCACTGGATACCATATTCACATACACATAAAATTTATTACTTTCAGGTAATTTAATCATCAATTGTTGATCATTATCGTTTGCCCTTGAATTGAATTGTTCTTCAAATTGTGCAAATTTCAATCTTGTAGCCAAATTGACAGCGTTTTTACCTACTCCATGACTCACTTTGACCACTTTATAACTTAACATGTTCAATTTGATATTAATTTGATCAATGTTTTCATTTAAACATTGTAACCATTGATTCATCTTCCATGTACCGTCATACTGTTTCAAATCCAATTTCAACTCCATCAACGCCAGCAACAGCGCGTTCTCATGGCACACGCCCCTGCAACTGAGAATGTATTGCAACAGATACTTGGAACTGCTGTCGTTGCTCATACCGTGGTCCATCTGTGCTTCCCTTAACTGCGACCTGCGCTGCTCGATGAGTAGATCTCCAGATCTGGATCTTGTAATTGCTTTTTCGCGTCCGGGCCTGCTAACTTAATCCACTCGAGATTCGCATAAACGCATAACAATTCCAGGCTGCCAAATGAATGTCCGAATCTGAGTGATAAGTGGATTATCTCTCGGCCGAGTGGGCAGTATGAGTATTCGAACATTGCGAATGACTACAGGTAAATTGAGTGGAAAGGAGTCACTGTGTCAATATTTAAAGTGTGTAAGAGAGTTATAGGGTTTCAAGAGAAGGATCTACAGTGAACAGAAAGTGAAAAATTTTCAAGCTCATCGAGGTGCCAGGTCATCGAGTTAATTTGTATATAAGAGTCGAGATGAGATGAGATGAGTTATTGATCTCTTCACTCCTGTTCTCACTACAAGAGTAACAACTATCTATATCTTTATTCAAAAACAACAATAACATGTCTCAACAAGATATTGAAGCTGTCGGTGTTTTACCTTCCGAGAAGGAAGACATTAAATTGTCTACCACCGTTTCCACTACTCAATCCGTAGAGGAAAAATCCAATAGCACTGGTTCATCCTCTTCCATTGAAGTCGGTGTCGAACAAGATGTTGCCCTAAGATTCTTAAAGGAAAACAACTTGGATCAAATCTCTGAAGATGACGACGAGGAAGAACCTGTCGACAAAGACGCTGCTATCTTTTACGGTGCTCATCAATTGAAACCAAGAACTTTATACAAATTGGATCGTGTTTTGATTCCATTTTTGTGTTTCACTTACTTGTTTCTGTTCTTAGATCAAGCTTTAATCAATTACGCTACCTCTATGGGTATCATGGACTATTTGGAAGGTGATGAATTCTCCAATTTAGGTACCATTTTCTCTGCCGCTTATATCTTCATGGAACCAATTGTCACTTATTTGATTCAAAGATACCCAGTGAACCGTGTTATGGGGTTGTTTATCACTTTATGGGGGGTTGTCTTAGCTTGTCACTCCGCTTGTAAGAGTTACGCCGCTTTAATGGTTGTCAGAACTTTGTTAGGTCTTTTCGAATCTTCATCCGCTGTCGGTTGTATTGCCATTACTGGTATGTACTACACTAAATCTGAACAAAGTGCTAGATTAGGTTACATGGCCATTCAAGCTGGTACTGGTTACGTCGTCGGTGGGTTGATTTCCTTCGGGTTCCAACATTACCATGGTAAAGATTTCACCTCTTGGCAAATTATGTTCTTAATCGTGGGTTTAGTCACTGTCGTGTTCGGTATTTTGACCACTTTCTTGATTCCAGACAATGTTACCAACGCTTGGTTCTTAACCAAAGAAGAAAAATTAGAAGTCGTCGAACACATTAGAAGTAACCAAACTGGGTTAGAAACTAAGAAGTTCAAGATGGAACAAGTGAAAGAATTATTCTTACACGATAAATTAACTTGGCCAATGCTTTTAGTCGTGGCTGCCTCCCAAATCAGTACAGGTGCTATCGGTGTTTTCTCCACTACCATTACTGGTACTTTCGGTTTCGACAATTATAGATCTGCTTTGTTACAATTACCAATTGGTGGTCTTGTTGCTTTGATTATCTTCATTACCACTCAATTGATTTCTCGTTACGGTCAACTTACTTTGATTACCACTTCCATGTATATCCCAGCTGTTATTGGTTGTATTGTCATGCTTTCCTTACCATTATCTACCAGAGTTGGTAACTTGTTAGGTTTATACTTAGTGTACAGTGGTTCTTGTGTTATCACCAATTTCTACATTTGGAACTCTTGTAACACTTCTGGTTACACCAAGAGAGTCTTCAGAAACGCTGCTACTATGATCACTTACAGTGTCTCCTGTATTGTCGCTCCACAAATGTTCAGAGTGAAAGATGCTCCAACTTACACTCCAGCTAAGATTGCTTTGTTAGTCACTCAATGTGTCTGTATCCCAGTGCAATTATACGTGGGTTACGTTTGTAAGACTGAAAATGAAAAGAGAGACAAAGAACAAGAAGGACAAGATGTCAAGAAATATCAATTCTTGGATGCTACTGATATTCAAAACAGAAGTTTCAGATACATTGTTTAAAAAATGTGTTGCGCTCTCATTGTATATAAAACATTGACACACTTTCAGACAATTTTTTTCTTTATAATAAATAAACTTTGATAGATTTATATAATTAATAATAACAACAATACTAATAATAATTTGAAATAGATTTAATGTAATTATCATTCACCTTAAACAGTGATGACATTTTGAAGTCAATAGATATTTATTTGATAAATTTGTTAGATATCTGAAGCAAAAGAAAAAAAAAAATAAATGCTTTCACTCGGAGTTGAACCGAGGATCTCCACATTACTAGTGTGGCGCCTTACCAACTTGGCCATAAAAGCTCTTAATTTGTGTTTTGGGAGGTTTGCCATAGAATGATGAATGACTAATAAACAGTACTTCAATTCTCCTTCAAACCTACAAATGGATCTATTTTTCAAAATAATTTAGTACTCTTCCAAGATGTATCAATAGTACCATTATTTTGTAATAAAAATCAATTTACTAGTTGCGAAACTCCACATATGAGAGCATAAATTAAAGATTTTTTTAAAAAAGTCTATATGTATGTAATATTTAAAACTTATTCTTCAATGATAATTTTCTCATTAACATGGAAGGTTTCCTAGATAGCTTCCCAGGACTATCAGCCGTTGATTTTCTTCTCCCCTTAAGTTCATGAACTTTTTCTGCAGGTCTATCATAATCGCTCATTGTCGAATTTCTCTTTGGTCCCTTTATAGAGGTCTTCTTTTCCTTCCGCGACCTAGCAAATACGTTATCTGATGAATCATTAGTATCATTTACTATTTGTAAAGTGTTTTTATCTGTGTTTAAAACAGGGCTTTTGAAAAGAGTTTTCATTTTGGTTGATCTAAAAATTTGAGCCGTAGGCTTTAGATACACCGATGTAATAGTTCCAATATTCAATTCTAATTCTTCCAATACTAGTGGGTCCAATTTTGTGTTTAATTCAATAACTGGCAATTCACCATCGACAATCTCTTTCAGTAAGTCCTCACTTAGTAAATCGTTATTTTCCTTGACAACTGATAATAATCTCCAATACATAAATGCTCGACTTCTCAAATCTGGATTGTTTGTATCTTCAGTAAAAGTTTTAAACAATCGCATACATAGATCTTCCATATAAGGTGTTTGTTCCCTTACGAAAAACTTTACCGCTGAGTTTAATATCGAAAATTGAACTTCAAGTGTTTCCTCTAGTACATTCGAACAGAACACATCAAACAATGCAACATAATTTGGTAATAAATTAGAATAATTAGAAATAATCCAAATCATTGCATTTTTAGATTCTGGCTCCTGAACACAGTCGATATATTGAACAAAAGTTTTAACATCTGCTTTAAATTTGTCTGGGTATTTTCGTAGAATATTTCTGAAGACAGATATAATCTCTTGAACGACATAATCCACACCGAATTCCAAAAGATTCAATAATGCATCCACACAATTCTCAGCAGCTTTGCTACCTAGCTTAACTGCTAAATTACCAATAGCCCGTACTGCTTTACGTGACATTAAAATATCAATATCCGTCGAATACTGTTCCAATTCTTCAAGAATACTAGGTAAAGTTGTTTCATTGGCCAACAAGTACAAACATTCTAATTTAGTGTCCTTGATGAAAATAGGATCATTGAACTCAATAAAAAAATAAGAAACGTCTAATTTAATTATTGGATTTTCTCTACTCAATAAAAGTAAAATGATATTTCTTAACACTAAGAATTGCAACTCAGGTGGTTTTTCTAATAATGTGACAATAGAGTTTGATAGTCTTTGTATCACGCTCTCGCTTACCTCATCAATGTAATTCATAAGGTATGTTATAAATTTCAAAGTATTTAATGCGACTGATGTATTAACATGTTGTAATTGAGAGATTACAATGTCAATCATTTCATAAGCATCGCCATGCGTCTGAGGTACAGCTGCCACTGTTAGACACTCTAACAAACTTGATATATCCCATTCATTCAATTTAGGAATAGAATCTAATAAATCAAATGCTGAGTCGGTGCTTATTCTTAAAGGTTTCAAATTTTGTGTATTTTCATGTAAACAATGTAATGTTTTCAAAGCGGTTACTTGTACGCTTGGTTGTTCCCGATATTGTTCAACAATCTCTAGTAAAATATTCAATAAACCCATCACCCTTTCATGATCCCAATCATTCAACTGTATTAATGAATAAATTGCAGTTTTCAAAAGATTGGGTGAAGACGAACGACGATTCACTAATGCTATAATGAAAGTAAAGGCCTCATCTGTAAATTTAGAAAATGGAACTGTTACTAACGTTTCCAATGCCATTATTTGTAATTTTTCATTATTACTTTTCAAATCATCTAATATATTCGACATAGCTTCAACTGTAGCTCTTGGTTTTACAGATCCAATTGCCCTTATATATTCATGACAAATTCTTTTCACTTCTAAATCGTCTTCAATTCTCCAAAACTTCAAGATATCTGGAAACAAAAGTATCATCTCAGCATAGTTACCAAGTGTCAGGTTTGCAATAATTTTTCTCAATGCATTCTTTCTCTTCAACCCACTTGTTTTCAATTTTTTCACATCTGCTGCTTGTAAATCAGTTCTGATCTCACTAGCTTTATACCTAGCAAATACTCTATGATCAGACATATCTTCTGATATCTAAACCGACTCTTCGAAGAAATTCTCAATCCCCTTAGATCTTTAATTGTTGTGTTTTGGATCATATATAAATATTTCTTCATTAATAGAGAAAGGCGAGGAAAATATCAACATACCCGGAACTTAGATCAAATCTGAATTCAATTTAAACTTAGTTTGTAAGTAAAGAAGTAGTAGTACTAGACAGTGAATATAATATCAATCAAAAAAGCTTCACAGACTAACAGTGAACTGGAAAACAAGATGCTTTTCTTTTCAGAAGATTACTGCACCTAATGCTATTGTTTGTTACATTATAATAACACTAAAAATAGGAAAATATCTTTACAGATGTTTCTCTCTCAATTATAATACACAATATAAAACTGAACTCACGTTTTTGATTACAGTTGGAGGTACAGGGTTTTATGAATGATTCCCACAAGGTTACGTGACCGAAGTAACTTTTCAAGAAGTTCAAACATGATATATTGAAATGCCACCGTTGTTACACTCAAAAGAAGACATCTTTACTTCTGACTCTATATAACTACCACTTTTCTTTCTTCATGGTATTTTACAAGGATATACAACAGAGAATATTTGATACATACCCAGGAATTTATTTTATTAGTTATTTTTATTTAGGGTTTTCAAGAAACAGGAATTCATTACACAGAGATACGCAACTTCTCAACAATTGCCTCTTTACCAATTGGAAATCTAAATACTTTTATTCTCTTTTTATTAGTCTGAATAGACAAAACAATGCAATAAGACAAAACGTAGTTTATTCTATACTACCAACAATTATACTTTTCATTTGCATGTTAGAAAATACATCAAGTTGAAACAATGATGTCATCTGATGATGGTTTTTATGAATTGAGTAATTTGTTGTTATTAACAATTTCTTCTTAGGAACTAGAGAGTTTTGAGTTGAATTTATTTTTAGCACTTTAAACTGACCTTGCATACAATATGTTTCTCGTTTCTGAGTTAATCAGGCCTAGAATCTAGCAACTACCTTCCTAAATGGGACACATATGGGACAACATGTTTCCTTGCTTACCTATCTAGGATATTAGGTTACGTTATGGTAATCTTTGAATAATGCCGCAATATTGAAGTGCCTAAAATTTGTTTGAAAATACAACACACATAACATCTTACATTCTCATACCTCAATTCGGGATTAAGCAGTAAATTTGCGTAGTTTAATTAATCTGCAGTTTCTCATAATTGTTGTTTGCAACTTCATTGGTCGCTCATTTAGGAAATTTTGACGTCTTATGAATATTTTTCCCGAAGCGCCGATGACCTCAAATACGGTTTTGATTCACTTTTATTCATGAAGTAAGAGGAAAAGGAAAGAAATTTCGTTTTCATACAGATCTATTACAATGGTGCAACTGTACTAAATGTTTGCAGACAATTTTGTGTTAAATCCCCGTAGCATGTTTTTAAAATATACTTAGAATATTCTTTCCAATGCGCGTAAATTGTCTGAAGAAGAAACGAAGAACCCTATGGATCTCCATTTGAGGTTTTTCAACTCTAAACATCTAACTATGTAGTAAACAAAGGTCATCTTTGGAATTTTTGTCAGTTACATTCATTTTTTAAAACTTATAAATATGAACCATAAAGGAATGATACAGATCTCCTTTCGTTTACTGTTAAAATCAAAATATCCAACTAACTAATACCAATGCTACCTTTATTTAAAGTGTTTTTAGGGTTAGCCATCTCAGCCAAAGTTTTTGCTGCTTCGATTGATGATATTGAATTTTCAAATCTATCTATAACAAGCTCAACAGATCCTACTTATGGGTCCAATTGGGCTCCCATTCCTTCTTATGAATGGGATACCGCATTTGATTTTAACATTGACGATGCTTCCACAATTAAGAAAGGTGATACTTTTACTCTGTCTTTAGATCATGTTTATCGTGTTAAATTTGCCAATGACGACCCATCCATTGATATTTCATTGAGTGATGGCACTAAAGCTTTTACCTGTTACGCATCCCAACAAGCTGCTAATAAATACGCGGACACTATTCTAACATGTGAAGCCACACAGGACCTATCTTCATATACAGCATTATCAGGTACTGTGTCATTTGCAGTTAGTTTTA
This sequence comes from Kazachstania bromeliacearum, assembly GCA_003708535.3. Lineage (NCBI taxonomy): Eukaryota > Fungi > Ascomycota > Saccharomycetes > Saccharomycetales > Saccharomycetaceae > Kazachstania > Kazachstania bromeliacearum. The sequence goes on along the minus strand of PPOP03000024.1, from coordinate 5,821 downwards.
GTGATGGTGGCTCAACATACCAATATGAGCTACAAAATGCCAACTACTTCAAAGCCGGTACTATGCAAATTTCATTTGGTAATTCATTAACCACTGATGTAACTTTTGATCCTATCAAATTTAACGGTGATTTATATTCTATGGGTCATACTACAACTTACGACTCCGCTGAAACTTATTATTTAGGTATGTCCTGTCCATCTGGTTATATTGTCGGTGGTACTGAGAAAATCAACTATGATTTAACTGATAGTGGATTTACTTTAGATTGCTCAAGTATTCAAGCCGACACTTCTAAGAATTTTAATGACTGGCTGTTACCAAAAGACACTACTAATAATGCCCCACATTACTACTGTTTCAATAATGAGATTACTGTTAATGTTGGACAAGAAGATCCTGGTGCTATGGTATTTGTTAATGCTCTACAATCTATTAAAGAAGGTATCAATACTATTGTTCACAGCATTGATTTAGCATACACATGTATGGATAACTCTGCCAGCACTACCTATACAACTTCCATCTCCACCATACATACCTTGGTCATTGCACAGGGTGCAAACTATGCTACTGCAACTGCCGACTTGAATCCTATCACGACTACAACTACCACTGGTTGGACCGGTAGCATAACTACCACTTACAGTACCGAGACTACTGTCACTACCAATAATGTCGGTTCCACCACTCCAGAGATTATCATCCATGTGGAAACTCCAAACCCCCCAACTCCACTTACTACCACTACCACTACTGGTTGGACTGGCAGTATAACCAGCACATATAGTACCGAGACTACTGTCACAACCAACAGTGTCGGTTCTACTGTTCCAGATATTGTCATCCATGTGGAAACTCCAAACCCCCCAACTCCACTTACTACCACTACCACTACTGGTTGGACTGGCAGTATAACCAGCACATATAGTACCGAGACTACTGTCACAACCAACAGTGTCGGTTCTACTGTTCCAGATATTGTCATCCATGTGGAAACTCCAAACCCACCTACCCCACTTACCACCACTACGACCACAAGTTGGACCGGCAGTATAACCTCCACATATAGTACCGAGACTACTGTCACAACCAACAGTGTCGGTTCTACTGTTCCAGATATTGTCATCCATGTGGAAACTCCAAACCCACCTACCCCACTTACCACCACTACGACCACAAGTTGGACCGGCAGTATAACCTCCACATATAGTACCGAGACTACTGTCACAACCAACAGTGTCGGTTCTACTGTTCCAGATATTGTCATTCATGT
>PPOP03000023.1:0-135800 GCA_003708535.3 Kazachstania bromeliacearum | reverse complement strand
TTCGCGGCCCGAACAATAGAGAAAATTTCTTTTTTTCAAATGAACTTTCTGCAACGGACAAAAAGTTGTCTTTTACTGTAAACCCGGGTAACCTTTATATAAATAACTATTAAATATGGTCAAAGGTGGTAAAAGGATGGTGGATATGTCTTGAGTCAATGCGTGAACATTTAATGTTGCAATTATTCAAGAGCCTTCAATACGTTCTCTTTTCTGGATAACCTGTGTATAATATTTTGAATAATATTTAATCAATTTATAATAATTTAAAGTTTATAGAAGATATAGAAATTGATTTATATAAGAGCAGTAAAATCATCACAGATGAGTTACATCATAACATTATATAAATACTAAATGAATTGTCAAGATAAAAGTTTGTCATATTATCAAATTTATAACAACAAAGCAATGGCACCGGCAACACCAGCACCGAAACCAGCAAATCTCTTCATGGCACCATTTTCAGTTTGTTCTTGAATAGATTTAGTGGAAGTGGCTTGAGCCTTGGTAGTTTCAGCTGGAGTAGTTTTAGTGACCTTAGCAGCAGTAGTATCCTTAGTGGCTTTAGCGGCCTTAGATGTAGTGGCCTTAGCGGCTGGAGCAGTGGTAGCCTTAGCAGCTTCACTCTTCTTAGATACACAAACTTCATCACATACAGTAGCAGTAGTAGTGGTAGTGTCATCTTCAACAACAGTGCTGGTGACAGGGGCAGCGGAGGAAACACTGGTTAACTCAGATGTAGAGGAACAACTGGTGACAGTGGTAGTGTTGGTGTATAAGTTAGTAGTGGTTTGGTACACTGGGGCAGCTGGAGTAGTGGAGTTGTAACCAACAGCAGCTGGAGCAGTGGAGTTGTAACCAGCGGCAGCTGGAGTGGCAGCAGCAGCATCTGGAGTGGCAGCAGCAGCATCTGGAGTGGCAGCAGCAGCATCTGGAGTGGCAGCAGCGTCAGAAGTGACAGGGTGAGCAGCAGCGTAGGCTGATCTAGCAGATAGCATAGCTGGTTCCAATCTTGAGGAGTACCACTTCAATTCAGTGATAGTGCTAGCGATCATATCGTAATCCAAAGCAGAAAGTAAAGTGGTGTATGAATCATCAGTAGCACCAATAATAGAAGGAGCAATGTCCTTCAAAGGTTTTGGGATCTGGAAAGTAGACCCTGGTAGCATTAAAGTAACATAGTCTCCCGTATGAGCTTGGATGTCTTTAACTAAACCAATAATTTCAGCGACTTGTTCTTCAGTAGCAGCATTGGCAACAGCAGCAGTGGCGACAACAGCGGATAAGTTAGACAATTTCATTATTATTATATTTGATAGTTGGGAGTAGCGAGTGTAGAAATGTTTCTTGGTATATTAGGAAATGAAGAGAATATATAAAACATAATTTGTAATCGTACTGATAAGTGAACCCTTATATATATAATTTTAGATTCTCTTCACCAGCAAAAATTGAGCCAAAAGGAGGCAGCCATCCTCGGCGTTCAACACATTGGTTGCAAAGAGCTCACTCCGTTGGATTCAACAAATTCAAGAAGAATGTTGCTCCAGATATGAAAAAACCCGTTGGTTGAAATTGTTGTTGAGAAATCCGCCGCACAGACCGCGTCGCTGAAAAATACCAGGTGAGATCTACATTGTGTTCCTGCAAATGGGCCTGCTGCAAAACGGCCAACCAGAGTCATCATCACGCTGGTTGATTCGCTCTGTATTCCATATCGAGCCAGTCGTTGAACCCTCAACCGGTTTGGGTAATGAAAATTATAAAATGTCCCTTCGCGTTTATAATTCACCAACATTGGAACTCCTCGTAATATGAAATTGAACATTCGGGTTCCTGTAATATTGTCTTTGCAGTCGCATCTCTCACCAAATCAACATATACAGGTGGTCCGCAACAAACCACTGATAAGGATGTGGTGTTGTGGGCTGCATTTATAAGTAACGTTCTTGTATCAGGTCTCCCATACTTGAGTGTGCAGAAGGAATCAAACTCTTCAATGATATCATTACTATGCAGCAATGGAGTGGTCGTGGTGGAATCTCTTAATTGTCTATTTCCATGATTATTTGAAATATCCATAGTAAGATACATTTCAAGATCAAAATGTGAATGCTTCAATTGCATTATTTCATTGTGATATGCTTGTAAAATATTCAATTCCCTTATCACCATAACTAGTTTAACACGTTTATTAAAATTTGGTACATTGGATAGATGAATAGCATGTGATAGAGGTCCTGGTAATCCAGTACCAGCTGAAAGCAATAATATATTATCCGAATGTTGCATCGGGAATCTTGACCCATATGGCCCTTCCAAACACACATTCATTTCCAACGATTTATCAGCAGCATTTAAAAGTGATTTAAATATGATATTAGTAGCACCCAATTTGGGTCTAAGAACAATGACAGATTTATCTTTAAAATCCATAATAGTGTAGGGGTGTGATTGCCAAAATATCAATGGGTGCATAAAATGTATGAAACAGTATTGACCAGGTTTAGAATTCCATTGATTTTTTCCCTTGTTTTTGTTCTTGTGAATTGTTATCTTAATTAAATCTGTACCAACTAATTGGATACGAGCATTCAGTAACCCATTTCTCCAAATTTTTACAACACGAATAATACGTTCAATGGCCCAAAATAACAAGGATAAAACAATCCATTCTTTCCAGCCTAGATTTTCGACATGTTTCCAACAGCAATAAAAGAAAAATAAAGCCATTACAATATGACCATATAGAAATGTTTCATAATAATGTCTCCTGAAAACCCCAAAGGAAAATATACCCATTACTGCACCAATAAATACGGCCAATATCCCAAATTGATAATAACTATGTTTAAGGGAAAGATTCAATGAGCCAGTCATAAGAGCGTAGCAAATATACGAAGCGCAATGTAGAATAACGTCAATAAACATCACTCTCCCAATCCATTTATGGAACATGATTAAACTTGAATATCTAACATTTGTCAAATATTCACAAATACTGTTCCTTGTACTTAATATTACAATAAGTGGGAGATTGGCAAAGGCCAAAATACCTGCTCTATCAGCAAAAAATCTGAATCTTTGTAAAATACTTGTCTTAAATATAATGTTGTTGGTATCATATACGTAGCCTGAGCTAAGTAAATGTATATGCTGAATGAGATATCCCAAAAGAATGAAAGTCTCTAGTCTTGAAGGTAATAATGCTACTATAAATCCAAATTTCTCATAATAGTTTACATGCGTGTGCACCAAAGTTGGGATGATTATGTAACCTCTTAGTAATCTTAACCATTTCTGTTTGAAAAGTGTTAGATTTAATGCTGTATTTTCAGAAAAGTTTAATAGACTGGCTATCAATAATATGCAAATGAAATATATGTAAATTTGACTCCCATAAATGTTACCTAGATCCAAGTTACGAAAGTGTGTGTGATATGCAAATATTAATTGTGATCGGATTGTTTCATCCACTGAAATCGGAAATGTTAATTTCTCATCATGGCTAGAGGTCTCTGGTTTAACAAACTGACTTCCATTATGCAATGATTGATAATATTGAGGTAATGTGATTTCTGTTTGACAGAGTTCTCTGATGTGTGGTAAACTTCTATCAAATATTGGCTCATCTTGTTCTAAGGAATCATATATGCATATCGTCCACGATTGGAAAGCCGGTTCAAAAGAACATATTGTGGAGTAATACATTTGCCCCGGGAGTGGAGAATATTCCCATCTGTCTATTTGTGACATGTGGAATGCACAGGCATGTACAGCTGTAATCTCTACTTGATCTCGTTTGGCCTGGGTAATATCACTTAAATATGCGTATGATAAGAGCAGTGAACTTAGTTTCATGTTATTTAGTTAATTATTATTAGTTCTTGTCTTGTTCAGTTAAAGAAAGATCATTCAAGCAGTGGTATTGGTAACGTAATCACATAGTATCTCTCCAGTGGTAGTCAATAAATAAGTCTCCACGTTATATTTACAGTGGTTAGTACGACTTTTTCCGATGTGATCAAAATCGGGTGCATATTATGTCAAGGGTTCCCATTAGATTACCAATAATTCAATTATCACCGATTAAGTAATACTTTACTAGAAAGTGTATTGAGACCAAGAGGGGACTTATTTATTGCTATCCTGGTGATGGATATTAAACAAACAGATCCATTTTTAAGATTGAAAAATAAAAAAAATACTGTAATTTCAAGGAGCACAACTCTGGTTTGATGATATGATGGTAGATAACAGTACGATTGATCGGCTGACTAGGAGGGTTAATAGGATAGAAACTGCATTAGGGAGTACCGATGACAGATCTAATATCTTAGATAATCTTGAGGTTTTAAGTAAGATGTTTCTGAGAATATACAAAGAAGCATTACATGTTGATGAGGCTCTCACAGCAGCGTTGAATAGATTCATTGGAAAGAATAAGCACGGTATAAATAACCTACAAGAGGATGGAAAAACAGTATCGTTTGAGATCATGGCGTACTATGCTCAATTGGAATCAATAATTAAACAATTAAAGAAAATTGAAGTAATGTATGATAACCTCCTGAAATTTGATCGTATTGCTAACTGGTCATCTCAGAGATTATATGTTGTGACGTCAATCTATAGAAATATTCTGAATCTGATATCTACTCAAGAGGAATTATTGACAAAATCATTGTTAGTCATTGAGAAATTTGTAAGTTATAATATTCAATACAATCAATTCTTTACAGAAGTGAAAATAAAACAAAATAAATTGCGAGAATAATGAATGAACAGAGTGTTTTTTGAACTCTATGACGATTAAATTACAAAATTATTATAATGATTATATACAGAATGAATAGCAAAATGAAACTTATTGTTTTTCTTCAGAATTAGTAACTTTACCCTTTGTTCTCTTGAACATCTTGATAAAAAATTCACCAATTGGATCACTACTTGTCTTGTCGATGAATTCACCTTCTGGGATATCTTCATGAGCCACTTCATCAGTTAATTTAGCGTCTCTTAGACACAATGAAAAGATAACTAATGGAGCACAGAATACAATAGCTACAATAGTTTCTAATCTTTGAACGTATCTGTAAGCTTCCACAACGGCATTTCTCTCTGGAGTACCCCAAACATATGTGACAATGAAAGTATATGGAGATGAATATGCACTGGTAGCTAATTCCACATTACCATTCAATTCTTTCAATAATTTCTTGTAAAGAGTTTGAGTCCAAATGGCACCTGAAACAGCAGCACCGACAGCGGACCCAATTCTATAGAATGTATAATTCAATGCAGTGACGGTGGCCATGTTTTCGTGAGAAGTAGCAGCTTGCACAGAAGCGTTAACTGGATAAGTAAATAATGTAGTACCGACACCCCAAACACATAAAGCTGCAATGATACCATTATGAGATTCTGCACCACCTCTGAAATGGTATAATAAACCCATACTTAAGAACCAAAGGGCACAACCAGTGATAATAACTGGTTTCATTCTTGTTATTCTGGTCAAAGCTAAAGCCATGATTGGAGATCCTACGGTGGAAACGAATGATGATAAAGAACTGATTCTAGTAGCTGCTTTAACAGATTCATGGACTGAGATGATAAGAACGGTGTATAAATAATCAGCAGCCATGTAATAGATGAAATCGATTAAAAATGAAATACCTATAGCAGCCCAAACACCACGATCTTTCACTAACTTGTAAGGTACTAAAGGTTGAGTAGCCCATTTCATTTCCCAGTAGATAAAGATTGGTACTAAGACAAACCCTAACACAAATGGACCAATGACTCTAGAATCATTCCATTTAGAACTAGTACCACCAGCTAAAGTTAATGGAACTAAGATACAACCTAATGAACACCCCATTAAAATAACACCAACGATATCTAATTTCCAGAATAAACCTTTCAAAGTTAACATTAACCCATTTTCTTGATAGAAAGTTTGCTCCTTTTGTAATTCAATCCATTCAGGATCATTTCTTAATCTCCAACGCATATGGAATAAACAACATAGTAATGGAATACAAGATAATGGGAAAATAAATGCCCACATACCAATATCCCATGACCAATTATTAACTGGGTCAGCTCTTGATGTAACATTACCAGAGATCCATGTGTTAATAATGAATGGCCAAGTGGGGACGAATTGATAAAACAATCTCCATTTCAAAGATGAAAAATCTGATAAGATCAATAGTAAGATTAAAAGAACACCGACGTAACCAGCATTATAGAAAATGGAACCTGCAGCATATCTTTGTACATCATAAGCTTGACTTTGAATAATAGTCCCGACCACATACAATATCACAGCGATAATAAATAACCTGGTTCTACCGTACACATCAGACAATCTAGCGTACACAATTTGTGACACAGCACTGACCACAGCATTAATGACATTAATAGTGGACAATAAAGAATGTTCACTGTATGAAGATGTGGCATAACCTGTATAAATGTAACGAATGTTACTATCCAAACCGTATCCATACCCACAAATGAAAGCAGACACTAAAAAGATTACTTGCAAATACCATTCTCTGTATGATTTGCGTAGTACTTCAGTTTTCCTAATGACCAAATTTCTTTGTCTCACTTCAGTGTGTTTATGATCATCCTCTTCATCGAATTTATCCTCATCGAATTTATTTTCATCACTTAACTCGGAATGGCCATGCAGGGAAGACACCATAGAAGCACGTTTTTCGTTGACGTGAACAATATTTGCACTGGAGGCACTTGACATATTTGCTCCAATTTACAAAACCACAGTAACTAATTGATTAATTACGTAGAAGACAAATCCAACCAAAGAGAGTCACACCCCATATAAAATTGACCATGGAAGGCAATCGCTTTATATAAATGGTCAGGGCACTGTTTTCACAGAGACTTGTACCCACTTCGTAGCAGCCCATAGGAAAAAGGGTGCATATTTGATACCCTTCCAAGTCAATGAAAAAATAGGTGCAAAATTGCATCTGTGCACAGAGATCTAGAGGGGAACTCTCTCTTTCTACGGCAGGCACTTCGTAAATCATCACTGTACCATCCAATATACGGGCACGCTACTCGTTGTCCCGGTTACAAAGTGCAGTTATCTACGGATGTCATAAACGTTTGCTGTTACGTTGAGGGCAGCTGCAGTCAGTGTTACCTTTCCCAGGTGCAGTATAAATTGTGTACGCAGTTTCTTACCGTGAGCAGAAGTGTGGAGCAAGACGGTAGTGTCAGTTTCTTCTAGAGTAATCGTTATACCATTTGTCAGCGAACTGGGAGTCTAGATCTCATCGCGAAATTTGTTCAAGAGAAAAAAGAGAAGACATTGAAAAAACTATTGAGATGGAAAGTTCAGTTGTTGATTGAGGTTCGTATAGGATAACATTATACAGGTCCCAGCAATGTCTTCAGTGAGCGGTAAAGATCTTCAAGATTGTATTCAATGGGCTACAGCAAATGGTGCGTTCATTGATGATAGAATTGCATTTGAAGTGACCAAGCAAGCCGGTGTCAGAGCAGTGGTCAAATCTAAAATTGAGAATGTGAAGAGTCCACTGATATCCGTCCCACACAAATTATTGATTTCACAATTGCAAGCCAGGGAAGAGTTTCATTGGGATTCGGACAAGGCATTGCCCACAAAGAACCCGAATGCATTGACACAATTGTATTTGAGTAAATTGAAATTTGATAAAGATGATGGTACCATCCCAAGTAATGCACCATATTTAAACGTTTTATCCCTAGATTTAAATCAACCATATTTTTGGCAGAAGACTCAATTGGATTTATTACAAGGTACCGATTTATTGATTGTATTGAAACAAAATATTAATAAATGGGTGCAAGAATGGTTTGAATTGTTAAATGCCTTACATGTGACGCCTGAACAAAGTATGGATGATCTAGCCGATGAAGATAAGATTTTCCAATACCTGAATAACAACATGGAATCATTGAAGAAAGGTACTGTGAGTTGGAACAGTTTTATTGCATATTTATGGGCCTCTGCTATCTTTACATCAAGAGCATTCCCAGAAATCTTAATCGACGAACATTGTGCCAATATTCAACAGGCTTTCTTATATCCAATAGTGGATTTCCTAAATCATAAAAATGATACTAATGTGAAATGGACGTTCAAAGATGATCAAGTTAATTTCATTACCAATGAAGTAAATTTTAAAGTTAATGATGAGTTGTTTAATAATTATGGGGATAAATCTAATGAAGAGTTACTATTAGGTTACGGGTTCGTTCAAGAGAATAACTCCCATGATACTTCTAGATTAACTTTGAAATTAGATGCTCAAGTGATTACTGATTGCCAAAAATTGGGAGTAGAATTGGAAAAATCTAATAATATTGTTCAAGATGATTGCTTGCAATTTATATTGTCCAGTAAAGATATCTTACCTGAAAACCTATTGAAATTGTTTGGTTATTTAGATAAATTGAATTCGGAGGAAAAATTGACATTTAGATCTGTATTGGAAGGTTCAGATGAACTGTACTCAATTTTGCAAGCAAAAATTGATTTCTTCAAAAATGGATCCAAGATTGACACTTCGAAACTGGGGAAACATAATGATAGTAGAATAACATCCATTGTGAAACAATATATGATATCACAAAGAAAGATTTTCAATGAAAGTGTCGAGCAATTACAAAAATTTCAAAAAACCACCTTAAAAAAAATTGATCCAAGATTTATAATTTCATTCAAGAGTCTTTATAAGAGTGATAAACAATTTGCCAACAGTTTATTATTTGCTTTTGGTGTCACCAAATATGAAGATCTTGTTCAGAAAAATTGTATAAAGGAAGCTTTATTACTTTGGATTGTCAGAGTCTCCAACAAGGATTCATTAGCTAAAAAATTAGATTATGATATCCCCTCCTTCATTTATGAAATGTTCCAAGAAGTAACTAAAAGTATTGTAATTGAAAAGGAAGATGTCCTGGAATATATGGAATTTTATAAGAAAATGTTTCCAAACTTAAGTGAAAGAATTCCAGAAGTGTATGCACAAGGTAATTGGGGTATTAGACAATTTATTGTCGCTGATACAGTGATTGATAGATTAATTTGGATTAGAAAATTAAATGAAGAACCAATTATTTTAGCAAAAAAATCATATGAATGATTAGGAATATATATATATTTGTTATAAGATCAATATTTGAAGAAAAAATTATATTTAAAATAATTTTAATCTTAGTATTAAAAAGACAATTTTGCATTTTTTGTATCAATTATTTACTTATATAAAAGAAATAAATATATGAAATGTATCAAAAAGTGAAAAAAATGTTGTAAAGATTCGTAATATTACTGAAATTAAATGTAGTTTAATAAATCACATATTTTTGTAAGGAACAAAGCAAAAAAATAAAAATAAGAGACATTTACAAATTTGCAAACATTAATTGGTTAAATTTAAGCTTGTTCTTCTTTTGGTTCTTCATTCTTATGTTCAACTGGTTCAGGTTTTTCAACGGCTACATCAACGGTCAAAGTTCTTTCCTGAAGATCTTTACCATTGAATGATTCAGCCTTGGAAGAAATATCTTCAGTTAAACCTTCATATGATATGAAGGCAATACCTCTATTCAATGTGTCAGAATCGATAGTTTTCTTCAATTCGAAATTTCTAATCTTCTTCATTGGTAAGACCACTTTATCTTCAGTGGTACCAAAAAATTCAGCTAATTCAGCCTTGGTGACAGTGAATGGGACGTTATTAACATATAGAGTATTCTTAGATCTTTGCATTTGATCCAATGGAATTCTTTCTCTTCTGTGATAACCACCTCTACCTCTGGAACCTCTACCTCTGAACCCACCACGATTTTGGAATCTTTGATGTCTTCTTTCAGCAAAAGAACGTAGTTCTTCATTAGTTCTAGCTTTTTTAATATGAATTTCTCTTTCATTTAAGACAGTAAGATCGTATTTTTCTTTAATGGCGTCGAAATCAATATGTTGAGGAAATTTAACAAATGCATGCTTACTAGCAGGGACATGTCCCTCCTTATGTTCTTTCACTGGGATGGTAACTTCTACAGAACCGAATTCATCTTGAAAAACTTTTTGTAAATCTTCAGCAGTGACTTCATGAGCTACATTACCAATAAATACAGTGGTTTCTGGATCAACGTCTGGTTTCTCTTGAGTTATAGATAAATTTTCTAAACTAGCAGTAACTTCAACTTCTTCGTTTGTAGACATAATGATTCGTAATGATGATTCTTTAAAAAACTTTTTGTGGTTTACACTTCAATTTAATCAATTGAATAAGAATTTAAGGAAATATTAAACAACTAAGTAATAAAGATAACTTAAATAACATAATAAATTTAACAACAATTTGCCCCTTTGAATGAAACTTTCCACTATTTTTCACCCCCCGTAATTAATAGAAAAACCACGCGACGCTAAGCCGGGTAATGTTACAAGGTTATAAGGAGTACCATTGTAGTTCTCTTATTTTACTGGCTAAATTCCATTTCCTAATATTATTGAATCGTGATGTTAATATACATACTATTTAAATTCATTACATAACTTGGCAAGAACGGTTTAATAGTTTTAGGAAAAAGAATTTATATGGGATTGGATTAACCTTCTGTAACAAAAGAAAATAATTGGTATTGTCGAGTATTCAATTCAAAAGTCTAATGAAATAAGTTATTTGTTTTCAACATAGTTTCAGAAAAACTACTAAAGACAAATTATACTTTTCATTACACCTATAATGAATAAAGTTTCAACAAATACTAATTTTTCTTTTGCTTCAACAAAGATTAACCCTTGTTAAAAAATGCAAACAAAAAGAGTATTATTTTATTAATTAAAAAGCAATAGACACTTAAGCTTGAGTGGTCTTAGCCTTCTTGGCAGCCTTAGCTTGAGCCTTGTGACCCATGATACCACCACCCCAGTGCTTCTTGACTTCATCGTATTTGTCACCGAAGTTGGCGTTAACAGTGGAGATCAACTTAGCTAATTCAGCTTCGTCTTCTGGTCTAACTTCAGTTAAAGCAGCAACGGCAGAAGTCTTTTGGTTAACCAAAGTACCTAATCTAGCCTTACCCTTGACCAAAGCGTATGGGACACCCATCTTCTTACATAAAGCTGGTAAGAAGATAACCAATTCAATTGGGTCAACATCGTTAGCGATCAAAACCAACTTAGCCTTCTTGTTTTCAATCAAGGAGACAACGTGGTTCAAACCGTACTTGACAACGAATGGCTTTGGAGAAGCTTCTTGTCTAGTCTTACCTTCAGCAATAGCAGCGGCTTCCTTAGTCAATCTTTCCTTCTTTTCAGCAGCAGTTTCAGGTCTGTACTTGTTGAACAACTTGAAAGTTTCAGCAGCAGAGTTTCTGTCCAAAGTGTATTGGAATTGAGCAATAGCAGGAGGAACCTTCAATCTCAAAGACAAGATCTTCTTTTGTCTTTGTAATCTGACGTATTCTGGCCATTTAACGTATCTAGATAAGTTTCTAGTTGGTTGAACAGCTTGACCAATACCGAAGTTCTTTGGGGTAGCTGGGGTCAATGGGTTCTTAGCCTTAGTAGACTTAGTAGCCTTAGAGCCAAATGGAGCTGGAGCAACTTTCTTACCTGGAGCCATTATTTCTGTGTTGTTGGTTTTATTTTAACAAGAAACAGTAAGTGAATTGAAATGAAAGCTATGTTGAAATATATCACTGTTTAAATATTGAGAACAAAGATTTTTTTTCAAATGAAAAGTTGCGTCGTTTCCGGATCGGGAAAAACATCAATGAAGAAAAAAAATTCATTTTCAAAAAAAAAAAGTACAGAAAATTTAAATAAAACAGTCACACGAATAGCTAAGACATATTATATATTGGGCTACAGCTTACCTTCGGATACAGGAGGATGTTCGCCTTCGACATCCTTCAACCAGCCTTTAGATCTGGAGATAGCAGTTTCCCATAACTTCCAATGTTTCCGTCTATCTTCATCACTGGACAGACTTGTAAACACTTTTAAATTAGGATGCCTGTCCTGGGATATCACTTCATTCTTATCAACTCCGTTAAAGAATACCCATTTTTTAACGTCTTTAAGATCGGTCCATAAAGCACGTTCTTCAGGAATTTTGGTTGCCATATTTGCAGCAATAGCTGCACCAAGAGCAGTAGATTCTAAAACAGGTGATCTTCTAATCTTAAGGCATGGACCCAAAATATCAGCTTGAATTTGCATAACTTCATCTGAACGAGACATACCACCATCCACAGATAATGTAGAGAATAACGATTTCTCATATGTGCAAGCCTCTCCTTCGGTGGTCTGTTCCAATAAATCCACCTCATCAGGCACTTCTTCAGATACCGTATCTGAACTCATTGCTTTCAATATGGCTCGAACTTGATAACAAACACCCTCAATGGCGGCTCTAGCAATATGTGACGCAGTAGTATATTGTGAAATACCCATGATTGTAGCCCTAGCATCGGTATCCCAATAAGGAGCAAATAACCCACTGAAAGCTGGCACGAAGACAACACCACCTGAATCTGGAACTCTACTAGCTAGAGGACCAACATCTTGTGATTTGGAGAATAATCTTAGATTATCTCTTAGCCATTGAACAACAGATCCAGCAACAGCAATAGAACCTTCTAAAACAAAATGAGGTTGGTTTAGATCATTCTCATCAGACAGATTAGGGAACCAGAATCCCAGCGTGGTCAAAGCACCATGCTTGGATAACAATTTTTCAGTACCAGTATTGTATAATAAGAAACAACCAGTCCCGTATGTACATTTAGCAGTACCTTTTTTGTATGCCATTTGACCCACTAAAGAAGAGCTTTGGTCACCTAAACACCCTTGGATAGGGATAGATTTAGATTCAAAAAGACATAAAGAACTCCATATTCTAGCAGGAACTTCATCTTCAACAAATGATGGTAGTTTAAATGTACCATAATATTCAGATGAAGAGGCAATGGCAGGTAAATTAATTTTTTCCTTGTTTATGTTCCAGTATTCTAATAATTCATCATCATAATCTAAGGTATCCAAATTCATGAACCCAGTTCTGGCGGCATTAGTAACGTCAGAAACAAACGAATTGTTTTTAGTTAAATGATAAATTAACCATGAATCAACAGTACCAAACATTAAGTTACCTTTCTCGTAATTCTCCTTGACAACAGGTTCATTGTCAATAAACCAACGTAATTTGGAACATGAAAAGTATGTGGAAAAAAGTGGTAAACCAGTCTTGGCTTGAATTTTTTGGACAACATCCGTTGGTGTAGTCTTTTCTCTCTCTTGCACAATTTTAGAATTTCTTGTATCATTCCAAACAATACCGTAGTCCACAATAGGTAACCCTGTCTCTTTAGACCAAACAATCGTGGTTTCTCTCATGTTGGTCACACCAATAGAATGTACTTGATACAAGGGTAAATTATCAATATTTCTTTTAGCATTAATAGTATCTAATGAAAGTAAAGAAGCCCCTAAGCACTGGACAACATTCACTAAAATACTTATGGGGTTACATTCGACCCAGCCTGGTTGTGGATATCTTAAAGTGGGGCCTCTGGAGTGCTTTAAATTCAAATCTTCAATTTCAAGGAAGTCACTTTCATGGATAACCATACCTACAGATGAATAAATTGGTTTCAAATTAGTATCATCTAACAACGATTCCTCTTGAGAAATTTTGTTAGAGAATCTTCTTGCACCCGCAGGTGTATATTTTTGGGTGGAAGCAGAAGTAGAGTATTCAATTTGATGTTTAGCAACCTCTTGACCTAACTTGTTAAATAAAATGGCTCTTGAGGAAGTGGTCCCCACGTCAATCGAGACGATCAGAGGGATTGTCTTAGTATCATTAAGTGCAACTGGCATAGTAGTTAAATGTCTTATTTTAGGTCGGAGTAAATTAGATGTAATAGTAAAGACTCCTGTCTGCATATATTTATATATCGTATGTTTGGTCAACCGTTGGGGAAACATGCATCATACAATAACTTCATAGTGGAAAGATTTGTTCATTAGCAACAATAAAATAAAAGTCACCCCCAAATATTTTAAACAATCCCTTCTTTGTTTTCGGCACATTCGGACTTATCATTGGGTATTCGCTATTATGTGCTGAATTAACTTACATTAATTGTGGGGTAGAATGTTGCCTATTGAGCATTTTTTGGAGTAAACAAACGCTGTATAATTAAAGGTACATTATTATTAATAATATTGGAGGTAATATACTAGTGTTTTCCCACTCAATAATTACATTATATGACAGAACGTTGCCGTTTATGCAATGACGTGTACGTGCCTATTTGTTCACTATCATATTTTATAAGACCGTTGCTGTGATATGGTATTCACTGGAGCAAGGAGCTGGTAAGTGAAAGATCAAGCATATATAAGAATTTATCTTGCTATTCAATGCTTGGTGTTCGTTTTGTTAGTGGTTATCCTCGGATTAATCAAAGCGATTAAAAATTTCATTTTTGGAAATTGACATTCATCGCTCACGAAATCAATCAAAAGTTACTCAACAAATAAAGCTTTAATAGCAAATATCTCAACGTTCAGCAGTGTTGACCATACCTATTAATAGTTAGCGTTCTTTTTCCAAATCTTTCATATACGATTTGTTTGCGGTTTCAGTAATATTTGCAATAGTTTTAATATGTCAAATACAAATGAGGCTTTAAATGATTTCTTGACGGATAAACAAGATCATCAGAGCCAGCATAGTGATCATAATAATAATAACAATAAGGATGAAAATTATGACTATGAAAGGCAGGGATCCAAACGTGAGGTTCAAACTTCAGCCTTGCCATCTGCTTCATACATTCCTCAATATGCAATGGAAGGTAATATGTACTTCCCAATTCAAGAGGTGATACCAAACACTCAAGTAACAATGTCCACTGGTATGGACAATTCCAATAATAATAATACCAGTGGATTGAGACCAAGAGCTCCTACTGTAACGGCTAATGTGTTAAATGTGGATGATTTCTACTATGATCATGATGCCACTAGTAATGGTCATCATACAGGTATGAGTAACAATGAGACATATAATGGTACTAATGTAGATGGTGATCAAGACGGTGACGAACCAATGAATGTACCATTAATGGTCAAACCAAAGACGTTATACCAAAACCCGCAGACTCCCACTGTTTTACCTTCAACTTATCATCCAATTAATAAATGGTCTGCATTAAAACAATCTTACATGAAGGAATTCTTAGCTGAGTTTTTGGGTACTATGGTAATGATGATATTGGGTACAGCTGTATGTTGTCAAGTTAATTTAGGTGGTAGAGCACAACAAGTGGCCTTTGATAGTGCATTAAATAATTTAAATCAAACAACTGTTAGTGGGAGTGAAACAGTGGAAGCTGTCAGAACTATGCAAAAATTGGTCTCTTCTGTGAGTGCTGGTACATTTGATGCCATTCCCTTAGGTTGGGCGGCAGCAGTGGTGATGGGTTATTTCTGTTCTGGTGGTTCTGCTGTATCTGGTGCACATCTAAATCCATCCGTCACTATAAGTAATCTGTTCTTTAGAGGTTTCCCCTTAAAGAAAGTGTTCTTTTATTTAGCTGGGCAAATCCTTGGCAGTTTTGCGGGTGCTTTAATTACATTTATATTTTACAAGAAAGTCATCACTGAACTTTATGTGGATTGGCAATTATCTCAAGATGTTGCTGCCAATTTTTTCACATTTCCTAAACCATACTTGTCATCCGGACGTCAATTTGTTTCAGAATACATCACCACTGGTGTATTCCAAGCTTGTATATTTGCCATGACTGATCCTTATACATGTCTATCGACAGAAGTGTTTCCACTAATGCTATTCTTTTTAATTTTTGTCTTAAATGCATCTTTAGGGTACACTACTGGTTGTGCTATTAATTTAGCTCGTGATTTGGGTCCTCGTCTAGCTTTATATGCTGTTGGTTTCGATAGAAAATTAATATGGGCTAACCATTCTCACTATTTCTGGGTCCCTATGACTGCTCCAATCATTGGTGCCTTAACAGGGTCACTAATATATGATGTGTGTATCTACCAAGGTCATGAATCTCCAGTGAATTGGCCATTAGCGGTTTACAAAGAAAAATTATGGAATTATTGGATGAGAAGACCTGGATGGCATACTAGAAGCAGAAAGAGAGCCACATCTGACTTGAGTGAGTTTTCATTCCAACCTGATGATGACGGATATGATACAGATATGAAGGGTGGTAACGGAATTTTGAAGAAGACTAGAACTCGAACTAAATCTCATCATTCTGATAGTGATATTGACGAAGATATCGTGCAAAAGACCGTCACTTTTAAATCTGTACAAAAAGGTCAAAGAGGGTATGGTGGTATCCCAACTATTCTAGAAGAGGATGGGACTACATCATTGCTTGAAGATACAGATTCTATGATGTTATCTTCAGATACTTCATCATTACCCAATTTTGTGTCAACCAACGATGAAAAAAGATGAATGGGTTGATATACTCCAAAAGGGACGGTTATATTTAATTGTTAATGTATATTATTTAATATATTGTGTTCTTATTCAAAAATTATATGTACTACTTACCAGGTGAAATATAAAATCAATATACAAATTGTCATAACACTCGCCAGGATAATAGCATTTTTTCTTCTTCTAGTACCGATTTTACCAATAACTTGATTTATACCAGGGATTCGTTGTAAAGTGGTCAACACTCTATTGTTTGCATTATTAAGTAAAGAATTTTGGGCAGTGAATTGGTCTCTAGTCTCCCAAGCTTGGGATATCAATCTATCGACAATGTTATGAGATTGGTCAATTCTTCTTGACTCATCTTGAATATATTCATTTTCATTATCGATATTGTTATTATGTTGTGCAATATCATTCTTCACACTAAACAAAAGATTCAACCTGTTACGTTCTTGTTGAATAGATGATCTGATATTTTGGAAATTCTTCCAATGAGTTTGTAAAGTTTCCTTATGACGTTGTAATTGTGATAGTTTGGAAGCAGAAATGTTAGGGTTATCATTACAAATACTATTCAATTCATCTATCACATCTTGTCTCTTATATAACGTGTTTTCAATTTGATTGTCTATCTTCTTTTCTTGAGCAGTTTGTTCAGAGCTAGTTGTCTGAGCAAATGTAGAGTAACGAGACAATAGAGATTCCGTCTGGGTCTGTAGAGAGATGGCTTGACCTCTCACAGTTACAAAACTTCCTTTGGATGACATATCGGGTTGACCTTTAGTGTATTGTGGATAGTATCTATTCCCTTGTAATTAATTGTAACTTACTTTTTTGTTAACGGTGTTGTTTTTCGTTTTGTTTGTTTTAAAATTTGAGAAAGCTGTCAAAACTATTATGTAATTTATATAAAGATATGAGATGATATCTAATAATTAATGCTAGGATTATAATTAACTTCTGTTTGGTTTTACAATTATATAATATTTCTGTTGTTATGTTCCTTTGACTTTGTTTCTCAAACTATTTGTGTTGCACGATTGAGAAATAAAAAATGTAATTATCTAGACAAGCATATTTCAAAGATTGTCTCGTTATTGTAACTATACTTATTCCACTCAAAATATGATTAAGGAAAATTAATATACTGTCAGTTTTCACAATTCTATTGATTTGATTAATTAATCCAACATTTTATAGCCGCGAATATTTTATACCTTTAAATCTGAAATATATAACTTTCTTGCCACCGAAGATATATACTTATCAATTTAACACTTCAGTAAAAGATTGTCATAGTTGTAATTGTTACATCTGATATCTAATCAATTCACTATGACTACTCCATTAAGTGAAGAAAAGGAATTAGAACTAATTGAGAAAGTTGAATTACGTATCGCTTTAGCCGATACAGCTGATAAATTTGAGAAAAGTCTAGATACATTTTTAGCTCCATTGTTATTGAAATTAGCATCACCACATGGTAAAGTTAGACAATCCATCTTCAATGTTTTAAAGGAAATTCTATCAAGGTTAAGTTCGTTAAATAACGTCAAATTACCTGTCCAACACTTAATTATTCAAGCGCAATCACCAGTGACTCCAAATTGCAATGATGAGGCGTTGATCAATAATGTTAGGTTATATAGTCTGCTATTGGCTTCTAAAGGTATTGATAGAATGGTATCACAGGAAGAGAAAAAGAATTTAGTACCAATTGTGATGAATGGGATCTCTAAGTTACCTATTGCCATATCTTCAAGAATGTTTCATATTCTTTGTAAGTTGTTATTAAGTTGGACACCGCCATTAAAAGGAGGTCCAGAGGAGGAGGAGATAATTCAATTTTTGAAATTAAATGATGCAGATGATTTAAAGTTCTTGTTAACCTATTTCACTAAATTTTTTCTTTTAACACCTGCAAGACCTGATCCAGAAACTGGCGTCATTCCCAGGGGTTACAATTGTCCAGGTTTATGTTCAGAAGATATTTCGTTTTTCACATATTCTGCAGGTGTCTCTTTCACTAAAGAACAACTGATTAATTTTAGAACTTCAATCTTCAAATTCGTTACCAATGGATTTGTTGCCGATGATCAATCGTTGGTTAAATTCCTTTCCGTGGTAACGACGGATTCAAGCGATCTATCAAACCAAGCCATTCAATTTTTAAAGAGGTTACAAATACCATATGAAGATGCAGATTTTATTAACTATCTAATTACGCTTTACACTGGTGACAAGTCGAAGGGAGTCCCACCAGTTAAACCCGAGCTTCAAGAACGTATTATTACAACACTCACGAATAGTATCGAATCTACTGTGGATCCTAAGAAAGTATCTTTGATTTGCTCTATTGGACTACATTCAACGCAATATAAGTTGAAGTCATTATGTCTCTCATTTATTCGACATGTGGCTAAACATAACTATAAGAATCTACTACCCTCAGAAGATCAAGATTCTGATTTCCCAATAAACATCGCGTCGCTTATCAGAAATAATTTGCATGCAGAAGGTTGGCCTAGATTGCAATTGGGATCCTCTACTCCAACCTTCCATACAGCTTTGAATCAAAGACGACTACAATACGAAACTTTAGGCGATATTTTGAAAAATGATTATGATCTTGTTAAAGATCTCTCTTATATTGAATTTTTATTTGATTCTTTGAAGGGTGATTTACCTGAATTTCGTCAAAGTATTCAAGAAGCATTACTAGCTATGGTTATTCATTTACCTTGTTTACCATTGCTAACCAAGGATAAATTAAGAGATTTACTAAGAAATATTCTCCTTGATGACAATGAACTTGAAACAGAAAACGGAAAGGATGAACTTATGGCTGCTAAGTATATTTCCATAAAATATACAAACGCTGCATTTGAATTTGATGATCCCGAAGCAAGAATGTTTAATGTCTGGGGCACTTCCAGAACCAACAGATTTGATATAATTGAAGAGTCAGTGAAAGGTTTACAACCATATTGGTTTCGAATTAACAAGGCTTCTATCATTTCACAACCTGGGAAAATTTTAACTACTGCTGAACTTTTAGGTTCTAACACTGAAGAAACCAAGTTTCCTGATTTCAAAACATTCTGTACGATCTTGTTGAAGGAGATTAAAACGTCAAAAGCTACGTCGAATGTCACAGTTTGTAGTACCATCAATACCGCTGTAAGATTTGCAAAACAATGTGTGATCTCTCATGCGATCTACAAAAAGGGTACTATTATTGTTGAAGATGAAGATTGGTCACTTCGTATCGAAAAGGGTATTGATATAGATGCAAGAGTGTCTGTACTGGTGTCCGATTTGGTTTCTAGCTTTACTGAAGAATGGTACATTGAACTTGTCAAATTATGTTGCTCTGAATTTGTAGTTTTAAATTCAGACGGTACCAAAGTATCTATCTCCAAATATAGCGATTTGGTCTTTGGACAAGTTGCATTATTTTTCCTGAGGTTTTCCAACACCTCGGTTTTAGAGAATCTTCAAAGTTTAATCCCAATGTTACTCAAATATCTAGAAGGTATTAAAGTGACTAAAGATGATGAATTAGAGATTGTTGGTCAGTTGGTTGGTATAATATGTTCCAGTATAGATCAATCAAATAGTAATTTGAACTTACTTTTATCAGAATTAAATTCAGACGATTTAACATCCATCCCATTACATGTATTGTATGCTACTTCCTACATTTTACCGAGACTCTATATTGTAGGTAAAGATTCATTATTTTCAAGTCTCCAGGTAAGTCACTTAGTCGATGCTGTATACCTTCATATTTCAGAACTTAGTCGTAAACGTATGGTTATGAAATTACTTGGTCAATTGTTCAAATATGGATTGTTATTGGAATTACCGACAGAGAGAAGAAAAACTTTTCTTGACGATTTCGTTACTGAATTTAAAACAAAATTAAGTAACGACGATATTGTTGCTGAAATGTGGGGCTATCTATCATTGTACGCAGATGAGTTCGAGATGTTAGAAGTTTTTTTTACAGGATTATTTAACACACACACAGCCAAACAAGTCGATTATTTGTTCACAGCTGGTGAAGCATTATCTGTTATCGCAGGTGGATGGGAGAGTCATTTTTTGACTAAACAAATAGATATTCATGAATCCTCTCCAGATGTCTTGAGAAACAAATTTGAGAGTGTAAACTTACAGTATGTCTTAGATCAAATACTTAAAGCATGTGATTCTACTAAACCAAGTTTAAAGAAGGCTGCATGTATTTGGTTACTTTCACTTACTGAGTACCTAAAAGGTGATGAGATTATAGTGAATAGTTCAAAAGAAATTCATTTCAAGTTTATGAAATTCTTAGCAATGAATGATGAGTTTGTGCAAGAATCTGCTGCTAGAGGTCTATCACTTATCTATGAACTGGGGAACAATGATCTACAAGAAGAAATGGTGAAAGGGTTATTAAAATCATTCACTGATTCAACCAAGACAGTGACATTAAATTCAGGAAGTGTTTCATCTGAAACCCAACTATTCGAGCCTGGTGTTATGAATACAGGTGATGGCTCAATTAATACTTACAAAGATATCATGAAATTGGCGTCAGATGTTGGTGACCCTTCTCTGGTTTATAAATTTATGTCTTTAGCAAAGAGCTCATCACTTTGGTCTTCAAGGAAAGGCCTGGCATTTGGGCTAGGTGCAATCATGTCTAAAGCGTCTTTAGAAAAATTATTGGTTAAGGATAAAGACACTGCCAAGAAATTGATTCCAGTATTGTATAGATACCGATTTGATCCATATCCTACTGTGGCTCGCTCTATGAATGATATCTGGACAACATTAGTGTCAGATCAGTCTACGGTCATATTAGCTTATTTTTTTGATATTCTAGATGAACTATTGAGTGGGATGGGTAACAAGGAATGGCGTGTGCGTGAAGGGAGTACAAATGGTCTTTTACAGCTGACTCAAAGTCAACCGTTAGAAAAGTTTTCAGACAGATTATTAGATTTATGGACAATGGGATTTAGAGTGATGGATGACATAAAAGAAAGTGTTCGTGAGGCGGGTACCAGATACATGACAGTATTGTCTAAAATGTTAGCTCGCTCTATCGACGCTGGTAAAGGTGTTAGTGATGAAAAGGCAAATACAATTTTGAATATCATTTTACCATTTTTATTGGGTACTAAAGGGTTAGAGAGTGATGCAGAGGATGTCAGAAAATTCGCTCTAAATACATTGATTGAATTAGTAAAAACAACAGGTGGAGCTATCAAACCATTTGCATCTCAATTAGTATATGAATTTACTATTATGTTTTCATCTATCGAGCCTCAAGTTATTAACTATCTTGCGTTAAATTCTAAAAATTACAATATCGATAGTGAATTGATTGATATGCATAGAAGAAATGCCGTTACCGGTTCTCCACTTTTTGAAACTATTGAAAAGTTAATATCTAACTCTAATGAGTCTATATTAGATTCTTTAGTTGATTCCACAATTAAAGCAGTAAAACGTTCTGTTGGTCTACCTTCCAAGGTTGCTGCATCTCATGTGATAATTTTATTAATCAAAAGATTTGCACTTGATTTGAAACCATATAGTGGTAAATTATTAAAAATTTGTTTGAATCAATTTGAAGATAGGAATGAATCTGTTAATTTAGCTTTTGCTAATTCATTTGGTCATCTGTATAAAGTTTCTGCTATTGATAAAGCTGTTAAGTATGGTAAAAAATTATGCGAGAAATATTTCCAACCTACCAGGGCTAATAGTAAAAAAATTGTTGGACATGCAATCCAAGCAGTGCTAGATTATGCGCCTTCGGAGTTTGACTCTATTTCGGGTGTGTTTATGCCACTGATCTTTGTTGCATCAAATGATGTTGAAGGAGATAATGGTGGATTATTTACCAAAATATGGATTGAAGCATCCTCATCGGGATCTGGAACAGTAAAACTTTATTTGAAAGAAATATTTTCTATTATGTCCAACAATATTAAATCTCAAGATTTTGTGATAAGAAGAACATGTGCTAAGGCAATTTCAGTAATTTGTGATAATGTTGATACATCCATTGGAGATAAACAGATTGAGACTTTGTTACGACTAACAATTGAATCCTTAAGTGGTAGATCATGGGAGGGTAAAGAATTAGTCTTTGCAGCAATGGTACAATCATCTATCGCCTTCAAGGAGTTCTTAGTGAATAATGTAGAATTACAACATGATATAGATCACGTTGTGGCTGTAGAGATTGCACGTACCAATATGAAATATGTGAGCAAGATTATACTTGACTATGCAAAATATTTAACCGAATTTCATGGTGACGATGATATTGTTATTAAAAACTTTATGGAAATTGTTGATAAAGCGATTGATCATCTGGATGACTCGTCTGTGGAGGTCGACAAAGATGGTGACGTTGATATGGATTCCAATAGTGAAGTTAAACGATTAAAACCTAACGTTGATATTAGTGAAAAATCATCTAAACGTAACATTTCCAACGAAGAGTATGTTATTAAATTATTACAATCAATTGTAGTATTATATGGGGAAAATAAATCAACACATTTATTAGAAACCATTTATGATATGATTTTCAAAATGTTTGATAGTCATAAGTTTATTTACACTTGGAGAAGTCAAATTATGATCAGTGAGATTGGTATTGATTTATTAGAGAAATATAAATTGACTGATGAAAAAATGTTGGAGAAACTATTCTTATTCGATTATAAAATTAATAGTGATAAAGAGACTATTATTAACGTTAAATTAAAATTAATTAAGTTTGGATCTCTTTTCATCAAAAATGTCCCATCTTCTAGAAGTATCGTAGAGATGAAATTGAGAGAATTAGGTGATATAGATACTTCACCAAGAATTGCATTGGAGTTAAAAAACATTGGGATTTTTTAAATAAAAAAAAAAATAGATAGTATTATATTGTATATATTTTTATAACTTTTTTAAAATATTTAAATACACACAAGACCTCTGGGTAAAAGTTTCTAATTAAAAACCACCTCTCAAACGCAAGACTAAGTGCAAAGTGGACTCCTTCTGGATGTTGTAATCAGATAGTGTTCTACCGTCTTCTAGTTGCTTACCTGCAAAGATCAATCTTTGTTGGTCTGGTGGGATCCCCTCTTTGTCTTGGATCTTGGATTTGACGTTGTCGATGGTGTCACTGGACTCGACTTCCAGAGTGATGGTCTTCCCAGTTAGAGTCTTGACAAAAATTTGCATACCACCTCTCAAACGCAAAACCAAGTGCAAAGTGGACTCCTTCTGGATGTTGTAATCAGATAGTGTTCTACCGTCTTCTAGTTGCTTACCTGCAAAGATCAATCTTTGTTGGTCTGGTGGGATCCCCTCTTTGTCTTGGATCTTGGATTTGACGTTGTCGATGGTGTCACTGGACTCGACTTCCAGAGTGATGGTCTTCCCAGTTAGAGTCTTTACGAAAATTTGCATAGTATACTTGTGTGTTTGTGTGTATTCCACTTGTGTAGCTTTACCCCAAGAATGAGACAAAGTGGCAAGAAAAACACTGATAAGTGTCTCTTATCAGCTATTTATACTCCGTCCAGGGGGGGCAAATGCAAACGCCACACTTCAAAATGATAGGCCGGCCGGGTCACCGCCGCCCGAAAAAGCAACGTGCGTCAAAAAGAAATGGAGTCCGAGTCTTTTCCATTATTTCCGCGGGAATTGCGGGGGAAATCCGTGGTGCGGCTGTGACATCGTGTGTGTGGATTCACTCTATGTCGAGGTTCTCTTGCAATTCCTTCCACAACCACTTACGCCAGATGTCGCCTGCAATGTCTAGCAGGTCGTTGAATGAGTGCGAGGCCTTGGCGTCGTTCCCCAGTTCGATCATCATGTGTTTGTTTGTGGCCAGGGGTTCAGCCATATTGGATAGTGGTGACGACGAAGTGGTGGATGAAGATAGTGATGTAGTGGATGATGAAGATGAGGCCACAGAAATGGAATAGGATTTTTGTGTCTTGTTGATTCGTGGTGGGAAGGGGTAATCTTCACCCAAGTACAAATTGCGGAAATTCTTGTCATCTGCCTTTGATAACATCGGTACGTTATTGACAAATTCTGATATTTCTGTCTCTTCAAATTCTAACAATTTAAATTCATTGTATTGTAAAATGGCAATGTATATGAAGATCAATTGAATGTGAGGATCCACTAATGAGTATGTCAACAGATTTTGATGATCCTCTGCAGAATTATGAGAAATTGTACGACCAGTAGGTGTATCACTATCACTGTTCCCCTCTTCACAGGAACTGTATTTATTTTTCGATAATAATTCTTTGAAAACATTATAATCGTATGGGAATTTTTTTTTCTCACCAAGGGCAATATTATCCAAATCAGGAAACCAAAAGGGATCCATCTTATCATTTTTACTCAATATATCAGTATTAATATTATCATTAGTAAATGCCCTGGGTACACTATGATAAAAATGATTAAAAATTTTATCATTATAATTTAAGAAAAAATTAATACTTTCCATGTTTGGTTTAGGTCTCCAACCAATTAAAATATCCCATAAACGACCACGATCTTGTCTTTGTAATGCTCTAGCACCAGAAAATTTAATCCACCAATAAAGCCAAGTGGCACGAGATGAACTTGGTTGTAAATTAGTTTCCTCCATTAATGGTTGATACAATTCAGGTAAAATTGATGCAAACACTCTATAAAAAATTTGTGATTGAAATTGAATGTCACCACCGGATAAAATGGGGAAATAATTACTAATATTTGTTGTGGTCGATGGATAATCTTTATTCAATTGATTACTAGCCAATACAGTATCGGGACTATGTAATAACACTAATAATAATCTTTCATATAATTGTGCAAATGTGTATGGATATTTAGAAGGTAACCTTTGTTGTAATTTACTTGGTAATGAATATTCTTTGTATAAATAATCGACATTCTTATCACAAACTTTCTTAGCACTTTCCTTTTGATCTTTAGAATGTCTTCTCCCAGTTAAAATCATGGGATCATTAATGGATCCATTAACGGGGACCCATTCAGCTAATCCCAGGGCAATCCATGCAAGTCCACTTTCATATTTAAATATCTCCCCCCATTTATTCAAAAATTCTAATATAGCATCTTTCAAAATTTCAATGATAGAATCTTCCACTATAGAGATATCTTTATCTTTTGTTCTTGTATGGAAATATTTTCTTAAATCATGTGCAATGGATTTTTCCAATACTTCAAGTTTATCCTCTTCCGTCAGGGGTACCTCTGTTGTTGTTGTTGTTGTCATTGTAGGTATCGTGGCCGTTGTCACAATGGGTGTAGTGGTCCCCGTACCACTACTCAATGGTGTAGGTTCAGATTCAATAAATTGATATGATTGACTTGTTACATCCCAAGTGATCACATTAGACATAATATTAGGGGAAATGCACATTGGGTGGTAAGTCAATAGTAATGGCCATACCACATGTCTCAATTGTGGTGGTATACCGCATGTTCTAGCAATGTATGCCAATGTATCGTGATCATTCAATTCAATTAAATCTATCACAAGATTAATAAGTTGTCTGTCATGATACTGTTGTTTCAAATTTTTCAAATGATGAGAATTGGAAATGTGAACTTTCTTGTCATTTGTGGCAGGCTTCAATGGATCAAGACCAGCCATAACTTATTTGCCAACGTCTACTCTTTTCAATTTCCTAATTACACATTCCACCTGATTCACTGAAGAATTTCACCGAACTGGAAAAAAAGAAAGAAAGAGTAGAAACTTACCCCTCTCTGTAGAGCACGTGATATGCACGTGCACACCATTTCTATCACCCTTTCTTAACAGCATTATCTGGCCCCACTGAAACAGGTCCCACACGACGAGTACACAACTGTGGTGTACCCACAACTTCCAGGAATTTGTTTCATGTCCACATTCCGCATGCAGGTCTCCCTCCACAGCAGGCACTCTCTTAGAGAAAAGCAAAACAACAACAGAAACGCCTGCCACAGAAACGCCCGCACACGAAATTCCAGATTTCAGATCGCGTATCGGTGTAGGCACGCACGAATCAGTCACCGTGTTTCCGCTGCGGAGGTTTCTGTGGTCGAGCGGGATTGTGATGCATGAGAACTGGAAAGGAGAGAAAAAGAAACAAAAAACCGGCGAACCAATTCCCAACAAAATGGGGTCCCACGGTCCTCTGTGAGACACCGCACTAAAACTCAGAAGACAGTATGTGCTATCAAAATCACTATCAGTATCGATTGCGGGAAAGTTTAAAAATTAAACCCTTTGCAGGACTTCCATCCTCGGCCCATTTCTAATTATTAATTACTTACTGCACGTTTCCCGTGCTGTACGATACGTATGCACACCTTCTGGAGAAGCCCATTCTTTTGTGTTTTTCGTAAATTTCTTTTCATCGGTTTTTTTTCTCTTCGTTCTTTTTCGACTCTCGGGATCTTCCATTATATAAAAGAGGAACAAAATACATGTACTGATTGCGCTTTTCCTCTCCAGGGAGTATTTTAAAACACTTGCGCAAATATGGTACAAACAAAACACACAATGCCTATGCAATTAAAGGATTTATTAAACAATGATAACGTGGAACCTAAATTGGCTTCTAGCACGGGGCTACACAGAGTATTGACTCCGCCACCTTCAGGGTCAGAGGAATTAAGTGAAGCCTCTTCACCAGTGGCCTCCTCATCTAACACGGAACAATCTCATAACACATTCATTTGTCAATGGGAAAAATGTGACAAACATTACACTCAAGCAGAACTTTTATATTCACATTTATGTCAAGACCATATTGGTAGAAAATCACAAAAAAATTTACAATTAAATTGTCATTGGGCAAATTGTCAAACAAAGACTGAAAAGAGAGATCATATCACTTCTCATTTAAGAGTACATGTGCCCTTAAAACCATTTGGTTGTTCTCAATGTTCTAAGAAATTTAAGAGACCACAAGATTTAAAGAAACATTTAAAGACACATTTAGATTCAAATAATTTATTGAGAAAGAAGAGAGGTCCCAAATTAGGTTCAAAGAGAAGCTCCAAGAAGAGTCGTAACAACACTGTGGCTACATTTATGTTTGAAGATTTCCCAAGATATGAAAATACTTTGAATTCTCATTTGGTATCCAGATTACAAACGTTCTTACCTTTACCACCACGTCCAGAACAACAACAATACACTGAAAGAACTCAATCTGTCGGATCTTCTACATCTTCAACGTCTTCTGTGATGTCTAGTCCTCGTGACTACTCTAGTACAGTGGCTTCCAGTCCAGCGGACACTTCTATATTAAGTGAATTTGATGCTATGCCAAAGGCTAGTATTCAACCTGCTGTGGCATTCTTTACTAAATTGTCTGAAACAATGATGCCTCAACAACAATTCCATCCACAATATCAACAAATGCCACCACAACATCCACAATATATGAAATCTACTGTGATACCACCACCAGTGATGTATCAAAGAAATTACTCACTAGATAACTATCCAGTCATCCCACATTTACCACCTCTATCAAATAACAATATTCCTACCACTTCATTCATCACTACAAATCCACAACCTGGTTTACCACCAATGACCACAGTACCCATCTTACAACCTAGATTCCAAAATCAACCAGTCACTAACTTGGTCCCACAATCTAATGGTACTTACTACAGAACATTTAGCACGTATCAAAAGAGTAATGGTCAAGATGAAAGTGAAGAAGAAGAAGAAGAAGAGGAAGATCAATTCGATGATGAAGAATACAAGAATTTATTCGATTCTATCAATTTGATTAAGGACTATTTGATGTGTTCCTTATTAGAAGAGGAATTCGAAAGTGATGAAGAAGATGTTGATGAAGTGTTGTCTGGTAAATTGGCTTCAGTTTCGTTATCAAATTCAAATATCGAAAATAATTTAAAATATCCTAGGGTTTTGGTTTAAATAATTATAATTGTAACAGTTTTTTTTTAATAAATAAGGAAAAAAATAAAATAAAACATTATATATCTACATACGGTTATTGTAATACATACATATGCTATTATCAATTAGCATTAATATCATTAGCAGTACTGATTGTACACTTTTATTTAATTTTTTTCAAAGATTTACTTTTTAAAGTTCGTTTGGCATGAGATATTTTTCCTATTTCCGGGAGAAATTTATAATTATTAACAACTAATGTAAATAATGACCAACAAACCGTGATGAATAAAGCAAAAAAGAGGTACCAACCAAGGATAAGGACCATGGCCGTGGTGAGGAGGAAACGTTATCAAACCAAATCAGCACGGCAAGCTCAATTGGCTCAACAACAGAGTCAACAGCGGAAAATGCAAGCGAGACAAAATTTTGAAGTGAATAGATTGAAATCCGAACAAGTTAGCTCTATTGTACATGACGAAAGTGATACCATATCATTCCGTACTCATTTGTTGAAGAATTTTGTCACTTCAGCAAATTATATGAATGCTTTAACTACTCAACCTGTACCACTTCATAGATTAAAATCCAGTAATGTTTTTGGTAATAAGGAAGAAGTTAAATTATCCATTATTAACATTGAACAAAAATTGAATTATGAATTGAAATTGATTGATAAAGTGAAAGAGAGTTTACAAAAGGAGGATTTTAAACTTGTAAATTTTGAGACAAATTTATTGGCTGATTCACCAGATGTACAATTAGATTTTTCCTCTCCAGATTCTGTGGATCAAGTATTTGACATTTACACAAAGAAATATAAAGTAAGAACACAAGATAGGAGGATAGTTGGGTACATGAATGCATTCACTAATTTAAAAGTTGATCATAGCGAAGCACCAGAAAATTATTGGGAAAACTATAAAGAATTGCAAAGAAAAATTAAGGAACAGAAAGAATTGGAAAAGAGATTAGAATTGGAGAGGAAAGAAGAAGAAAAGAGAAGATATGAAGAAGAAATGAGACGTCAACGTGAACTTCAAGAGCAAGAATTATTGAAACAAAAGCGAGAAGTTGCTGCCGCTGCTGCTGCTGCTGCTGCCCTTGAAGAAGAGAAACAAAGACTAGAGGTTATACGACAACAGCAAGCTCAAATACCTATATCTTCTTTCTCACAACAAATATCCTCTGACATAAGTATTTCACAAAACGATTCATTTTCTCATGCAATGCATTCACAACCAATTGGGTCACTTAATCCCAGTGTGGCGCCTACGAGTGGCATTTCTCCTATGAATGATGATGTTGATGATGACACTACTTCACAACAACAAAATTTGTTAGACGACATGTTTGGAGATTATAATAATGAACAGTTCAATGGTGGGTTCGATGATGAATTTGGTGATTTAGATACAGTTTTCTTTTAATAAAACAAATTATTTATTTATATATAGATATAAAATGATGTCTATAAATTTATATATATTATTTCCAAAATATATCGTTAATATGTTGGATAACTCTGCCAGTGGCAAATGCTATAGTACCAAATATCACTACCACTTGCGTTATAATCAAACAAAGGCATGCAAACATGAATCTTGGACAGAAAATTTTCCAAACCATTAAATGTCTTCTAAATACGGTGACCCAAATGAATGAACTTAGACATAAAACTGTATTGTAAGTTAATAATACGCCACAGTTAGAGACAATTCTCCCCAATAAAGTTTGTGGTTTTAACACATCAGGTGCTTGTTTCCATAATGTTATTAGTGCCACAGATAATGCCACTAAAATATGTGGTCCAAAGGTGTTTAAAACCATTGATAAATGAGTCAGGGGGAATGTTATCTTATCTGAAAGAATAAATGCTATGTCCCATTGAACTGAAGGGATAGTGGCTTGATGACCAGTACTGAAAAATTGTTGATATGATAATAATCCAAGCACAATAGGACCAATAATATTTTCTTTCAATTTTAATAAATCAATAATCTCTAAGATAGAAAGTAATTGATTACACATCAAACTAATGGATATTTGAGCCAATGGTTTATTGAAAAGCAGAATACTTATCAACATATTTATCACTAAAAGGAAGTATTCAGATCCATAAATGTTCATATAACCAAGAATAGTGGCTTGGTGAGATTTAACGTCAGTGTTATGGACATTCAGTTTAATACATAATGGACCCATTAACCAACCAATGTTAGATGCAATAAGTGCAAAACCTGCAATAATTCTTGCTAACGTGAATCTGGCAATAGATAAGTCGTAATTCGCAAGAAAACTCACATCAGAGTTATCAACTGACGTCAAAGACCAATAAATGAAATTTATGAATAGGGTACCCTTTAAGAAAACATCAATCCAGATTGGTGCAGCAGCTTGGTATGAAGAAGTTAAATTATAATAACCTTTAATAAACGATGGAATCAAAAATATGATAAAGAAACATAACATCATACACCACCATGAGTTATTAGATGAAGTTATAAATGTTGGTGTACATTTATCACCTTGTTCTTCTCTACAAACAGTAATAAGAGAGGACAATCTAGTACAAATGATTAATACAATAGAGTGATATTCACCCAATAATCTTGCAAACCTTGATAGAGGTAAAGAGTTGGAATTAGCAGTCGATGCATTAACACCTGATGTTGTACCTTCATTCTCACTTATCTTTGCCGATAATAAAGCATTAGTAGATTGTCTTTTTGGTAAAAATACAAATTCATAAAGTGTAAGCATACCAAAAGTAATCAATAGAAATGTGACAATTTTATCCTCCCAAATTGTGAATGAATTGGACGTAAAAAGACATGCGTGAATAACCACTACAGCACAGCCAAGACAGGACCAATAGTCTGAAAACAAATCTTCCCAAGATTTTAGTAGAATCCATCTAAAATTGTAACGATCAAATATTGGAATACAACAACCAATTATAATACCCACAGCAGTAGCAAACAAAAAGCACCAAAGAATACTATCGATAAATGGGGGTCTTTGAAACACATAATAAATGCTGAAGAAGCATGCATTTGAAACTAACGACATCATAAAGATCCATGGAGCAAACTCTGGGACCATTTGATTTACAACAATTGATGGGATAAGCATAGTAATTGATATCAACAATATTAACGAAACTGTCATCAAAATTATACCAGTAGCAATACTATAGTAATCAAATCTTGCCCAAAGATCTTTACACAACTCTAAGAATTGAGCTTGATATTCTTGTCCTAGTTTGTAATCATTTGTCTCTAAAGCCTTAGTCAAAAGTTCCAACATTTTTTCAGATTTATCATTATGGAAATGCAGACCTATCGTCTCTTTGTAAGCAAGTAATTGATCCATTGCAAGCATTGTCATTATCTTCTTTTCGTCTTCTTGAGGAAACATTTCTTCAATAGGCCATCCTAAATTGTTATATGGTATTGGGATACCTAATAATAAAGATAAAGTAGAGACTAAATCGATTTGATTGACACGTCTATAATCAGCACCTAAATTGGAGATATTATAAATTTTTCCATCTGGGTCATCCAACTCAGCGAACTTGTTAGGACTCTTACTATGAAAAAACAATGTACTCTCTAATTCATCTTGAGAATCACCTCCATGGTTCCCGGTACGATCCATACCGTGGTCACCCATTACTACCAATAAAGTTTCATCATCCATTGACTCCATGATATCTTCAATGAAGGCATTGACTTGCATTTGCTTTTCTTTCATGGTAAAATGGTTTGGACCATATTTATGGCCCACATGATCTATACCTAACATATGGCCCACAAGTACATCCCACTCCTTTGATTTCAAATTCTCATTGAAAAATGAAATGACACCGTTATCGACAGTATCCAAATCCCAAACGTTCAATGATTCGTAAGGTAGGGAACTGTTAGACAAAAATGGATTGAAAAGTGCATCCCAAGTGTCATCACCAACAAAAAGTACGTCTTTACCATTTAAATATAATTGTTTGATAAAGTTATCTTCCTCGATAACATCACCATTGAAATTTGAACCAGCGTCGATAAATGTCGGTAAAGAACCTGTGGTCAACCCTTTCAATCTTTGTAATGTGGTTGTAGGTGGATCAGCCATAAATTTCAATAACACCGATGAATGTTCTGAATTAATGAAGCTATTGTGTAACACAGGGAAATTATTGTGATAATTCCCATTACTTGTATCATTGTCCACTGGAATAGCGAAATCAAATCTCAATGCATCCACTATCAGTATAATGGCTCTATTAAATTTAGGATCTGTGGTTAAGGCATTATTGTCAACATATGGAGTAGAAATGTCGGTTAATACTTGTCTTGTCAGTAGGAAACCTCTAGTGAAAAAAGCAATGGCGATAAACTGTAAAGCAGCCAGGAAAACCAACAATATTACATAAAGAACGTGTGATCTTTTGAATTTCTGGATTCTTGATCTATATATTCTTTTCTCATCAGCAGATGTGCTCAAAATTGTTTTCTTAATTGCACTTTCATCCATTATCTCTTCAGTTTCAAAAGAATAATGTCGTGTGTTATTGTTCTTTCTTCAATGTTCAGAATGATTGTCTATATGTGGAAATGAGAGAATATAGTCTTAGTTCTTTGGTGTCAATGATTGACTCTCTTGTTTTCGTGTTTTGTTGGCATTTTCAAATTTCCACTTCGATTTTCCAGCTCGGCTTATATTTATTTACATAATCTATATAGATATAAAAGGTTTACAAAGAAAACCAACAGAGTAAGGTAAGAGACTACCTGGTTGTTCTATAAAATAATGTTACAATGAATTATAAATTTTATAAATTTTATAATAATACTATTATATAATCTTGATTCCGAACACACCCAGAAGATTTCTCTGTTCGGAACAATTAAGATGATAGAATCAGAAATAAAACAGGATTTAGTTGGAAAATCTCAAAGAATACTATGGCCCAGATCATCCTTCTAGAAAAGAGTATTCCTCTTGGGTTGATATATTAATTAATTATTATAAACATCTTATTATCATATAAGTTTTGTCATTCTTGTGAATTTTGTGATGATGATGGTACCCCTAACGGAGTTGCTTCTAAGTTACAGGCAAATCATTGAAAAATGAGTATAAATTTAAAAACAAGAGTGTTGGATTTGTTGTACACTTATACTATTACCCTTGCTAATTAGTTAGTTAAATTTTTGGTTTAGTATCTATTTAAACAGAGTTCTTAACATTGAAGGCTGGATTTCAAACTATAATAACTTAAAGAAACGTACTACAAAATATAAATAAAAGATGTCAAATAATATAGAAAATTTTAATTTCCAAACTGCTAATAATAGGGAACATTATACTGGAAGTGAGGTCACACCTTTACAATCATCGTTTTCAAACACAACAACCTCTAGTGAAGGACTTGATCCAAATGAATATAGAGGAGATTATAATGTACAAGATGAAAAGGGAAATATAAGGAGTGAAAGAGATAGCTTAACATCAGCTGCACAATCTGAAGTGGGGGTGAATAGAAGATTATCAATTATATTAACAAATTCTGGAAAGGATGTGGATTTTAGTAATGTAGTTGACTACTCAAAATGTCTACCCATTGGTGGGAATAGACCCTTTCCACCTTCATTACCTGAAAAATCTCAATTTGAGGTTACATTTGATGGTCCCGATGATCCACTACATCCTTTCAATTGGAAGATGAGGAGAAAAGTATTTGTTTGTTTTATGTTATGTTTAAATTGTGTTTGTATAACATTTGCGTCAGCTATCTTTGCTTCGGCTGTGGAACAAATCTGCAGAGATTTTAAAATCATACCAGTGGTTGCCATCCTAGGAATAACTCTTTATGTGTTAGGATTTGCAGCATCACCGGTGATTTATGCTCCAATATCAGAAATATATGGTCGTAAAGGAGTTTTGGTAATTTCCGCTTTGGGATTCACATTATTTAATTTTGCTGTCGCGACAGCAAAGGACTTACAAACAATATTTATTTGTAGATTTTTTGCTGGGTTTATAGGTGCTGCTCCCTTAGCTGTGGTTCCTGCTGCGTTTGCTGACATGTTTGACACTGACATTAGAGGTAAGGCAATCTGTTTATTTTCTTTAGGTGTATTTGTAGGCCCAATTTTTGGACCAGTGATTGGTTCATATATCACTCAACATACAAGTTGGAGATGGCTTGAATACATTGTGGGAATGCTTTCTGCTGTTATTACTATTATGATTGCTGTGTTTTTTGAAGAAACACATCATCCAACTATATTGGTTCAGAAAGCTAGGACAATGAGAAAGCAAACTAACAATTGGGGGATCCATGCCTCCCATGAAGACATTCAATTATCGCTAAAAGAAATTGCAGAAAAAACTATAACTAGACCAATTATCATGCTATTCACAGAGCCAATTCTTTTAGTAATCACAATTTACAATTCATTTGTCTATGGTCTACTATATTTGCTATTAGAAGCATACCCAATCATATTCGTTCAGGGATATGGTTTTCGTACTAATGGAGAACTGCCTTACATCGCCCTAATTATTGGTATGATGATTGCAGCCATGTATATTTGGTACATGGACACCGATTATCTTAGAAGATTTAAGAAAAAGGGTGGATTGGTTCCTGAAGCTAGATTAAGGCCTTTAGTTATAGCAAGTATTATTTTCCCTATTGGTATTTTATGGTTTTGCTGGACAGGTAATTACCCACACAAAATTCATTGGATTTGTCCCACTATCGCTGGTTCATTCATTGGGTTTGGTTTAATGGGAATTTTCTTGCCCTGTCTAAACTATATCATCGAATCATATCTTTTCATTGCCGCCTCTGCTGTAGCTGCTAATACATTTATGAGATCAGGATTTGGTGCTGCGTTCCCACTTTTTGCTGGTTATATGTTTAACAATATGGGAATTGGGTGGGCAGGCCTTCTATTGGGTTTATTTTCTGTGGCATTAATCCCAGTTCCTTTACTCTTATTAAGATACGGACCTACCATAAGGAAAAGATCTAAATATGCTTACCAAGGTTGAGTTATCAATAGATATATATATTCAATTAAATATCCTTAAAAATCTCTTTGAGTTATTAATTTGAACGCTAGTTAGGTACTATGCTGTGAAATCGAATTATTTTACCAATGATGGATCTCAACAAGATATTTTCTTAATGCTGTAAATAATTTTTTAATTTCATGTCTTGAAATACCTTCTCGTAACATGACAACCTCTATTGAGGTTTTCCCATTAAAGTACTTCAAAAGTTTATTAAATAAAATTTGAATATCGGAAGGTTGGTCAGAAATACATTTATATATCCATCTTTTTTCCAAAGCTGTTGCACGTTCAGGGTCAGAAATAATAGTATAATCTTGTTGGAAATCTGGATCGTCAAACTCAAAATGTGTTTCTTCTTCCTTAAGATGCAATCTTTTATCCATTAAGCCACTGGGATTCAATAGTTCTCCCTTATCATCAAGTTGCATATAGTCCATCGTGTTATCCACAGCTCTTACTCGTTCTTTATTTTCAGTCACAGTGATCGAAGCATCCATATTTTCTGCACCTCCCAGATTATTGTGATGAGCACTGTTCATTGTGGTGCTTCTCTTTTTTTTATAACCTTCATTTTCTAGATCCTCATCGACAGCTATCTTTATTCTTCTATCGATTCGAATATACGCAAAGGTCATTAAATGACAAACATAACCATGACGTAACAGCCAACTCAAAACATTCAAATACACCCCCTTATGCTCTTTACTTGGAATCAGGGCACCAAATGGCTTAGGAGGATGCTGTGCATTCGTTGAATGAGAGTTATTCGAATCGTATCCAGACAATCTACTCAGAAAGTAACCTAAGGAGGGTAGAGAGGTAAATTTCTCTTTGAATTTAAGCTCATCTGGTGGATAAGATAAATCTAATGAGATAATAGGTGATACAATGTACGTATATTTTGAACTTAGTGGAACAATAACCCTGGCATATCTCCAATATATCAAATGCAATGCACAAGACCGAAGGATGTCGTAAGTGATTGCGCTTGGTTCTAGTTGTAATGTATCCGTAATAATATTGTGATAGGATATTAAAGCTGAAGTTGGTTGTAAATGTTTTACGATATGTCTCAAAATAATTCCATTAACGTCATTTAAAGTTGCTGACTGTGCTGATGCCTCTAATGTCTTTAAAATATTAGCAGGTTCATCGAGCAGTAATAACGCATAATTTAATATATCATCCTCGTTGTCAAAATGTGCACCACTAGAAGATGCTTGTGCAGGTGTAGTTGTTTGATCCGCTTTCATTGGGTTAGAAATAGAAGCTCTTTCCAAAAAATTATTGTTTATTATAGTACTCAAATAAGAATTCGGTAGAATTGGGTCCAATTTGTAATCTGGTATGTGTTGAAACTCATTTTGAATTGGTATTTGCAAAGACACAATCTTATTATCACCCAATTCAATACTGGCAATCTCATTTTTGTGTATTTGATCCACACATTTAGTTAAAGATCTCGCCAGAGACGACTTCGCAATGATTCTTTCGTATAAATATTTTCCTTTCTCACCAGGAGATTTAATGGATTGATACTTCGGAGAATTTTTTATAACGTTTTCACGTTCTTTTATTATAATCTCACATTGTTGTGTCACATAGTCCGATTTTGATTGAACATATCTTAAAAGCAGAGATAACTTCGCTACAACATATTGATACATATCATCAACACGCTTATTATATTCGATCAATGGTGGATTCAAAACGAAACAAACGTGAAACATATTCATATTTTTTTTCAGATCTTCCTTCTCAAGATGAATACTCTCATTTATATCATTAGTTTCTATTCTACCTAAATCATTTTCTTCTCTAGTCCTAGTGGAGCTAATAGATGTTCCCTTTTTAGTATGACTTCCAACAGAACTACTATTTCCAAATTTCTTAGAACCGTGTCTTTTATGTTTAGATTTTCTCCATTTACCCTTAGCATCACAATGGATTGGTAACCCTAAGAAACAAAGTTGATCAATGGTGAACTCAAATCTTGTATTACACAATTCTCTGTCGGGACAACAGAATTCTGCCACGAATTCAGAATTGAAACCAAATATTTTGTCAATATCTTGGAAATTTTCGTCTTGAAAGAATTCTTCATTGAGTTTAAAATTCTCATCTTCATCAATATCATCAAAATGTTTGCGAGTGATAGGGTCTTTTTCCAATTTATTAGTAAACAGTTCTAATAATTTATCTCCATTCACTCTTCCAGCTGGATTACTTCCACTCTCAGTATCCGTACCACAATCATCAATATCACTTCCACTCTCGGAGGAAAACGATTCATCAGCGTAATCTGTTGACAATTCACTTTCGCTAATACCATCTGAGTCAGACCATGATGAACTTGAAGATGATGTTGAGACAGATGAAATAGAAGAAGCAGACGAAATAGATCTCACCGAGCTTTTCGATATACGTGACGATTCAATTTCAAAATGTGAATCTGACACGGGAGTTACTATATTCTTTTGCTTGCTTCTTCTATGCTGTTGTCGACGTTTATTGGTATGTGATAATACCGTTGATGATGATCGCGATGTAATAGCATCAACCCTTGCTGGAGGATATGAATAAATCATCTGTGGACCAGAATGGGTAGATATGGTTAGGTGAACCCCCAGCAAATATGAATTGGGCAGGTATTCACTCATCAATGACTGTTTTTATAACACTTTGTCTTATCTATAATGAACTGTATATCAGCTTTAATTTATTTAAGGTCTTGAAAAAAAAAACAGTTAAAAAGTAATATATTTAACGAAAATAGACATATGAATTTTATTATTAATAATGATTTCTTTTTAAAAGTATATATATGATGATTATAATAGTATATATTTTTTATCGTAAAAATGATGTATGAGTGCAAATGTTCAATTAGTTTAATCAACTTCTTCAACAGTTGGGCCTTCAGCTTCTGGAGCTGGTGGAGCACCACCGGCTGGGAAACCACCTGGAGCAGCACCTTCTGGGGCACCACCGGCAGCGTACAACTTAGACATGATTGGGTTAGCAACTTCTTGCAATTCCTTCAATTGGTCATCGTATTCTTCCTTGGTAGCAGTGGTGTTAGCATCTAACCAAGCGACAGTTTCATCAGCCTTCTTGGTAACAGCTTCCTTGTCAGCTTCGTCTAATTTGTCACCAGCTTCAGAGATGGTGTTCTTCAAAGAGTAAGTGATAGATTCCAATTGGTTCTTGGCAGCAATTCTTTCAGCTTCTCTTTCATCTTCTTCCTTGTATTTTTCAGCTTCGGAGACCATTCTTTCAATATCTTCCTTAGATAATCTACCCTTGTCGTTGGTAATAGTAATCTTGTTAGACTTACCAGTACCCTTTTCAACAGCAGAAACGTTTAAGATACCATTGGAATCGACATCGAAAGTGACTTCAATTTGTGGAACACCTCTTGGGGCAGGTGGGATACCAGACAATTCGAACTTACCTAATAAGTTGTTGTCCTTAGTCTTAGCTCTTTCACCTTCGAAGACTTGAATCAACACACCTGGTTGGTTATCAGCGTAAGTGGAGAAGATTTCAGACTTCTTAGTTGGGATAGTAGAGTTTCTTGGAATCAATTTAGTCATGACACCACCAGCGGTTTCAATACCTAAAGATAATGGAGCAACATCTAATAACAATAAATCTTGAGTCTTAGAAGATTGGTCACCAGTTAAGATAGCAGCTTGAACAGCGGCACCGTAAGCAACAGCTTCATCTGGGTTAATAGATCTGTTTGGTTCCTTACCGTTGAAGTAGTCAGTGACCAACTTTTGGACCTTTGGAATTCTAGTAGAACCACCAACCAAGACAATTTCGTGAACAGCGGATTTGTCCAATTTAGCATCTCTCAAGACCTTTTCGACTGGGTCCAAAGTAGATCTGAATAAATCAGCACATAATTCTTCGAATCTAGCTCTAGTGATAGAAGTGTAGAAATCAATACCTTCGAATAAAGAGTCAATTTCAACAGAGGTTTGAGCAGAAGAAGATAAAGATCTCTTAGCTCTTTCACAAGCGGTTCTTAATCTTCTCAAAGCTCTTTGGTTAGAAGTCAAATCCTTCTTGTTCTTTCTCTTGAATTCGTTAACGAAGTGAGTAACCAATCTGTTATCGAAATCTTCACCACCTAAATGGGTGTCACCAGCAGTAGCCTTAACTTCAAAGATACCATCTTCAATAGATAATAAGGAAACATCGAAAGTACCACCACCTAAATCGAAAATCAAAACATTTTCTTCGTGACCCTTCTTGTCCAAACCGTAAGCAATGGCAGCAGCAGTTGGTTCGTTAATGATACGTAAAACGTTCAAACCAGCAATGGTACCAGCATCCTTAGTAGCTTGTCTTTGAGAATCGTTGAAATAAGCTGGAACGGTAACGACAGCATCGTTAACCTTACAACCCAAGTAGGATTCAGCGGTTTCCTTCATCTTACCTAAGACCATAGAGGAAATTTGTTCTGGGGTGAATTGTTTAGTTTCACCTTTGAATTCAACTTCAATTTGTGGCTTACCTTCAACATCGACCAACTTGAATGGGAAATGCTTAGCATCACCTTGGACTTCTGGGTCGTTGAAGTTTCTACCGATCAAACGCTTAGCGTCGAAAACGGTGTTAG
Organism: Kazachstania bromeliacearum; assembly: GCA_003708535.3. Taxonomy (NCBI): domain Eukaryota; kingdom Fungi; phylum Ascomycota; class Saccharomycetes; order Saccharomycetales; family Saccharomycetaceae; genus Kazachstania; species Kazachstania bromeliacearum. Next base: position 95,569 of record PPOP03000023.1, on the reverse strand, counting down.
TTGGGTTCATAGCGGCTTGATTCTTAGCAGCATCACCAATTAATCTTTCAGTGTCAGTGAAACCGACGAAAGATGGGGTGGTTCTGTTACCTTGATCATTAGCAATGATATCAACTCTATCGTTAGAGAAGTGAGCAACACAGGAATAGGTAGTACCTAAATCAATACCAACAGCCTTAGACATTATAAGTGAATAAAATTAATTGAGTAGTGTGGTTATATGTGAAACAAGAATAAGAAAATTTGAAAGGAATTGAAGAGAAAGTGGACCAAGAAATAGTGGAAAACGATTCAGTTATATACGTCCTCGAGGTTACTTTAGACCACGGTTACCAGAGAACGTCAAAGAACTCGATGGAAGGAAATCCGCCCCGAACGGAAAATTCCACCAGATTCCACTGTGCCAGTATTTCTTTTTCCGCCGAGATCCAAGATCCCCGTCGACAGTGATGGAACCTTCTGGAACCTTTTTCTGCTGCTGTCACTTTTGACGTGTTTCGCGATAGGGGCGGCCCCGTTGTTCGTGATCTGGGGAGAAAACACGAATGTGTGCGTGTCACGTGCTGTTTATTTTTTTGGTTCTTGACCGAGTTGGGAAAAGAAGAAAATAAACTGAGATCGAGATTATGTGCAATTTTCAAATTGATTTAGCACAAAACAGGTAAATTTACAGTAAACAAACAAACACTTTGCGGAGAATGAGTTATACTGAAGATAATATTCCGATCAAGAAGGAAGAGAGTGGGTTTAACGGTGTGCCCTTCCCACCCACTGCACCTGCTGTGCCCATCACTGGTCAATCCGTGGCTGCTGATCTGTCCTCTGTCCAGGATAACAACAATTCTGATTTGCACAGTCAAATGACTGCTACCACTGCTGACCACGCGGTCTCTGTGAAGCAAGAACACGTGGAACAAGATAGAATTGATTTGCAATCTATTAATAACGAATTGAGTGGCTTGGAACTTAATGAAACTAATAACAATAATGGTCACAATATATCGTCACCAGCTCCAGTGGTGGTTCATTCTCAGGGACAAATTGTACCAGAACAACCAAATTTGAAGATTATTAACCGTCAAATTACTGGTTATGTCGGGTTTGCTAATTTGCCCAAACAATGGCACAGAAAATCTATTCGTAGAGGTTTCAATTTAAATGTCTTATGTGTCGGGAAATCAGGTTTAGGTAAGACTACTTTAATCAATTCTCTTTTCAACCAAGATTTTGGTACTGATAACAACGAAGATGATTTAGATATTAGCCAAGATGTTCATGATGATGATGATGACGATGAAGAGGGGAAAGATAAACAAAATGGGTTACATTCTTGTGTAAAGATTGAAACAAAGACTAAAACCATTGAAGAAAATGGTGTTCAATTGAAATTGACCGTGGTGGATACACCAGGTTTTGCTGATGCAATCGATAACACAGATTCTTGGAAACCAATTATCAAAGAAATCGATTCTAGATTTGATCAATACTTAGATGCTGAAAATAAAGTTATTAGAACCACTATTGAAGATAATAGAATTCATGTGTGTCTATATTTCATTGAACCAACGGGTCATTTCTTAAAACCACTAGATATTGAATTTTGTTCTCAAATTCATGATAAATGTAATTTGATTCCAGTGATTGCTAAATCTGATATATTATCTGATGAAGAAATTACTCTGTTTAAATCAAGAATTGTCAAACAATTAGAAGAGGCTAATGTTAAATTATTTAGACCACCAATTTATAAATTGGATGACAGTGAAACAATTAATGTATCACATAAACTTTATGAAAAATTACCTTATGCTGTGGTGGGTTCTAATTCATTTATTAAAGATTCAGAAGATAAATTAATTAGAGCTCGTGAATACCCTTGGGGTACCGTTGAAGTGGATAATCCAGCTCATTCAGATTTCACTTTATTACGTGATTTATTAATAAAACAATATTTGGAAGAATTACGTGAAAGAACAAGTAATGAATTATATGAAAATTATAGATCAAATAAATTATTAAATCTGGGTATCAAACAAGATAACAGTGTCTTTAAAGAATTTGATCCAAATACAAGACAAGAGGAAGAAAGAAAATTACATGAAGCTAAATTGGCTAAATTGGAAAGTGAAATGAAGAGTGTTTTCCAACAAAAGGTCTCTGAAAAGGAGAAGAAATTACAAAAATCAGAGACTGAATTGTTTGCCAGACATAAAGAAATGAAGGATAAATTGACTAAACAATTAAAGGCTTTGGAAGAGAAAAAACATCAATTAGAAATGTCAATGTCTGCTCAAATGAATCAATCTTCTCCAGCTCCACAAAAGAAGAAAGGTTTCTTAAGGTAGTTGGTCTCTTTAAAATTTCATTTACCCTATTCTTTCTATATATACATATATATATACTATCTAATTTACAAAATCTGTTACATACTATGAACAATTATTATATTTTTTTTCCATTAAACGCGTAAATTATATCATCTTATGTCTAAAAGGATTTTCCGAGACGCGAAATATATATGGTAAGACCTATCTGAAAAGCAATTATTATTAAACTTAGTATACCATCAATTAAGAACAAGTGTTGACAGCATCATGATTAAAGAAGCAAACAGTGAACACAATGTGGATTATGAATTAATATTTAATGATCATTATACAAAGATTAAAGAGTTTTTCCAAGTGGCTGGTAAATTTAATGCAGACCGTTCCAAATCAAGTACATCAAATAGGGCTAGAACCAAATTATCTAATTTATCAATCACACAATTTTTGGAATTGAGTACAGATGTTCATGACGAATTGCAAAGAAGAATTAATGAGAATTTATCAGATAGTACTTCCTCTTCTAGCCGCTTAAGTAAAGATGGGAAACAAGATAGAAGAGAACAAGCCAGAAAGAAATTAGCATCATTATCTCAAGAGAGATTTGATGATTTATTACAAGATATTGTGTATGAAATAGAAAATAGGGGGTTTGATCATGTCACAAATGTAGTTACACCAACTTCAGATTTAACACCTGAAACTGAATTGGCAGAGAAAGATAATACTCCTAAGAAAACTAATGATGGCATCCAATCATCTGTCGTTATACCAGTGAAGGCATCAATTGATTGGTCTTCTGATGAAGAAGAGGATGAAGAAGAATCGTTAGTAAACGACACTAATGCAAAGAGAATAGAAGAACCAGAAAATGATACAATGGAAATATCTGATAAGATAGATAATATTCAATTAAACGTTGTTGAAGACACAATTCCTATTGATGGACATGATACAATTGATAAAATGGATAATAATGAAATAACTTCAAACCCTGTCTTTGATTCAGGTTCTACAGCCATAGAGACACGTTCACTGACTCCAAGTGAGGGAGAATCTATTAATTCTTTGGAGGATAATATTGAAGATATCATAGAAGAGAATAAAAGACTTCGGATGGAATTGAAACAAGTGAAAAGCACACCACAAGAGGAGGATAAATTTTCCAAAATGTCTAAAGATTTACAAAGATTTATCACTGAAGATGGTCTTATCACATCAACTTTAGTGGAAAAATTCCATTTCAATATCAATAAATTTTATTCTATATTGGAAACCGATAACACTGATCATAATTCATTTGGAACTCAATTATTTAAGATATTGTTCCAAATATCAAAGATTTTTTCAGAGATTTTCTTATTAGTGGATATACCTCAATTTAAAGATGAAGTAGTTTTAATGAAAGCTGCTCTTTCTCATGCTATCACTTCGGTAAGATATTATTCTCTTTACGAATCTTTATTACCAAAAGTTACTGTTCATGCTAGTTTATCTGATCTTGCATTTACCTTTTGTGATTTAGTGAAAGTTACTAAAATCAAATTAGTCTCCCCTGAGGATCCACTAGCATTTTCTCCCCAATTACCTAATGAATCACAATTAAGATCATTCCAAGCTACAGGTGATTATAAGTCACCTGTGAAACCACTTAAACTAGCTGAAAAGATGAGAAACGGTAGTGTTACTAGTTTAAGCAGTAGTGATAGTCTTAACAATTCTAATACAAATTTGAAAGGGGTAAGAAGTAAAGGGTTATTACATAATATGCTCGATAAGAATTCAAGATCCACTTCACCAGTGGATAAGTATCCTGAAATATCGAATAAATTTGAACAATCTACTGTGAAGATTACCACTTCAGCTAAATTATTGAATGATATTTCAGGTCTTTCACCAACGCCCACCCGAGGTTAATTAGAATGAAGACTACGGGGAACAAAAAATTGGCATATACTTGTTTGAAACAACGTATGGTGTAAGTATATAGTAAAAAAAAAAACGAATGGACAATAGAATATTTTCTCTATGAAATATGTAATAGTAATAAAATACAGTTATGAATAATTTATACTTTGTTTGTAAATATTTACAGTGTGATGAATTTATATAGTTTACATATATACAGATGTTTTTATGCAGATTCTCTTTCAGTTCCAATATGATCATCGGATTTGGCTAAATTTAACAAGGATAATTTATTATCCTTATTGAATAGATACCCATCCACAAATTTGGTGGTCAAATCTGTTCCGTTAGTTAGTAACATTGCACCAATTAAAGAATTTAAAACTGTGCTTAACACTTTAGGTTCACCATTATAAATTGCAGTACCTTCAGAGTCTCTCTTTTTCCAAAAAACCATTTCACTTAGACCAATTTGTTTAACAAATTTACTGATAGCTGTATCAGAAATCAAATCTTTACTGATTTTTTTCCCCAATGAATTAAAATTCAATCCATTGATCAAATGACCAGCTTTCTTGGCCATTTGTTTATCATTTATCGAGTAACAAGATGCACGAACTTTCAAAAATTGTGATCCCAATATATTTAATTTCTCATTGTAAGGTACACTACCATGTGCAAAAGATTTATGAGTGAAACATTGTAAAATCAATTCAGGTGTAAGTGTAATGCCATATTTGTCCAATTGTAACGCAGAGGATACTTTATTTTGACAAGTACCCCGGTCAATTGTCTCATAAGTCAGACCATATGGATTAGTCAAATATGAGGCAGGGTCTCTCTTCATACCACGCACACGTGAACCTGAATGCAAATATGTGAGCAGTCGTCTTTGCCCTCCCAATGCTGTGTACAGACGTCCCTTCAACGGGGCTGATATTGACATGTTGATAACCGTTTGTGTTGTTGCTCCCTCTGTGTTCAAGTGGTCTCACTATCACATTCGATCCTTTTTATTAATTTCCAACACTGTATTCGACCAGCCCTGGCCGGCCGCAGGGTTATGTTTTCCCGCTGTGACGCGCGCCCTAAAATGCGCTAATATAAGGTGCTGGAAGTCCGAATTGGGCCACAAAATTGATTACGATAGCAATAAGGTCATCTCTGGAAAAGCAGCTTTGCGAAATAAGGACGACGTATATAAAAAGGGCAAGAAGTGGCAGGGAAATTACTGTGTGCACTTCTTTGGAAATTATATTACGTTAACTGAATCAAAGGAACAAATGTCTGTGGCCAAGAGAGACGATTGGAGTATTGTGAAAAGAAGAAGAACTGGTGTGTTTTCGTATATCCCACCAGAGAGTATGTCTGATGATCTTTACAACAAGGAAATTGGCGGGTATGAAAGTGTGGAGGTAACCGATGAGGATATCCTGTCCAACACTAGTAGTGAAGATTACAATGATATCATTTCCACTTTCACTGATATCGATATTGAACATGCTGATGATTCAGAAACCGCTGATCATGAAGGGGGGAATGTTGGTAAGAAAGTGGTTTGTTTGGATGACTCGTTAACTTCTAATGAGTGTGGGGATGCTTCCACTGTGGACGACGTCAGTGATGATGGTGTAGGCACTTTTTCTGAAATTGATGAAGGGGAGCCCGATGAACAAGTCATGGCTATCTTAAACGCTTACACCACTATCTTGAGTGACACTACGTTTGACTATAATACTAAGTTGAGTAGTACTTTAACAAAATATGAAAGTGATATTGAATATCTTTTATCATCCAATTTTGTTATGACATTAGTGGCACCAGAAGGTAATGCTGAATTTGAAGCAACTTTAGATGAGGCGGCTAAGACTTATTATGCTAAATTCCATGCGATTAAAAGAGAACATGACAAGGAGTTTAATACTACATTGGCTAATCAGAAAAAGCATGTAGACAAAATATTGAAAACTAATAAGAAAACATTAGCTGAAATTATGTATTCCAATGAACTTAAAAAGAGTGAACGTTTGACCACTAATAGAGATGATCCAAATTATGAAAAAAATTTGGAAGATACTTTGACTAATAATTTGACTGAATTGAATGACACCATATATAATAATAGGACATCCTTAAATTCTGTTTTAGCTGCTAATATAATTAAGTTGCAATCTATTATGGAGACTACTGAATTAAAATTGGATCCAATTATAAAAGAAAGAAAAACTCAAACAATGCCTAAAGAAATTGATCAAGGCAATGAAAATAAACCTACTGTGGTTATAAACAAAAATAAAAAACTATCAACTGTATTTAAACCTAAGGTGAACACCACTTACAGAAACGAAGAGAAACCATCGCCCAGTGAAGCCGCACTAGCTATAGTTGTTATTTTGGGTATTTTAATTGGGTTTATATTTGCAGTTGTATTCATAGTGAAGCTTTGCTCTTCTGACAAGAACCCAGTATGGAATTTAACTCCATCTGAAGATAATCCTTTAATAATGAGTGTGGACAAGAAAAGTAATCAACTTGATTCTTTAATGAAAAGTTCTTGGGATCCAAAAGGTAGATTTTTCATTGATTTTGACAATGATGTGGCATATCCAATAACAAATGAAAATGAATTATTTGGTTGGAAAGGATATCAAACATTTGCCAAACTTTCATGGTATACCACAGCATCGAAATTGAAAAAAGTTATTTTACATGATCGTTTAGTGATTAATAACTTTAAACAAAATTCTTTAAAATTTTGGAATACTTTGCAATCAACTACAGGTGAACATTTTAAGAACGTTCAAGAGCAATTATATCCAAATTTTGAATATATTAAGAAACAAATTACATTTGGTTTAAAGAATAAAAAATTAGATCCTCTACACTTCACCTGCAAAGAGGTCAATCAATTGTTTCAAAGAACCAAATCTATTATTTGGGAATCATTTTATGACGAGTCTATTTCATTAAAACAGAAATGTGCTCCATTTGTGAATGACTTTCTAAGTAGAATCCATTGGTAATTTATATTCTGAGAGTGCAACCCCATTGCTAAAAAAAAAATATTATCAGCACGACTTCTTTTTTTTATTTACGTTTTATGTATTGTTTAGTTATGGTATTATTGTTAATATTATTATTGTTATTAGTATTTATGTGTAGCAACCCCATACAAACTTTGTTTCTATTGTCTCCGTCTACTGGCAATTTTGTAAGATCGTCCCATTCTTCCGCGACGGGGAAATTACGAGGAGAATTTAAAACAGCGCGCAAACAAAGACCCCATGAAAATATACCCATAATTTTCAAATTGGATGTCATTAGGTGCATCATCAGGGCAAGAGCAACACACCACAAAGATACCCGTATCACATCCACAGAAGGGTAATCACTGGTTATACACATCACACAAATCACGGTTATTAATAATTTTCCCCACTGAGAGTTTAAGGTAATACGATATTCGAACATCTCTCCCTTTTTCCATTTTGTATCCTTAAGATTGATTCACCATACAGATTCAATAAAATAAAAGTTAAAAACGCATGGATACTAATAGTTTAACAATGATAGATGCAGGCACATCTGTTAGTAAGCCCATGAGAAGAAATTCTATGTCTGGACAATTATCACACCATAGTTCTAATTCATGTAATAATAATAACAACAACAATGGTAATCGAGCGGTAGATATTGTAATAGCTACACACGATTTTAACAACAAAAACACTGGCAATAATACTACAAACAATAAATTATCATTCCAAAGGGGTGATACAATTTATGTGTTGTCGAAAAGTAACACTGGTTGGTGGGATGGGTTGATCGTTGACGAAATTGATAATAAAGTTACTAGGGGCTGGTTCCCACAAACTTTTGTTCGTGTCTTTAAAGACAACGTTATTTGTTACACTAAGAATGGTACTAAATCAGTGTCTGCTAGAAGTTCAAGACGTCCTAGTGTCAATAGTATTAAGTTGACTTCAGACACTTCAGGTTCCACAATGTTGAGTCTACCAGTACCTTCATCTGATAAAAGTAGACGAAATAGCAGTACGCTACCTTACTCGAGGAAAAGTAGTTATTACAGTACTACTAGTAGTCCATCAAATAAATCCATTAGTAAGAGAAGTTCAATTGTTTTGAACAGTAATTCTAATTTTATTAACACTAAATATGGAGACGATTTAAATCAAATTGACCCCTTAGAAAAATTTGACCCCACTTACTCTCAATTACCACCATTGAAACCGATTAGTGTAGCTCCAAGTACCAAATCAAATAATAGTGGTATGGTTAGCAAAGAGCATATCAATATCTTGTCTTTAGAAGAAGTGGATATGATTATTAATAGTATCCATAGTCCAATTAATCCTACATGGGCACCAATTCCAGTAATGTCATCAAATAATGAACTTTCTGATAAGTTGATATTTTATAACAAAGAATTGGATATTTATTGTTCTGAGTTACCCCTGGTGTCTTCTACCAATTTGGAATTAAATGTCATATCTGACAAGAGGACAAAACGTAAAGATAATAAGGCAACTACTGATATTTTATTCCCCACTGATGATCATTTGGTTGATTTAAGAGCTAGAAACATATCAGAAAGCTTTACTGAGAAGGCTAAAATTACAGGACAGGTACCTAACAAGCTAGATGAGACCGGATCAGTAACTTCATCGAAACCATCAAGAGATAAAATAAAGAAAGGTCTTCTAGATGAAAATAGTATAAATAGTAACGATGCAATAGTTTATAAAGAGGCTATAATGTCTAGACCTGATCTATTTTATCATCATCCTAAGGATATAAGAACATGGATGGAATTACAAGATCTTACATTTCATTATATTAAATTGAGTCATGATATGTTTTTGAAAAATGATCGTTTCAATTACACTAAATTTTTTGAAATGCTTTCCAATGTGATCACATATACTCAATTAGCATGCAGATTAATTCAGTATCAAATTAAATTAAAGGACTGTGCTAAATTAGTTAAAAGAATTCTTCATAAATTGATTAGTTCTTTAACGAGAATTAACTTGAATGCAATTTTATATTTCAATTCTGAAGATTCATATGAAGCATCCCAAAGAAGAAAAGCCAACCAAAGTATTAGTACACATCATAAAGATGCCAATTCATACGGTATATCCCTACATGACGATCATCCAATAGACACAGGTCCAAAAAGAAATATTAGTACCAGTACTACTGGCACTTTAATTGCTCCTAACGCAACGGATTCCTTTGATTCAACTCAATCCCATAAACCACGTGTGAATTCTGTTTACCAACTTATGTTCGATGGCAAATCGTCTCGTGCAAATGTTTTAGATCTTGAAGGAATTCATACTAGTAGAACAGAAGAACCTGTCAAATATTTAACTGTTAGAAATATACTTGAAAGTGTGGATCAGGAATTTATAAGATTTATGAAAAATGTAAAAGTGTTGTATCAGTTGCTACATACTTCAGTTTTAAATGACAATGAATTTGAACTTCTACCTCAAGTGTTACCAAGATTTTTCAAAGGTTCATTTAATGGGGGTTCATGGACAAATCCATTTGCTAGGTTTATTTATCCGATAGATGATACCAAGGAATCATCGGGTAAAGAAACCGATAGATCTTCTTTTGATACCAATTTGATTAAACAAGCTCAAGGTAACAGTAATACAAAACTATCAAATATGGGTTCCATCTCATCATATACCGGGTTGCCACCTAAGATGGCAAGTGCTCTTTCATTAGCTGCAGGGTTAAACAGTACATCATATGCTTCGCTGGAAGATTCTTCTACAGCATCATCTGCTGTAAGACCATCACTGTCATATGCATCTACCTCTTCAGTGAATAATAGACTATCTCACACAAGAACTTTCTCCAGATCTAAAATATTTAAAAGAAAGACCAAATATCCATTAAATCACGAGACTTTAACTACTATGCAGAAGATTTCTAGTGAAATTGCTGAAAATTTTAATGTTGAAGAAAATGAAAGGTATCTAAGTAATCAAAAGAAAAGGAATATTCGTAATTTAGAGTTAAATTCCAAAACTTATGATCAAATAAATCAAAATACAATTCTTATTGAAATGTTAGAAAATTTAGATTTAACAATTTTCATTAATTTGAAAAGATTAATTAAAACTGCACCAAAGACATTAGATCATGAAACTGAAGAATTTTTAAAACATACAATGTCACCAATTTCAGGTGTTATTACTGAATTTTATGATATTAAACAATCATTCCACGACATATTAGTCAGATTGATTATGACAGCTCAACAGATTACATTAAATGATCCATATGTTTTTGCATCTATGAGACCCAACAGTCAAATTGATATCAATGAACCCATATTATTAGAGAAGATAACACTAAATAAATCTGCTTCCAAATTAGAAAGAAAATCTAAAAAAGTGTATTCACATTTAGTCTCACAAGATGTTGAATTCAATAATATTGAATTTTTAAACAGTCCTGATGATTTCCTTCTATCATGTGAAAAATATGTTGAAGTGGCTAATTTTGCATGTCTCATTGTGGAACAACTTATTGAAGAGAGAGAAAACTTGTTAAATTATGCAGCAAGAATGATGAAAAATGATTTGACCACTGAATTATTAAAGGGTGAACAAGAAGCATGGTTTGATTACAATTCTGACTCAGATTCGGATGATTATCAATATGCTGACGATGATGAAGTTGATGAAGATGAAGATAGTGTTATTGATGAAAATGGTAGGAAGACAAATATAGGGTACAGACGTAGAAAGCATGATTCTAATGTTCCATGGTTTTTACAATCAGAATATGATCTGGATCTAGTTTATGATTCTAAGGGACAAATAAGAGGTGGTACTAAAGAAGCTTTAATTGAGCATTTAACATGTCATGAAGTTATTGATCCAGCATTTAATGTCATTATGTTAATTTCATTTAGAAGTATAATGACCACTCGAGAATTTCTTTATGCCCTAATTTATCGATACAATTTGTATCCACCAGAAGGATTAAGTTATGATGAATATAATACTTGGGTGGAAGAGAAATTGAGTTTAATAAAATCTCGTGTTATTAATATAATGAAAACATTTTTAACACAATATTGGTCACCATGTTATTATGAACCTGGTCTTTCCTCTATTGAAAAATTTGCCAAAGTGGCTATCAGTGAAGAGATTCCTGGTTCAGATGAATTATTAATGAAGATTAAAGAAAATTTAATGGATAATCCATTAGAAAAATTGAAAAATAGTACAGAAAATATTTCTAATTCTGATTCTTTGGGACCAACTGATATGGATGGGAATAATAGGAAATCTAGGAAATCTGTTATAAATTCCAGTTTAACCAGTATGAAATCTATTCAAATGAAATTATTGAATACAGATCCATACACTTATGCTACACAATTAACCATTTTAGAACATGAATTATATTTAAGAATTAATATGTTTGAATGTTTAGATAGAGCATGGGGTAACAAATATTGTGATATGGGTGGTTCCAGAAATATTTCTAAATTTATTATGAATGCTAATAATTTAACTCATTATGTTTCATATTCTATTGTCAAAGAGCAAGATGTTAAACAACGTGCACGTTACATTCAATATTTTATTAGTGTAGCAGAACATTGTAAACAATTAAACAATTTTTCTTCAATGACAGCTATTGTCTCTGCATTGTATTCATCACCAATTTATCGTTTAAAGACCACTTGGGAATTGATTCCAACAGATGTGAGGAAAGGTTTAGGTGAATTAAACAGTCTTATGGATTCTAAGAGAAATTTTATCAAATATAGAACTCAATTAAGATCAGTTAATAATGTGGCATGTGTACCATTTTTCGGTGTTTACCTTTCAGATTTAACATTTACATCTGCTGGTAATCCTGACAAATTACATAAGAGTGAAGACATTATAAATTTTGGTAAACGTGCCAAGATTGTAGATATCATTGAAGATTTATTAAGTTTCAAGAAAGTTCATTACAAATTGAAACGTCACGATGATCTTCAAGCCATGATTGAAGTCTCATTGGAGGATGTACCACACATTGAAGTACAATACCAATTATCATTAGAGATTGAGCCACGAACTGGTAAGAACACGGGGACGAATCCCCTGGACGGACGTGTTGTGGCGTAAGTAAGTATTTAGTCAAACAAAACTGTATATAAGTTATTACGTATATACTATAAACCGTATCTCATCGCAACCACGTGAACAGGGGCTCAGGCACCGCCTCACTATCAAATCTCGGCTGAATGGAAACTCTGAGACGGACAAATGGAACACACCAGGAAAGAAAAAGACGGGCGTCAGCGACATAAACAGATCTCTCATTATCAGTCCATACAAATGCAGTAGAGGGAACTAGGGGCTGTTTTGTCGTTGATTACATTGCAGGGACAAAGGAATAATATTTGACTAATGATACTACTGATTGTCTCCGTCTAACCGTTATCTCTATTGTGCCTTGGATCATTGAGGCGGAATAACGGGGGGCCAGGAAGGTGATGGATGACTCAGTGGATACAAACGTTTCTTACATATATAAAGGATGGTAGATTCCACTCCTTTCTCTGTAGTTATCTATATACAAGAGTACCACCACACACAATTATGAATTCTCAAATTTTACACAATACTACTTTCTACAATACTGCCAGACAATGTTTAGGTAAAAGAATAAAAGTTGTTCAAAAACCTGTATTGATCAATCACTACGCTACATTAAACGTTCAAAGTAAGATATACCCAGTTGGGGGTGTATCAATAAGGCAAAAAAACGTGGCTACTACTAAATCAGACACTAAACCAGTCATTGTGGTAAGTTCTGATTGTGATGATATTGAAACTGTCTCTGACCATGTGAGAGTCAAATAAAACGGTTTTGTAGTTCACATTAGCATTCACATTATATAAGTTTACATAAATCTTCATACAGTTTAAAACATTTCTTTTCTATGTTCCTTTCATTGCATTTCCCCCATTCGAACCCAGACGGGAGCAAGTTGTATTTATAAAAACAACAAACATTACCCGCCCCCGGCTTTCCCGAGATCGCGCACAAGCCCGACACCCCCCGAGTTCTCGGCAGAGGTCACGCGCACAGGCAAATTTTTTCCTTCCACTACGGAGAAATGGTACATCCCTAATCACTGATTGGTTTGTGTGTAAATTCTGTGCGGGACCAATTAGTACTGTGAATCTGCTGCAGATTTTGGGTGAACTAATATATATTGTGATTAATTATAATATGATTCAATTTTTTCTCTCTTTTGTGATTTATTTCCCTCTTGTTTAATTTCCAATTCTTACGCTTATCATCCCGCCCCTACTGTGTAAACATCATATACATACATAATGTTGTCTGCACGTACTGCATTGAGGAATCCCCTACGTCGTTCATTGGCTACTGTGTCCAATTTGACTAAAGATTCAAAAGTTAATCAAAATTTATTAGAAGATTTTTCCTTCATTAACTATAAACAAGATTTGGAAAATGTCAACATTGTCAGAGAAAGACTTGGTAGACCATTGACTTACGCTGAAAAGATCTTGTACGGTCATTTGGATAACCCACATGAACAAACCATTGAACGTGGTGTCTCTTATTTGAAATTGAGACCTGATAGAGTCGCTTGTCAAGATGCTACCGCTCAAATGGCTATCTTACAATTCATGTCTGCTGGTCTTCCACAAGTTGCCAAACCAGTCACTGTTCATTGTGATCATTTAATTCAGGCTCAAGTCGGTGGTCCAAAGGATTTGAAAAGAGCTGTTGATTTAAATAAAGAAGTTTACGATTTCTTAGCTACCGCTTCTGCTAAATATAACATTGGGTTCTGGAAACCAGGTTCTGGTATCATTCATCAAATCGTCTTGGAAAATTATGCTTTCCCAGGTGCTTTAATTATTGGTACTGATTCTCATACTCCAAACGCTGGTGGGTTAGGTCAATTGGCTATTGGTGTCGGTGGTGCTGATGCTGTCGATGTCATGTCTGATTTGGCTTGGGAATTAAAGGCTCCAAAGATCTTAGGTGTTAAATTAACTGGTAAGATGAACGGTTGGACTTCTCCAAAGGATATTATTTTGAAATTAGCTGGTATTACTACTGTTAAAGGTGGTACTGGTAAGATTGTCGAATATTTCGGTGAAGGTGTTGACACTTTCTCTGCCACTGGTATGGGTACCATTTGTAATATGGGTGCTGAAATTGGTGCTACCACTTCTGTTTTCCCATTTAACAAATCAATGGTGGATTACTTACATGCTACTAAGCGTGGTAAGATTGCTGATTTCGCTAAAGTTTATCAAAAGGAATTATTATCCGCTGATGCTGGTTGTGAATACGATGAAGTCATTGAAATTGATTTGAACACTTTAGAACCATACGTTAATGGTCCATTCACTCCAGATTTGGCTACTCCAATCTCTAAATTAAAGGACGTTGCCGTTAAGAACAACTGGCCATTAGAAGTTAAAGTTGGTTTAATTGGTTCTTGTACCAATTCTTCTTATGAAGATATGTCTCGTTCTGCATCCATTATTAGAGACGCTGCTGATCACGGTTTAAAAGCTAAATCTATCTTCACTGTCACTCCAGGTTCTGAACAAATTAGAGCTACCATTGAACGTGATGGTCAATTAAAGACTTTTGAAGATTTCGGTGGTATGGTCTTAGCTAATGCCTGTGGTCCATGTATTGGTCAATGGGATCGTCAAGATATTAAGAAGGGTGACAAGAACACTATCATCTCATCTTACAACAGAAATTTCACTTCTAGAAATGATGGTAACCCAGAAACTCATGCCTTTGTTGCTTCTCCAGAAATTGTTACCGCTATGGCCATTGCCGGTGATTTAAGATTCAATCCATTAACTGATACTTTGAAGGACAAGAATGGTAAAGAATTCAAATTGAAGGCTCCATTCGGTAATGGGTTACCAGAAGATGGTTACGATCCAGGTGTGAACACTTACCAAGCTCCACCAAAGGACCGTAGTGCTGTCACTGTCGCCGTGTCTCCAACTTCTGACCGTTTACAATTATTAGAACCATTTAAGCCATGGGATGGTAAAGATTCTTTGAATATGCCAATCTTAATTAAGGCTTTCGGTAAGACCACCACTGATCATATTTCTATGGCTGGTCCATGGTTGAAATACAGAGGTCATTTGGAAAACATTTCTAATAACTATATGATTGGTGCCATTAATGCTGAAAACATGAAGGCTAACACTGTTAGAAATGTCTACACTGGTGAATACAAGGGTGTTCCAGACACTGCTAGAGAATACAGAGATCAAGGTATTAAATGGGTGGTTATTGGTGATGAAAACTTGGGTGAAGGTTCCTCTCGTGAACATGCTGCTTTAGAACCAAGATTCTTAGGTGGGTTTGCTATCATTACTAAATCTTTTGCTCGTATCCATGAAACTAATTTGAAGAAACAAGGTTTGTTACCATTGAACTTCAAGAACCCAGCTGACTACGATAAGATTAATCCAGATGACAGAATTGATATTGTCGGTTTGAAGGATTTCGCTCCAGGTAAGGATTTGAAGATGGTGGTTCATCCAAAGGATGGTGCCGCTTTCGATGTTCCATTGACCCATACATTCAACGCTGAACAAATTGAATGGTTCAAGGCTGGTTCTGCCTTAAATAAAATTAAGAGTGACAAAGCTTAATGAATTTCATTATTTAATGAATATTTATTAATTTTTAACCATCTCTCTTCATATTTTATTTTTTTCATGTATATTTATTATTTATTATTTATTTTATTATTTATTATTTATATATATGCACTTCTAGCATTCAACGTTAAAGTAATAAAAGTTTTAAACAAAAAATAAACAAAAAAGAATTAAATATTTCCAACAGGCATTGAAGAAACAATACTACTCATTTATGATTAAATTAGATGTTACACGAAACTTCATTACTTTACAATGTTGGCGAAATTACAGATATGAAACAAGGAATTAATTTCAAAATTTCAGATACCAAGATGGAATTTTCATTTGTAATATGTATCCAAATACCCGCAAAATAGTGTCAACATTAATGTTATTATAATTAGAGTTGATTTTTTTATTTATAGAAGTGCTAAATTAATAAAGTTTTAAATATTTTGTATATTTTTTTTTATTCAATTTATTTTTATGTAACTTGAGACAAGAAATTTTATTCTATTCTCGATATGCTTTTAAACCTTCTTTCATTTCTCCTCATAAATAAGTGTGTCTAACTCTATCGATAAACCAGTCAAATCTTTTCTATTCCATCAATTAGTAAATGGAATGAAAAAGAAATATCGTAAATAGATGAAACTTCAAAAAACCTAATTAATTGTATAGGCAAAGTGCACGTTCAAATTGTTTAAAAGAATGTTAGATCGCCAAGTAGCGTATATACAGGAAGCATACACACTTTGGTACCATTAGGCAAAAATAATAGCTAAAACAAAAAAAAATAATGGTCCCTGGCGGGATCGAACCGCCGATCTTGGCGTTATTAGCACCACGCCTTAACCAACTGGGCCAAGGGACCTATTATTATTGATTTTTGAAAATTCACCTTGTTGTCCCATTACTCTAAAAATGGGAACTTTTTAACATCAAAAAATTGAATAAATCAGTTTAAATCATTTATTTTTAAAATTTTGTTTAAAATTTAAATTGTGTTACTATAATGATGGTGCTTAGAGTTATGACAACACAAATAGGCGTACTTTTAAACAAGTGTAGGACTACTATACGACAACATACAATAAAACTGTTTTAAGTATTATCTTAATTCAAAAGCAGAAAAAATACATTTGTAATTAATAGAAATTATAAAATACTGGAGAAAAAATGTACCTAAATTGATTTTGTAAGTAATTTTTGAGTGTGGAAGTTATGAAAATACAGAGAGTTTTGAACTCTTCCGTAGTACGTATTGGAAGCATTTGAACCTGTTTTACTAAACCTAAATCCAATAATATTAGGTATTAGTTACAAATAATGATAACAAAGTTTACGAAACTACGAAACTGAGTGAATATTGGCTATTATTACCCAGACCTTCAACATTACTCTCAAAAATTAATTTTATACGTTTTACAGAACATCCAGAGAATCGAGTAAAATACTTACGTGCACTTAAAAAACAGAGTAAACAATTAAAATGAACTCAGTTTTTAAACCTACTCAATAACTTATAAATGCACTGTTAACTGTAAGTTGAATTGATGAGTGATCTAGACGATCGAAATGTGATGAGAAAGATCATGTAGTATATCAAAAAGAATGATTTTTACCGCTATAATAATAGCATAAGGGGAATGAGATTGTTTCTTATTTTATTTCTACATCGTTAAACATATTACCAAGGTGTTCATATAATTTTACTACAGGTGGTTAAAGTTAATTCACCGTTCCTTCATTACGGTTTTAGGAAGATTCCCAAACTCCAATACAAAACTTGTAAATCAAAAATAAGATGTAGTGCTTTCAGACTATAAGTTACCGTTGCTTGAAGGTACATTCGTCTTCTCATTTAAGAGTTGCACACAGTTAACTGTCATCATAATTGTTCGGATGTGTCTTTTACTATCTCCGCGGAATCCGGAAGAAATAATATTGAAAAATTATCTCATCTTAAAGGTAGAACCTGATCTTCTTCTTTGCGTCCTCATCATTTATTGGCTCCAGTCAGAGTATCCACAACAAATCAATGAATATACGGCAGTCAACAGACATGTTCCCCTTTAGTGTTGTGGAAGTGATACAATCGGAACTACAAAACTATAACTGCAGTAACTGCCCATACGGATATGCTCCCTACGTTGATAATAGGACTAATGCTTTGAATCCATGTTTTGTTTCCAGTGTTTATACCATTCATGGTATCTTCTTTTTACTAATTGGTTTTATACAGTTGAGAAAATTATACAAGAATGATAGATGTCCACCAAATCTGCAAAGGAGTTTATTTAGAGTCAAATTACTATCAAGAAAACATATATTACACTTGATTTCTGTGATATTTCAAGTTGTCTTAATTTTCTGTGAGCTTATATTAGTATCTAGTGATGAGGAAACTCCAAAAGTTTTACTTTCCGCTTTGTTTTTGAATTTAGGGTTTGTGTTGATAATCTCAATACCAACACAATATCTAGAATATTTCAAGAGTACATGTTCTATCGGAAATCAATTATTTTATTATTTGTTTCAAACCATTCTTCTGACTTTTCAAGTATGTCAAAGATACCTACATTATCCTGGAGAAAAATTCAACCTAATAAAGGGATCTTATGGAGCAATTCTAGAAATTGCTCTATTATTGAACTCTGCATGCATTTTATTTTATGACATTTTCTTATACGAATCATCTGAAGAACTGTTACTATTTTTCAAGGAAAAGAACTGGTATCCCGCTGTTAATATATTTTCAAATTTGACATTTACATGGATGAATCAAATGATTACAGAAACTTACCATAATAATTCATTAAAGGATCCAAATAACCTTCCATTACCTCCTGTAGATATCGATGTACCTATTGCCTCTAAAAAAATGCAGAAAAATTGGGAACAACAGAAATGGAACAATTCAAATTCGTTATTTAAAGCGCTTTGGAAATCTTTCTGGTATCCTACTGTTGTAGCAATAATCTATGAAACTGCTAGTGACTTACTAAAAATTTCGGAACCGCAATTGCTGAGGCTGTTTATAATTTGCTTTAAAGTTGATCAAGAGTCCAAATATCCAATGATACATAGTCTGTTCATTGCATTCTCCTTATTTCTGGTTAACTTTCTTTGTACCATTTTGGGTAATCAATTTTACCTTATTAATACAGAGGCTGCGCTTGGTATAAAGGGTTCATTAACAACTATTGTCTATCAAAAAAGTTTAAAGCTTTCCCACTCTTCGATGGAACAATTCTCATCTGGGGATATTATAAATTACTTGGCTCTTGATGTTAATAGAATTCAAAGATTTTTTGAAAATTCTCAAACGATTATTGGTGGCCCTATTCAAATTATTGTGGTGTTTGGATCTCTTTACTTTTTATTAGGCAATGCTACTTTTGCTGGAATTATCCCAATGTTGATTATGAGTCCACTAAATTCAATTTTATCAAAAAGAATTAGAAGCTTATCAATGAGTAAAATGTCATTTAGTGACGCAAGAATTAAAAGCACGAATGAAATGTTAAACTCTATCAAATCTATAAAATTATATTCTTGGGAAAAGCCAATGTTAGAAAGATTAAGCCATATTCGTAATGATTTAGAATTGAATAATTTGAAAAAGATTGCGATTGCAAGTAATTTAGTGTATTTTGCTTGGAATTGTGTTCCATTAGTAGTGTCATGTTCGACTTTTGCTGTTTATTCTTTGATTAACGAAACTCCCTTAACCCCAGAATTAATATTTCCATCATTAACATTATTTAGTTTGTTTAATGCAGCAATCTCATCAATACCTCAAACTATCAATACATTAATAGAAACAAATGTTTCCATGGATAGACTCCAAACTTATTTATTAAGTGAAGAACTTGACATTTCATACATTGAACATGTTGATAACAATGAAAATGTCGGTCTACCTGCTATTGAGATCTCTAATGCTAAATTTTTATGGAAATCACCAACTATTATCAAAACGGATAATCAAACTGACGAAGAGTCAGCTATTGATGTAACACCAGTTGCATTTAAGGATATTGAACATTTTGAAGCAAAGAAAGGAGAACTAACATGTATAGTTGGGAGAGTTGGTTCTGGTAAATCTACCTTATTGAAGTCAATATTAGGTGAACTATCTTGCGTAAGCGGTTCAAATGAAACCCTTCCTCCAAAACTTACTAGAAGAATTGATTCGATCGCATACTGTCCGCAAGAACCATGGATTATGAATGATTCAATTAAAGAAAATATTTTATTTGGTCATAGATTTGATGAATCGTACTATAATTTAACAGTACAAGCCTGTCAATTAACCTCTGATCTTGAGATATTACCAGATGGTGATGAAACTTTGGTGGGTGAAAAAGGTATTACTTTATCAGGAGGACAAAAGGCAAGATTGTCCTTGGCAAGAGCAGTTTTTTCGCGTTCAGACCTTTATTTATTGGATGATATACTATCAGCAGTTGATGCTGGTGTTCGTGCAAACATTATCAAACAGGTATTGGATAGAGAAAATGGGTTATTACGTAACAAAACAGTTATTTTGGCGACAAACACAATTTCCGTCTTAGAACATGCAGAAATGATTTATGCACTGGAAAATTGTAAAATTGTAGAACAAAATTCTTACGACAATATTTCAAAGGAAAAGAACAGTGGCTCCATATTAAATAAGCTACTAACTGAATTCTCAGCGAAATTCACTACTTCCAACTCCCCATCTTCAGTTCCAACAAGAAACGAATCCTCCTCCTCATCAGTTAAAAGTTTTGCTGGTGAAGGATTGGAGGACGAAATAGAAATGATAGAAGCTGAGGTAAACTCTAGAAGGGCATCTTTAGCCACGTTGAAACCACAACCTCTTGTTCAAAAGTTTAAACCAGAGGGTAGCACAACACAAGTTGCCGAAGTGTCTGCTGTTGGTAGAGTCAAATGGTCCGTTTATGTTTCATACGCTAAGGCGTGTGGTATTTTTGGGGTTTCTCTTTTCTTGATTTTCTCTATTATATCAAGATTATTCAATCTTGCTGAATCATTCTGGTTGAAACATTGGTCAGAATCAAATGAAAGGAATGGTGCTAATGTCGATACATGGAAATTTGTTGGAATTTATGCTTTGATTGGTCTTGGATCTGCTGCTTTAAACAATTCAAGGACAGTGATCTTGTTATTATTTTGTACAATAAGAGGTGCGAGAAAACTTCATGATTCTATGATTAAAGCAATTTTACGTAGTCCTATGGAGTTTTTCGAATCAACACCTGTTGGTCGTATTTTAAATAGATTCTCTTCTGATATAGAAGCAGTAGATTCGACTTTACAGATGGTTTTCTTAGCATTCTTTCAGTCGGTATTAGGTTATCTGGTGACTATGACCTTAGTTGCGGTAGAAATGCCTTTATTCCTGGTCTTTACGGCTGGTTTAATGGTAATTTACGTTTATTATCAAAGACTGTTTATTGTCCAATCAAGAGAGCTAAAAAGACTAACAAGTATATCCACTTCACCTATTATGGCTTTGGTTGGTCAGACATGTAATGGTTTACCTGTCATCAGAGCATTCAAACATTCTAAAATGTTTAAGTATCTAGCTAACGAAAAAATTCAGTTTAACGTCGATGTTGTGTTTAATTATAGATCTACTAATAGGTGGTTATCCATTCGTTTACAAAGTATTGGTGCAGTAATGATTTTGACTTCTGCTTTATTGATGTTAACAACCTTAAATTCTGATAAACCCTTAAGTTCAGGTATGGTGGGTTTGATCATGTCATATGTGTTACAAATCACTACAGCGTTGATGTGGATAGTAAGATCATCTGTTTTAATTGAAACTGGTATTGTGTCCGTTGAGAGAATACTTGAATACTGTAATTTACCTCCTGAAGCACCTGAGATTATTGAAACGAACAGACCTGAAGAAAATTGGCCATCACAAGGTGCTATCCAATTCAAGAACTACAGCACACGTTATAGAAAGAATTTAGATCCTGTATTATCTGGTATTAATTTTGAGATTAAACCAAGTGAAAAAGTTGGTATTGTGGGCAGAACTGGTGCTGGTAAGTCAACATTAACGTTAGCATTGTTTAGATTATTAGAACCCACTGAAGGAACAATTATTATTGACGGGATGGATATCAGTAAGATTGGTCTTTCTGATCTGAGAAGCAACCTTGCAATTATTCCTCAAGATGCTCAGGCATTCCAAGGTACTGTTCGATCAAATCTTGATCCTTTCGATGTATATACAGAAGACGACTTATATGAGGCCATACAACTTTCTCATTTAGAACCACATTTAAAGAAGTTACTCCAAGAATCAGATACCACTATTACTTCAAAGGCAGATTATTTGGAAGTAGCCATAAAGGAAAATGGCTCCAATTTATCTGTTGGTCAGAGACAACTATTATGTTTAGCTCGTGCTCTTTTAAACAAGTCCAAAATTTTGGTTTTGGATGAAGCCACTGCTGCTGTAGATGTGGAAACAGATAAGATTATTCAAAATACAATTAGAACATCATTTAAGGATAGAACAATTATAACCATTGCCCATAGAATTGACACAGTTTTAGACAGTGACAAGATTCTTGTTTTAGAGAGGGGCGAAGTGAAGGAATTTGATACTCCGGATATCCTTTTGGCTGATAAATCCAGTTTGTTTTATCAACTTTGTGATAAAGGTGGTTATCTAAAAGAAGATGAATAAATGACATTATATATGCGTAATCTTTCACCTGTAAAAAATAAAACAACGTATATTATTTCAATTGTTAAACTAATTATGTATATTAAGTTTAAGTAAACAAATAAATAAAAATCATTCTGTATAGTACATTAAAAATTTAATTAAAATAAACATACGGTATTCAACAAAAAGTATATTGTTTATTGATGTGGTTCATATTTGCTTTAAGAAAATTGCCTTACAAGTTGAAAATTAAAATAAAAATATTTAGTTGTCTAAAACACCTATCATATAAACATGGGTTACCAAGAATATGTAAAGGAAAATAGCCCTGAGATATGAAATGTGACCTCAAGTGCAACTGACAAGTGTTTAAAATCAACCAAAAAAATAAAAAAAAATAATGAGAGCTGAGGGATTCGAACCCGCGCATCCGAAGATATCAGAGTATTTAAGTTGATTCAACCTAAATCTGACGCCTTAAACCACTCGGCCAAACTCCCACTAAATTTGCGTTTGAATTATTTTTAAGTTAAATAAGTATTTACTTAAAAATATGATTAAATCATGTGACTATTTGCAAAAAAAAATGGATCGGAATTGAAAATTTTTTCTTATAAAAAGGGAAGCATTATCAAACTTCTTTTTCTTTCCTTTTATATTATCTTTTTATGTTGTTATATAAGTAACCAACCTATCTATTATCCATATAATTGACCTTTGCTATCTGCTGATAAGATTAAATTCTATATCAATTGAGCGTCTGTTTTGATTTAGTTCCCTGGTAGGTGAACTTTCTAAGCGCAGACGTTAAATGTATTAACTAACGTTTAGAAATTCAACAGAATGTTGGAAAAATTAATGTAAGACAAGCATCAAAAGCCTGCCGCTTTTGTGAAGTTAGTGTTCTTATTAATATAAGCTCTAATTAAACTGTTTTTGACTTTTTCAGCGTAACTTTTTGAATAGAGTTACGTATTTCTTATCAAAGTTTTTGGTTTTATTACCTTCAATGTTGATACATTTCCTCTTTAAACTAATATCAAAATGCTAGGAGCAATAATATAAAGCAGAAATACACTTATTTTCTTCTTATTCTACGATTCTAGAAGCGTCCCCCATTTCAATATCACTATCATTAATATCGTCGTAAATCATTTTATATTGAATAGGAATTTGGTTTTTAGGATTTGTTTTTATTGAATTAGAATTTGGTTTTTCGTATTTGTTTTTATTGCTTTCAAAACAATTATATAATTTCAGATATAGTTGGTTCACACCCTAATTATTTAGATAGTTATTTTAATTCATAATTTTCTAATAATACTCTTTTTTTACAATGAAGTTGAATATATTTATCTATGATACCTTTGAAAGTAACAAACGTGGCTTATTTGTTTGTTATTTACTATGTACTCAACTACTATACTGTTTAATTTCCATCATATTGATGAGGTGAAATTATCGAGAGTCTGCTGGACAAATTTTACCACAACAAACCCAAAATCAAATTCTCATTTCCATCTTCCAGATTTGATAAGAATTGAAGTTGCAAAAAATGATATGATAATGGCATTTATATTATGTGTCTATTTGAGTTATGTATTTCTAAGTGATGATTGTTCTATGGGTTTAATCCTTGATTGAGCCCATATTTCTTCTAAACCCTTCTTGAAAATATCCACATTATAATCTGCTATTGTTAGACAGCTATCTATATCTGCTCCATTGGGTCTTATTAAAGCAACTAATGCTAGCCCACGAATCATCTGCCTCAAATATATCAGCACACCGTTACCCAACTCTGAAACATTCTTTAATTCTCTCGACTTCGGTTGGCTATCATTTTGAGAACTTATATCGTGTAAAGAATTCTTGTACAAATCGTATAAGTCGATTGTGACATCCACGAAATCTGCACACACTTCATAAGTTTGAATATCCACTGGATTAGAGTCAGTGGAAACATAAATCTTAGAATTAATATCAAATAAGAACACTTTATCAATCTTAGAATGTTGAATTAAGTTGTCTAACATATTTTCCAAATATGATATTTCTGGTATCAATTTTTGTACTACTCTAGAGAATGCTTCATAAATGGAATGATCAAAAATTGAAGTCAAATAAAATGATACTTGAACCCCATCTAACCCTAATTCTAATAATTCTTCACCTGTTCTTTGCATGATATCACGTTGAGCGTCTACTTTAAAATCTTCACTTAACCCATCCACTTTATGGATAAGCACTTCAATATTAATTGATGGATTGACTTTGTAAGCATAATCAATAATCATTGCCAAATTGGTAATTGCATTCATATATTCATCCTGTGAGTCAATGACATACACCAATGCACCAACACTTTTAAACAATCTTTCAGAGTCGTAAGTGGGTTCAAAATAATTTAATTGTCCCGGTAGTTCCATCACTGCCAGATCGATAAGAGTGGAGAAATGTTCCATAGATGGTTGAGATGTAGACTCTAAATATAAAGTATCTAGTGGTTGCATATTATGGAAAACCACTTTACAAATTGAAGATTTACCACATCTGAGGGGAAGAAATAGAAAAAAGCAAAATATGTTAGTTAATCAATTCTGAGATCTTTAGTAATATAATTCAAAAAACGTACCTTCTCAGTCCCATTAATAGGATCATAGCTTTAGATTCAGGTTCTGTACTATCCATTGTGTATATTGGTTGTATATCTTATTTGTCAGTTGACTCAATAACAAAGTGAAATTAGTTCAAAAAATTGAAATTTTCTTAATCATTTCGGTTATTTTCAAAATGAAAAAAATATATATCACTCTTTTCAAAGATAACATTAAATAAAGTTAATAATAGTGTTAAAATATTATAAGTAAATATATATATAAATGTATAGGCAGAAAATAATTCTATATTAAATTAATGTCGATATCATTAATAATAGAAAAAACCAATAAGCGTACAATGTTACAAGTTTTTTTAAATCTTTTTTTTTGTTTTATCTTTTATCTTGGAATGTCAATTAAGTGAATGATATTATTAGTTGGTTTTTTATTCTTCGTCACTGTTGTTATCCATCAATGCACTAAACATGTTAGTAGCACTGGCAGTTGGAGCTGGAGCTTCTTCCTTTGGTGGTGCTTGAGATCTTTGAGATCTTTGAGAGAATGATCTAGTGGCCACGAAGTTATCCTTATCCTTAGCAGGAGCTTCTCTAGAGGCAGGTGGTTCTCTTCTAGAGTTACTTCTATGGTCTCTGTTGTCTCTGTTATCTCTGTGATCTCTATGGTCTCTGTTACTACGTCTAGAGTTTGATCTTGAGTTAGCAGATTGTTGTTGTTTTAATGCACGTTGTCTTTCTTCCTCTTCATGAATTTGAGAAATAGTCTTTGGACCTTGATCCTTCTTATTACTTGCCCAATTCTTTTCTCTTAATTCTGTAATGTCTAACAATTTAAATTTAATTCTATTAGATAATTCACCCTTTTCAATGACTTGTTGTAATAAAGCGTAAAGACTATCCAGTAATGCAGAACCTTCCAAACTGATTGCACCAGCATTGAAACTATCATTTTCAAATTGTTCACCGACAGTGTCTAATAATTCCACGACAGATTCTAAGACATCTTCAGATGGGTTATTATTCAAATCTTTCATTAATCTACGGAAACATTCAAACATCATCTTACCAGTTAATAAATTCAAACGGTATAAGAACCCAATGAAACGTACTAAACCTAAACCTCTTCTCTTAGCAGCGGCCATTTGGTAGTATTCATCAGACATCATCTCTGGAGACAATGGAGTACCATCTTCATTAGTTGGTAAGTTATCAGTCCAACCCTTTTGAAATTCAGTGTGACATCTATCCACCAAGTAGGATAAGACTAATTTTGGACCAGTCTTACCTTCATTACTTTCATCAACAATTTCTGGATCTAAATCTTTTACCACTTTACCACATAATTGTGCGTACATGGATGACCAATGAGGTTCATCACAAGCTTTTAAGAAGACTTGTTCGATGACCACTTTTAAAGTTTCACCTTCCTTTTCCCATTTAGATAAATTAGCTAAGGCTAAGATATCAGCGGATATTGGATCGAATTTTTCTAAAGTTAATTTATTTAATAATGATTTCATTCTTCTTTCAATTTCATCCTTTTCATATAATTCAGTGACACCATCAGCTGCGAATTTCTTTTCCACTTCCTCTTTCTTAGCTCTAGATTTTGGAATCCATCTATTAGCAGTTGGTACAAATGGTGCAACTTCCTCCTTTGGTTCATCAGGTTTATTATTTTCACCATCTCTAACAGATCTATCGGAACGATCTCTTCTACCATTTGGTCTGTTTGATTTTCTATCATCTCTATCTCTTCTAGATCTTCTCTTAGAAGAGTTTCTAGAGGAGTTTGATCTGTCATCACCTCTCATGGAGTTACTTCTGTATTCACTGTTGTTACGACCACTGAAATTTTTCCCATCTCTAGATCTATTAGATCTGTTCATACCAGGTGGGATCACGATCTTTGAACCAGTGGTAGAGACCCATTCAGCATCTGCAGCCAATTTCAAATTATCTTTAAATTGTAATAAGAAAGCTGGACCATAAGTGTATTTAACTTGTTCCTTCTTGAATCTAGTCTCTGGACCTTCAAAATTTTCTGGGTATTTGAATGCAAAGATATCTTCAATTGGTCCCACTTCAGATAATTTAGTTAAGAATTGAGTCATTGTCACTCTACCTTCAAAATTTTCTTCTTCCACTGGTTGTTCAGTGGTAGTGGTAGAAGTTTCAGTTTCAGTTACTACAGCTGGAGTTTCTTCCACTTTAACTTCTTCAGATTCTTTTTCTTCTGGTTTAGTTTCCACATCGACAGGAGCTGGAGTGGTTTCATCAACAGGAGCTGGAGTGGCTTCCACTGTAGTAGATTCACTTGGAGAAGTTTCTTGAGAAGATTCAGCAGCCTTTTGAGCTTTTTTCATTTTCAAACGATCAGCAAAAGTTAAAATTTTTTTCTCTTCAACAACAGGTTCATCTTGTTTTGGTTCTTCCACTTGTTGTTCTTCTTCCACTTTTTTAGCTTCTTCAACTTTTTTAGCTTCTTCTACTTTTTTAGCTTCTTCTACTTTTTTAGCTTCAGCTTCTTGTTCTTTTTGTAATTTAGCTTGTTGTTCTTCTAATTTTTTCTTCTCTAAAGCAGCTTTACGTGCTTTCACTTGTTCAATGAAACTTTTCTTAACTTCTTCAGCTTTAGATTGAGCTTCTAAATCTTCTTTAGTGGGTTCCTCTTTGTTATTAGTTTCCACGACAGGTACAGCAGCAACAGAGGCAGCCACTGCAGGAACATTTTCTTGTGGTGGCATCATCATCATTTGTTGTGGGTAATAATTTTGATATTGTGGTACTTGATAATTTGGTTGCCAAGCTTGACCATTAGCCTTAGTGAAGGCAGATCCAGAATTATACATTTTCTCTTTGTTATAATTGAATTTTGGTGCAGCAGTGGCATTAGCAGCAGCAGCAGCAGCAGCGACAGCTGGCTGGTTGGCTGGTTGTGGAGTACGCTGTTGATCCTCAGATGGTTGAGACATAGTCTTTTGGGGATTCAATGCTTTGATCAATCGATACAATACAGACTAGTAATTAATAACTGATGCAAAGTGAAAAATTATTGTAGATGGGCAAAACGAGCGAAGACC
Source organism: Kazachstania bromeliacearum (assembly GCA_003708535.3). Taxonomy (NCBI): domain Eukaryota; kingdom Fungi; phylum Ascomycota; class Saccharomycetes; order Saccharomycetales; family Saccharomycetaceae; genus Kazachstania; species Kazachstania bromeliacearum. The sequence continues at coordinate 67,214 of PPOP03000023.1, read as the reverse complement.
TCTAGAATGCTCGTGGGACTGTTTCTCACTGTGCAAATTTCGTGTCTCCAGAGACGAAACGAAAATTTTTTTTAAACTTTTCCGCGTGTGTCACCGGGTACGGCCGGACCACTCCGAGGTTCGAACCGGGGAATGTGGTGGTAAAATCAATATATTTGACCGCTGCACTACAATAACTTATGCGTAACCCGGACAGCCCCACTTTTATTCCGCGGAACGGGATACCTTCCCCCCCGTCCCCGCCCCCTTCCGATCTGTTCCGCGGAACAAAAGTGGGGCTCAATATCACACAGAAAAAGCCGAAACCGAAAAATTGAAAAACGGGCTTCACGTGCCTGTCTTTCGCACCACAGTGAATGACGCGGGTGTCCGATCTGGCTTATCTGAATTTTGGATGAGTAATATAGTGTGTGATGCCCCCCTCGTATCCGCGTTTCCGATATGTATATAAAGGAGACACGATTTCAAATGTGATGAGCCCCTCTTATCTACCACGGCACGTCAATTCAAACTGATATCAATTAATAATAAATATGCACACTGGATCACATCTAAATACAACACCCCTTAGTCAAAGGAGACTGTCTCGAGAGGAAATCATAAATAGAATGGAGAACGAACAAGACGCCATTGTAGTGAAATTGCTTAGAGACATTGAGAATTTGAAACAAGAGAATAATCAATTGAGACATACAATTAATGTAATGCAAAAGAGACCTTTGCTCACGGTAGATAACGATGAAAGTGCCATTATGGATGATAATCATAATAATGTCGGGATAGATTTACATAGTTTCAACAATATTGCTACGATAACACCAAGAAATTCATATGTAATGCCTACATCACCTTCCAATTCAAGAAAATCATCAATGTCCAGTAATCATAATAATAATTCAATTTTCCCCTTGGAGTATAATACAAATAAATTGGAAAGAAATTCATCAATAAGTAGTAACAGTTCATCAATTGATGGAGGCAAGAGAAGACGTAGACGTACTTCAAATAGTGTATATTCGTTCGAAGAGAAAACGGTAAAGACCAAAATTAATCTATTAAATCGCTAAGGCATATATATATCTATTATTATTATTATTATTTTATTAAGATTATACATTCTATATAAAAACAATAAAAAAAACAATTGGATTCGGGATTTGTTAGACTAATTCATCAAGTACTTTTTTAATATGCCAAATTTTAGAAGATATAATATTTATATCACCATTGACTTTATTAATATATTCATTGGATAATTCCACACCAATGTTCCATTTAATTAATTTTGTGAAACAATTAACATTGAAAAATTTATTCTTATGGAAATCAATACGTTGTGTGGATTCATTAATCACTTCAATGGATTGTAAAAATTGATACAATGAATCATGAAATTTTTCTTCACTGTCTTGCACTAATAATGGTAATTTAATTTCAAATGGTTTAGATATCAACAAGACTTTATGAGAGTTATTACTATGATATCTAAATTCATAAATACCACGTTGATAATATAATAATTTATAATCAAACGTGGTAATACCACTGACATGTGAAGAAGTTTGCTCTGTAATATGATCTTCCACATATGTCCAATGTCCCATCGAGGTGACACGTGTCATTTCACGATTACCCCTGGTGTCCAAGACATTATATAATCCAATCCAATCCTTAGAATGATACAATTCACTCGGTATTTTCCAATGAATAGTAATAGCATGAGGTAAGATAACTTTACTGTCACCAATTTCAAATTCACAATTGGGAGTCAACCTAGTGGTAACATTTTGTATAGCATGTTCTACTACATTTTCCCAATCTTTAACATTACTCTTACGTTTCCTTTTAAATAAAATTGAATTGTCCTCATCACTACTACTACTTTCATCAATCACTGCATTATCAGAAATTTTAGCAGATTCATCATATAACATTGATCTTAAAATAATATGTTCCACATTATCCACTATTTCTGACACTCTTCTTAATGGTTTTAAACTTAACAAAGTCTTACCCACACCACTAACACGTCTAGTGGAACCATAAATTTTAACCATATGAGGTCTTTCAATAAATTTAACCAAGATAAAATTAGTTATGGTCCATAAACTGGCCAAGGTTATATTTTCCCAACAAAAATTAGTCATTAACACTGTACCCCATATACCTGCTGTACCTAAAATGGTCTCTGGATCATTTAAATATCTGTAAATACCTTGTGAAGTTAATTTCCTAGTGGTAATATAATTACTTAAGAAAAAATCACCATAAAACCAACCAAAATCGGAAATGGCATCTCTAATCTCTGTATTACACCAAATTTGCAATAAGCATAATAAAATACCAAAGATTAATTTACTATAATTGGAAGATTGGAAAGTATAGGAAACATGATTAACAGTTTGAATCATTAACAGTGTATAAGTGATAGAATGAGCAAAATTGTAAATAAATTGCCATTGTTGATATGAATACACTTGTGTGTACCCATGTTTCAAATATAATTTTGTAAACCATTTATCTCTTGATTGTTTGAAAAGAATAACAGATAAGATTATCCATAAGATAGCCTTCACTAAAAATGTCACCGCAAATAAAACTAAATTGGATGGGCTATGTAAGAAGGACCATAACCATAAAGTAATAATAGTGGATACTGTAAATATATCTCCGACTCTCAACGCATCAAAATTGTTAAACCATACACCAATGGAAATTAATGGTCTTGAATAATCATAATTTTCTTTAGTGATCAAATCATCAATTCTACTGTTGTCGTCTTCTTCAATACGGGTTCCATCACTATCACCGTAGGTTCTTTCAATATGTGGTGTCTCCACATATTTTAAAAATAAAAATTGTAAGAAATGACCCAATATTGACACTAATAACACTCGATAATCTCCAGTAATTAATGAAAGTCCATAATAACCTAAATAACCAATGGAATACATGGGATGTGGTGATATATTAAAAACACCATCAAAAATTAATTCAGAATCTGTTTGTAAAAAGAAAAAATCCCCCCAATACCATGCAAAATCTTTCACTACACGATGTGCATCCACTTTCACCCAAACATTGAACAAGATTAATACTAACCCAATAAATGTTTTCCAATTAATTAAATGTGACCATTCTGTGGGCATAGACAAGAAAACATAAATCATATACGTATCAAAATCTTGCATTAAAATTAAATCGACAAATTGTCTGAAAATTAACCAAACGTTTAATTCATCTGGATAACTGTACAAATTTGTTCCCCTTGGTAATTTAGTCTTCAATTCAAATTGAAGAAAGATAGCCAATTTAGAATTATTCTTCTTATCAAATAATTTATAATCTTTTGCCCAATTGGTCAAAGTTTCAAAATGTGACTGATAATGTAATAAAATACCAATCCCTAAATTATAAGATAACCTCCAAAATAAATATTGTACAAGGAAAACATTTTTAGTAAATTCTACTCCGTACAATCTAACCGCTTGATAAGCGACAACAAAATTACTTATCAATGTTATCAATATAACTATTTCCAAAAATGATTTTCTCACAGTAGGGTCAAATAATGATCTAACCATATCATGAGTCACAGGTGGATTAAATCTAACACCCGTTGAGCGTGTCCTAGCGATCATCTTCCCTGCATGTTGTGGTCTTTCTTTGATTTCCATATCTACACTTGTTAAGGACATACTAAATGATATGATCCCCCCCTTTATAATTTTCTTAGCACTAGGTTGAACTAGTCTTGAATAATATAAACTTGTGACAATATAACACTCTGTGTGTGTTATTAACCAATCAATACAACTCTACGTTACAAGTGGCGGAAAACTTTAATCGCAAATTATTTGAGGCTTATAACCACATGTTCACCTGATATATATATTCGCATTTGATTACAAAGGCGCGAAACGGAACAAAAGACACAATTAATTGCCGTTTGATTTGCCGCTGAATTAAATAAACAAACAGTGTGTAAATGAGACACAATGCGCCACGTGATGTATTCAGAACCTATATATGCTTGTATGACTAATATATATGTATATGTCCGAGTGAGTGTTGTTACAGAAGATATTCACTCTTGAAATTTAAGACCATGGTTTGTTGTTCGGCTGGTAACTCTCTAATTTGAGCGTCGTTCAATGTAAGCACTTGTTTGATCATATCTTGTTGAGCTTGAGGTAATTTCCCCAGTCTCACCATGTCTATCATGGGACCGTTGTTATTCATACCGCCAATAGCTGCTGGGGGAGCAGCCACTGGAGGGGGCACAAATTGTGGTGGAGGTGGTGATTGCACTGTGGGTTGTGGTGCATTTGACATCGGTATGACAGGAGGTTGATTACCCATATTTGTTGGTACCGGTGCTCCCGCAAATGGTGTGAAACCAAATGGTGGTTGCATCGGCGTTTGTGTGGGGGCAAATGGCATGGGTACGGGCATTGGTACATGTGGTTGTCCCATATTCATATGATCCGCTGGTGTGACACTTGGTTGATTGGAAGGAGTGTTTGATACACTTGTATTACTACTAGAATTATATTGTGGTTGTACATTGGAAGTGGTACTCTTAACCACTTTGTTTACTATGTATTGATTAATAAATCCCATTTCTAATAATGCTTGTGACACGGCAATGGTTAAATCATTATTTGATTGTAAAAATTGTTCTAATTGAGTTCTCTTTGACACATCTTGATTAGCTAAAATCTTTAAATTCGATATAATTTCAATTAATTGTAATGGTGGGATCTTACTCAAATTATTTGAGACATTATCTGGATTGGAAAGTGAATTTGGTTGTAATGCTGGTAAATGTTGTGATGCTTTACTTAATATATCAGGGAATGTAATATTTCTGTCTTGTTCACTTGGCGGATTATTTGTGGGGGGTACATTAGCAATGGGTCTTCTTGGTATAGGTACAGATGTGACCATTTGGAATGGTAATTCTAATCCAGCATCCCAGGGGAAAGAATCTCTATTTAGATCCAATTCCTTTTGAAGAGTAGACTTCTTAGCATTCAATTTTTCTCTATAATTGGTGGGGATAATTCTCTCTATATTACATGATAATTTTTCAATCTTTGTTAATAAATTGTAAGCATCTTGACAATCTCTACTTGTCTTGTAATCGTACACTATAGCATTCATTTTCCCCGTTCTAGGATCATTTTTCAATGATATATCCACTATTGGACCTGAACCTGCAACGACAGATGTCATAGTGTCTTGTGTCCAATTTGATGGGAAATTTGTTATTTGAATGCTGGTGGATAAATTGTCTGTGGTTAACAAATGACGACTTTTTCTTTTCCTGGGATCAGTTGACTTTGTGTTGTGCATGATTGTTTTATCTATAAATATACTAAGATAAGAATTGATGAATCTTTTCGTGTAATGTTTATTGACCCTTCTTATGTTGTTCAATGGTTAAAATTCAATATTGAAAACAATTTTTTAAAAAATAAACACGGTAGTAAAAAAGGCTTTAAATTACTGAATTAACCCGGATATCCATATAAAGACCATATTGTAACGTATTGAACAAGTAACTAAAAGATCTATATATCGAAATGTGAGATTGAGTTAGTGTTAAAGCTTACGATAATTTCTTTCACAAGAACAAAAAAGTATGAAATTATACATGAATGATTTGTTGTTTTATTTTTCTGTTTGCACAAGTAAAAAAATATATATATAAAGTTGTTGTTCATTAATTATACAATAGAAGGATGTTATTTGATATCAGATTAAATCCCCATTAGATTAAGCCAAATAACTTAATAAATCCATCTTAGTGACGATATGCACTGGAGTTAACCCATCGGTGATGATAGCAGAAGAGTTCTTTTCAAAAAAGTTGTTTAATTCAGCTAATGTAGTAGAATCTTTAAATTGAACGAATTTCTTCTTACCTGATTTATTTTCATTGTATGATGATACTTCATCAAAATTGTTTAATTTTCTGAAATCGAAATAAGCACCCTTAATGGTGTCATCCTTAGTGACAGCACCAGTGGAAATTTGTTTCAATAATTGTGATAAAGTGACCAACCCAGTTAATTTATTATCTTGAGTTAACACTGGTAATTGATCGAATGCATTTTCTCTTAGTATACGGATCACTTCAGCGATCTTAGCGTTATCCTTAACGGACACAACGGGTTTCAAATTTAGATCTTTCACAGTGGCACCGTGGAAGATATCATTAGATGTATTAGTGGTAGCTTTAACAGATGGGTTGAAACGAGCCAAGATTTCATCATCCCATAGATCATTCTTCTTTAACCATTCGTCATCGACGAATTTAGTCAAGTATGATCTGATAGAATCTGGGAAGATAGCCACGATGACATCATCTTCTGTTAATTCTGGGTGATCATTGGTGTATTCCACTAAAGCAGCGAAAGCACTACCAGAGGACCCACCGATCAAGACACCTTCATTAGAAATCAATTGACGAGCGTATTTGAAAGATGGTTTATCTTCAGTCTTGTACCAAACATCGATTAAATCTCTATCAAGGACCTTTGGAACGAAATCGTAACCAATACCTTCCACTTTATATTCTTCAATGTCTGAGTTATTTAAACTTTCAGGTAAAGCCAAGATGGACCCTACAGGATCAGCACCGACAATTTTAATGTTTGGATCTTGTTCTTTAATGTATTTAGCAATACCAGAGATGGTACCACCAGTACCAGCACCGGCAATAACGGCATGCAATTTATCGAATTTATTTAAATTGGTTAATTGTTGTTTAATTTCTCTACCGGTACCGAAATAATGAGCTTCTGGATTTCTGTCATTGTTGTATTGATCTAAGATAACAGCACCTGGAATCTCCTTTTCCAATCTCTTGGCGACACCGATATGAGATTCAGGAGAATCCCAAGCAGCAGCAGTTGGAGTTCTAATAATTTCAGCACCTAATGCTTTCAACACGGACACCTTTTCGTTAGACATCTTTTCAGGTAAAGTGATAATGGTTCTGTAACCTTTAATAGCACCAATAAGAGCCAACCCAATACCGGTGTTACCAGAAGTAGGTTCAATCAAAGTAGTCTTTTCTGGAGAGATTTCACCTTTTTCTTCAGCGTATTCGATCATATTCTTAGCAATACGATCCTTAGTGGACCCACCTGGGTTATACAGTTCTAATTTAACATAGACTTGTGGTTTAATACCAAGGGCCTTTGGCAATTTTTTCAATTCGATCAATGGAGTGTTACCAACCAAGTCGATGACGTTAGTTCTAGTGTCAGACATGTGTGTATGTGTATATATCTATGTGTGGTTATGTTTAGATATTACTGGAAGTTGCAAGATAGAAATGTTGAAACTCTGGGTCCTTTATATACTACCTTCCATGTGCATTTCTTTTCCTGGGCTTCAATCCGCGACGTCTGGAAATACCCGTGCGAAAAGCGGTTATCAATACTAGTAATTACTGTGACGAATGATCTCTGGTTACGGCAGCGGAGTGAGCGGGTCTCCCGTGTTGGCAGTAGTGCACTACTGATACACAGTGATTACTCACACACACAGTTATTTTGTCTCTGTCCCCGTGCAAAGCAATGGGTACTCTTACTTGTTACTGTGTCACACTGTGAGCGCTACACGGCGCCACGGCAACGCGGAGATTTGAAGAAGGCGGAACTGTGGCTTCTCCCCTTTTGCTCCGTGCGGAGTGATCTGTGGCGGGCGATTTTGTGCCGTATTTCGTGATCGGGTGTGTACATGGTGAGTGGCGCTACCAGTGGAGAGGGAGAGACTGTCTTGTTAGTTGTTATACAGTACAATAGTTGACAGTTTAATATCTCTATGTTACAAGGGTTTATACAAATATATATATGTTTATCACTGTTTCTTCTCGGCGGGTAACACTTTCTTGACGTTGTTGTTGAATGTTCTGACGACGATTTGACACTCGACTTCTTTACAAAGAGGCAATATCTTGCTTGGTGAGATCTTGTCCAACAATTGCAAACCGGTACTTCTCTCCAATGCGTTCAAGGGCACTTCAAAATCTGTTAATTTGGTCTCGTTGGAGATAGGTGCGTTGGGCAAGACAAATGCTGCCACGGAGATCTTGTCGTCACGAGGGTTCTTGGTAGGGTGTTCTGCCACAATCAATTTGAAGAAATGAGTGGGCACCGCAACATTGGGTGGGTTACCAATCACTTCATATGACACTTTGTATTTACCATCTTTTTCATCTTTGTATGGCAAATATAGGGGACCTGTCATTATCTTCACGTCCTTATACTTCTTAGTTAACCCACGACAGAAATATTCAAAATGGGCCCAATAATCTCTATTGAAACCAGCCCCCACTTGTGGACACATATTGGTCAAATAAAACGTATCGTCCATGGCACCTTGGGAGTATTTGGCATCAGCGGCTGGTACTTGATGACCTCTGTCATAACCTGATCTGAAATAATCTTGTAATTGAGCTCTAAACATCTCAGGAATGTTTTCATCTTCTTTGAAAATAGATCCCTTTCTATCACCACCTCTCACAGCTAAAGATTCAGGGGTAATATGTTCCAATACCCAATATGGGTTTCTTGTTTGTCTGTTATAACAGGAAACGTATTGAGGACGCGTTTCCAAATCATGAATGGGTCCAGGAAACCCATATTTAAAGAATCCAGTTGGATTTAATTTCACTGTTGATAATTCTTCACCGTTGGTTTGTAAATTGGGTACTTGCTTGATCGTACTCGGTATTGGTAACATACGAGATTGATTCTCTTTCAAATAAAGGTATGTAAGTCCACAACCAGTACTTACACCTAGGATACCTGCCACAATTGGTCTCATACTCATTTTATTGATGGTTAGTTTGTTGTTCAAGTTGATACCTATTAATATATAACTTTGATCGTATGTTGATTGAAACTTTATCAACAATAATATTTTTAGTTTTTCATGCGATGAGCTCTAACTTTTTTTTTTCATTTTATTGGATGTGTAGTGGAAGAGGTTGACAATAAGTAGATCGGGACAAGACAAATATTTTAATTAGTTGATGTATGTATTACATACCGTTTAAGAAGCGTTTTCTAAACTAAATATATTCTTTTTAATAAACCTAGCTGGTGGAATAACAATCTGTGATGTTAAGTTCTTTATATAGCCCTTAATTCAATAAGGCATGACAGTTATACAGATAATGATTGAGAAATATAATAACAAAACACACAAATGTTAATTCAATGAAGTTTAGAGATGTGAGCTATCCATTCTGAGTGTCTGCCTCATTCACAACTAATGAACTTCAAAGTTTTCTGAAACAATGGGACTTAGATAATATAACCATCTTGATTGATCGAAATGCTATTCCAGAAAAGGAGAACATGATCATTACCCAAGTTATAACTTCCTCATTAACTGAGAAAATGGATGTACACAAAATGGGTAATGATCATGTTCTCCTTTTCTGGAATAGCATTTTGATCAATCAAGATGGTTATATTATCTAAGTCCCATTGTTTCAGAAAACTTTGAAGTTCATTACTCCAATCGGGAAAGTCATCTAGTTTTGTCAGCTTCATGAGTTTTGCTCCCTTATTATCATAATAGAACTTTATGGTCTTACCAGCTTGATTAACATAATTGTAAAAGTTTCCTTTTTCATCATGTTCAGAAATTAAAACAGTGTTAGGTGCATCATATAACAATGATTCACTCATTAGTTGATTAGTGATTTTTAGATGTGATTCAGACATTGTAGAAAAGCTAATTGGTTGAGTTTCATCCGTTCCAGTTTCAGAGATGGTTGAACCACTCTTCGATAATAATTTATCTTCTAATTCAAAATTTTCCTTTTTCAAGTTCTTAATGTAATTGTTTTGTGTTTCAATTACTTTTTTTAAGTTCTTTGGCTTCATCATGTTTTTCTTCAGTAGTAACAAAAGAAGCATTAGTAGTAGATTTTGAATTTTCTAAACTTGATTTCTCTAAGTTTAGTTTTTCGATTTGTTGTTGAAGTTCTTCAACTTCATCCTTAGTGTTTTTCAGTGGTAGCAGTATTATTATTGGTTTGAATATTTTTAAATTCTTCCTGTGGTTTATTTAAATTTTCTAAAGCATATTTATCTTGCTTTAGAGTTTCGATTAATTCCTTTTGAGTTAAGATCAATTCTTTTAAGGTATTGTTCTCTTCAATTTTTTCTCTTGATGTAAGGTTTTTATTTGACATAGTTCCAGTTATTTGGTTAAACAATTTGTGTACTTGAAAGGTGTATTCTTTAATAAACCTCTCAAGGGACCTAATCTCCTCGTCCCGTTCAATTTGGCGGCGCTACCATAGGGGTAGCTAGAGGTTTCATTAATGGTGTTACTCATCTTTGTGTTGATTTTACGGATCACTTCTCTTAAAACTTATATAAAGACTAGATATCTTATAAAATTACTTATAATTTCAACGAAATGTTGTAAAAAATTACATTTCGTCAGAAGTGATATAATGTCCTTTAGTTTAGAAGAGAATTATATTAATAATTCCAACAAAAACAATAGATCCAGTGGAACAAATTGATGAAATATAAAGTAGACTGTTAAATTCTTGCCATACTTGTGGTTACAAGTACTAATAATTAGATATTTATTATATAATAAATTAGGAGACCGGAATACAACATATTTCGTAATATTTCAATCCTAATTGGGACTGTAGACCACTTGGTTTTAACGGAAAATGTAAAAACCAATTGGCATGACTATAAGGAAATAATGTTTTTGAATAATTACAAATAAGATGATAAAATATTTTTAAGGTCCGTAAATACATTTTGCACCAATAAAACTATAGAAAACGAATTATTTTAAAAATGGTAAAACAAGCAATAAAACACATCAAGTGAAATTTTAATTACCTTTTGTAACTTATAGAGACATTGTATTCTCTTAGGCAATACGTATAGTATTTAAGGTTTACCTTCAGGTTAATAAGTTTGAAAATACAGGCAATTATTTCTCAGATCACTTGATCATAATGCACCAATAAATTGATCAGGCCAAATTCAAAAAAAGTATAACAATATGGTTGTTTGGCCGAGCGGTCTAAGGCGCCTGATTCAAGAAATGAAAATTTCTTAACTACTGATTAAACAGTAGGAACACTCAGGTATCGTAAGATGCAAGAGTTCGAATCTCTTAGCAACCATTTATTTTTTGCATTTTTTTACAACTATATAAGGCTATTTGATTGGAAGGTAGTGCTGACTGGTGATATAAGTAGTGTATAACATCTATTGAACTTTAGATACATTAGAAAAATAATTGTGGAGCTCATTGTGGAGCTACACATATATATTCAAGTAGTCCATAATAGGATGATATAAACTTCCAAGTTCAATGTTGATATATGTACCAACTGAACTCACAACTCATTTTTCTGTTCATTCTTCAGTACAATATAACTGGTTGTATTGGATCGGTTTATTACGGTAAGTTTTTTAAAATGCGAAAAAATACATTTATATTCAGAAGCTAACTATCACATCAAGAAGGCAGACATAAAACGGAAAAGATTGATTATGCCATTCGTAAAAATTGAACCATCAGTGGAAAACGCTCCAATTAAAGTTGAGAATGAAAATGTTAGACATTCCCCTGTGTCAGCTTCAATCTCGAAACAAACGAAGCTACCAACAAATAGCCGCCCAAAAAATCATAACATAGGAAAGGAAAAATCGAGTCATATTCCGAGAGAGATATCAGCCAATGACAGTAACAAAAAGATTAATTTCTCTGATTTTATACTATCCCCGTCAAATCCATATAAAAGTTCTAAAGAAATTACAAGTTCCCCGAATCTCACTTCTCAATTATTCGTTAAGACAGAGCCTGTAGAAAATAAGACAGTTACGAGTGTGACATCACCCATAAATAAAAGACCAACTAATTCAAGTGGATCGCCAAAAGTTATTAGGAAGAAGAAAAGAATCGAATCTACTCAGAAGTTTAAAAAACAACCTGAAGATAATGACATTGATATCAATGATCTGGGTGAATCAACAGTTGATATTGTACCACAGCAACCAGGAAGTTATGTTGTCATAAACGATTTACTTTTGGATAGAACAGATAAAAAGGAATTGAAAGATGCTACTTTCAAAGAATTGTTTGAAGATTTAGACAAACCAGATGAAATAGAGTTCTGTAAGCAAACTGCAATGTATAGTTTAGAAGAATGGGTAGATTACGGACAAACGTTAACCAATGAAAATCAACAATTGATTCAAGATTTAGTCAAGGCAAGATTAGAATTGAGTTATAAATTTCAAGTAGTCAGTCATGCAATTAATGAACGTGCAGATTCACTAATGTTACAAGGTGATCATGTTGATGGCAAATTAAAACAGATTAAAGATATCGCTAATAATATTTTAGAATTGTTATGAAATGGATAACAATGCATATACTCAGAGAGATGTCAGGTTATTTGGAAATAGCGGTTTATTTATAATTTCATGGATCCTTACTACTCTTCTTTGTAGAAAGTTTGCATATTGTTTCTATAAATAGTGTATAGATTTATAATATGACATGAAAAATTACACCCTTCCATATAAGAAAGAAAAGAGTATTTTTCCAGTCATAAGGATTTGTAAGATATGCTTTACTTCTAACTGAATTATGTTGTAAACTTCTATAGAGTATACCGTGAACACATCTTTTGTATTTCTTTTTCATAAAAATTAATTCAGTTAATTCATATATATATTATCAATCAAAACTTGAATTGATATTTTAATTTTTTATATTAAATGGGGTTATTTGTAATAATTATATAATTTTACAAAATTTAAAAAGGTTTGTTAAAAGAAGATAAAGTTTTATTAATTTAAAAAAATGATATTAAAATCATAATTTCAAAATATTAAACTTAAGCTCTCTTTCTGAAACGTCTTTCTCTTTGAGCAGAAACGTTGATGACAGATAATGGCAAAGCTAAACCTAAAGATTTAACTAAGTCAGCGGTTTGGTTGTCAACGTTCAAAACACCCTTGTGGTGAGACAAGTCCAAAGCAGAGACTTCTGGAACGTATTGATCCTTTCTTTCTCTTTCTTCTTCTTGCAATTTGAAAGAAATACCTCTCACTGGACCCTTTTGAATTCTCTTCATCAAGTGGGTAGTGTAACCAGCAATCTTGTTTCTTAATCTCTTGGATTGAATGGTAGCGATTTCATCACATAATCTCTTGTTGGTTTGGAAATCTTGAGTCAACTTTGGATAGTAACGTTCAATCAAAGCCTTGGAGGCACGCTTAACGGTCTTGGTTCTAACTCTACCCTGTTAAAATTGGAAATTGTAAAAGTTACAATAATAATTTGTTAGTAAAAAAAATTCATAATATTTTGTATGTGTATATTTTCATTTTCATTAAATTGTATTTGGTATTGATCATTCCTTGTCTATTAACAATTAAACTACTGTCCCATGTTCTTATTGGAATTATTTTATTAATGTATTGTATTATTGTCTTCATCTCATAATTCTTTCATAGCTCTTGGTCATCCTCAATCCATTGCAGTTCTAGAAAATAAAATATACCACCATATGCATGTCTAATTACGTACCATTTTGTATTTGCTTGTTTCGAAGTGTTTACGTTATTTGTTACAAGCAAAACTTCAAGATTAACCTAATCTTTTAACATCAATAGGTAGTATACTTGAAAAATCGCAGAATGGAAACGGTTCCGTTGGGGTCGGCCACAGAGGAGAGACCACTGGCCACAGGCAGAAACGTGAACTCTGTCCGAGAGAACCGGGCCACCCAGCTGGGGATTGAACAGGAAACACACTGAATTCCAGGCTCAGTCCAGCCTAGGGAGCACAACATCGCACACGGGGACGCAACATGTACCCCAATCCGGTAATTGTTTCCATTTTCCAGATTTTTGAAATTTTTCAAACCAAAATAATCCGAGATTTTTGCAACTGTATGGGTGCACGGACAACAGTCATTTTCAGTTTTCGGATTTCCTCCTTTTCCGTGTCAATTTCCTTTAATGTGAAAAGTATTGAAAACAAATATACAGAGATGGCAAATTCGATATTGTTTGAAAAGTAAACAAAGGTAAAAAGAAGGGTAATATGTCTAACAAGTTCCATTGTGACGTGTGTTCATCTGACTGTACCAATAGAGTTAGAGTCTCGTGTGCTATCTGTCCAGAATACGACCTGTGTGTTCCCTGCTTTTCACAAGGTTCATACAATGGTAATCATAGACCTTACCACGATTATAGAATAATAGAGACAAATTCGTACCCTATCTTGTCGGAATCATGGGGGGCAGATGAAGAATTACAATTAATTAAAGGTGCTCAGACGTTAGGGTTGGGGAATTGGCAAGATATTGCAGATCATATTGGTAGTAGAGACAAAGAAGAAGTTAAACAACATTACATTGATTATTATTTGGAAAGTCAGTACTATCCTATACCTGATATCACTAAGACCATTGAAGTGTCACAAGATGATTTCTTAAATGAAAGAAAGAGAAGAATTGAAGCGTTTAGGGATAAACCATTAGAACCACCTAGGAAACCAATGGCATCTGTACCAAGTTGTCATGAAGTGCAAGGTTTCATGCCCGGTAGATTAGAATTTGAAACAGAATTTGAGAATGAAGCTGAAGGACCTGTGAAAGATATGGTTTTCGAACCAGATGATCAACCATTGGATATTGAATTAAAATTTGCCATCTTGGATATTTATAATTCAAGATTAACCTCTAGAGCTGAAAAGAAAAGATTATTGTTTGATAATGATTTAATGGAATATAGAAAATTACAAAGTATTGATAAGAGGCGAAGTAAAGAGGCTAAAGAATTATATAATAGAATTAAACCATTTGCTAAATTAATGACAGCACAAGATTTTGATGACTTTAGTAAAGATTTATTAGAAGAATTACATTGTAGAACTAGAATCAGTACTTTACAAGAATGGAGAAGTAATGGTATAACGTCATTAGAAGCAGGTCTTAAATATGAACGTGATAAACAGACGAGATTTTCCACTTTGGAAAAATTTGGTAATTCCACTTTGCATAATTCCGTTAATGGATCTATGACTAGTAGTAGGCATAGATCTACACCATCACATAGAAATGGTACAGATTATTCACAAAATTATAATGAAACTACGGGTGTTAGAAGGAAAAATATGACAGTACATGACATTCAACATTCTTCTGATTTTGGTCTTTTATCCAGTATGGAACAACAATTGTGTATACAATTGAAAATGTTACCAAAACCATATTTGGTTATTAAAGAAATTATGTTTAGAGAATTACTTCGAGCTGGTGGTAAGATGCAAAAGAAAACGTGTAGGGATCTATTGAATATTGATCCAATAAAGGCAAATAGAATTTATGAATTTTTCCAATCACAAAATTGGATGTAAACGGCATTAGGGGACGAAATAAGAAATAAGGATAATACAATAAAAAAATTATATGTAAGTATATATATATAATATAATTTTCCCTCTATAGTTTTTTGACGATTAAATCTAAGATGTTACATCTTGGATCGTCCGATTTATCCATTTTATTAATGAACGTTTCTTGAATATATGTCTTATACTTGGATTGAATAGATTTAACTGAATTATCATCCATTTTACTCTTGTATGCAATGTATTTTTTCACAGAAAATTGTAATTGATCAATATCTAGGGTCTCCACGGTCATATATCTAATATTCAATGTGATATCCATTAACAAAATTTCCAAGTAAATTTCAGGGAACTCTGAAGCAATTGATAATTGTAAATGATCTTTCTTCCAATACTGTATAATGTGATTAATTAAATAATCTCTTTGTAAATCTTTAAATTCATCAAATAATGAAACGTATTTAGTGGATTCCTCATATAAGAAATTAATTGTCTCCTTAGATAATTCTTTATTCGTTTGTTCATCAGATACAGCATAGTAACCCTTTTGTTTATTTAGATAATATTTCCCCAAAGATTTCATGGCAATATCAAAGATTGCTAATGCAATATCACCACGTAAAGCTGGATTAGTTTCAGTGGAACCTAACATATTCATATCAGCTTCAGGTAATTCATTTAATTTATCCTTCATGTGATCACCAGTGGATAAAGGTTTAATTTCATCGTTCCCATCTTCTTCGT
This sequence comes from Kazachstania bromeliacearum, assembly GCA_003708535.3. Classification (NCBI taxonomy): domain Eukaryota; kingdom Fungi; phylum Ascomycota; class Saccharomycetes; order Saccharomycetales; family Saccharomycetaceae; genus Kazachstania; species Kazachstania bromeliacearum. Next base: position 51,029 of record PPOP03000023.1, on the reverse strand, counting down.
TATCTTTATTTTTTTCATTTAACATATCTAATTCTTGTTCTCTTTCATTGATTAAATTCATCACTTTTCTTCTATTTAATAATTTAGTGATAAAATTTAATTCAAATTTAATGTATTCGTACCATAATTTAGGTACATCAGGGTTAAATCTTAACCCATTTTGGAATACAGTTCTACAACTTTTAAAATTTGCATGTACTTCGTATTCATATTTAGCACAACTAATCCAAATATCCACATTTGTTGGATGTAATTTTAATAATTGATTATACACTTCATGAATTTTTTTATATGAAGTACTTTCACCTCTAGTCTTTAAATAATTTAAAAACATTGCCCAAAATTTTAAATCTTGTGGGAATTTATTTGTACCTCTTTGATAAATGAACATTATTCTTTGCTTGATGGACCAATCTGATCTACTATTTGATTTAGAACTGGATAAGATTCTACGTACACGCTTAGTACGTAATTTATCCACGTTAACTTCATAATTAATATATTTCATGTAGTCATTGATGCTGGAACCTCTTGAATTTAAACGATGTTCAAAATCTGTTCTCTTCTTCATTATCAAAGACACTTCATTCTTAGTGAAAAGACCTTTGTCGACCAAGTCGTCCAGTTCAGGAATGCATTGTTCCAAATAGTATCTAGTCTTAGCTGACATATTTTTGCTGTTTCGCCTTGTTGTGATGTACTATATTAATAAATGGTTTCGAGATGAGCTCTTAAAAATGAAAATTTTCCAAAAATCAAATTTCCTAATCCGGTCGTGTGACTACTAATTGTCCGTACACCTGGACGGAAACAAATTTCCATTTGAAAAATTACAATATTTCCACGATATATTTTTTGCGACGCGCGATGATGATGAGGAGTGCAGACTAGCATGGGCCAAGGGGAAGTGAGCCGGGGGCAACTGTGTTCTCTCCAGTCCACGGGCCCGGAACAACATATCCCCCTCTGCCTAGGTCTGGTCTCGTAGAGGGAAGATGTCTCGCGCCTGGCCTGTTGCGTTCTGGGCAGAGAATCTCTTCGGTGTGGTTCCGGGAACCAAGGTCACCTTAGTTACTGTAGTGATTGAGTATGGCGATAGGTAAGAAATAGTACGTAATATATTGTAGTATTATTGAATTGTTGTTAATAGGGCTTTTTGTGTACTAATCAATCTATCAAGTCACGGAATATCAATCAACATGTCTTTAGTTGTCCAAGAACAAGGTTCATTCCAACACATTTTACGGTATGTCGAGTTATGATAAAATATCAGTCAAGAGGATGCGTTTGAGAAGAAAACACATGAATCCAGTTATAAGTTATGTCCAAATGCACTAGTGAAATACGCAAGTTCTTTTGACTAAGTACTTCCCCGAATACAATATACTAACAATATTTTATTTTCCCACAGTTTGTTAAACACTAACGTCGATGGTAACATCAAGATTGTCTACGCTTTAACCACCATTAAGGGTGTTGGTCGTCGTTACTCCAACTTGGTCTGTAAGAAAGCTGATGTTGATTTAAACAAGAGAGCTGGTGAATTAACTCAAGAAGAATTAGAAAGAGTTGTTCAAATTATGCAAAACCCAACTCATTACAAGATTCCAGCTTGGTTCTTAAACCGTCAAAATGATATTGCTGACGGTAAGGATTACCATTCTTTGGCTAACAATGTTGAATCTAAATTAAGAGATGATTTGGAAAGATTAAAGAAAATCAGAGCTCACAGAGGTATTAGACATTTCTGGGGTTTACGTGTTAGAGGTCAACATACTAAGACTACTGGTAGAAGAAGAGCTTAAATTTAATATTTATATATTTGTATGTATATTTGCTTTTTATAATTTAACTACTAGTATTACTATTACATTGTAAGTTTTTTTCACCAAATAATTGTATTTGTAATAAATCACTCAGTAAATCTTTGCATTGTTTACACGCGCAAACAAAAGGGGGAAATGAAAAAAAATGCAGTAATTACTTGATTATATAAAATTATTTATTTGATGGTGGTGTTATTGGATAAAATGATGTACTTGAATATTGAATTGATCTTAAATTTTGTTCTCTTCTAACGTATTGTCTTTGATTTTGAAACCAAACTTGTACAGATTTTTCTGTCATATCACATTGTTGTGCTAATTTAATTCTCATTTCTTTCGAAGGTGCTTTATCTTTATCAAAATATTCTTTTAACATAGCTCTTTGTAATCTAGTGGTTCTTCTTCTCTTTCTTTGTACTGTAGTGATTAACCCTGGCCCATTAATTATTCTTTGTGGGAAAGTATCCTTTGAATGAGTGACGAAAGCGTAATTTTTTTTCTTTAAATTAATTGGATTACAATGTAAAGTGGGGACATTACCTTGTGGTTGAATATTATTATTAATGCTGTTATTTATTTTTTTGGTATCATTTTTATTATCATTATGTTTCACCATTAGTTGTGGTGAAGGTGGACTTAACGGTCTATATATTTGATGTGGTAGTGGTAATGAATCGACTTGTTTGTGGAATACCTGTATACTATTATTACTTGGAACGGGTTCCAAAGGTGGTAACATAGGAGCGTAGGGCATATCGTGACGCAACATACTTTGTAAAGGTGGTAACCGTATTTCGTTAGCTGGTCTCACCATGTAACCATTAATCATTGGTGGTGGTTGGGCAATCACTGGGTAAGATCCGTGGTATTGAGGATCAAATCTGTTAGAGAACATTGTACAAATTTTGTCTTGGTGTGTTGGGAAATGCCAAGAGGCAAAACCCATTATCAAGAGGAAATGTTGTGCCATATATATACGTAAGTTGCTCCTATTTTCGCTGACAAAACTCAGTGAAAAACTGTTACCACAGAGTATTTCCCCTGAGAAACCGCCACAGTGTCAAAACAATACGAGAAAATATTTTCTCTTAAACCCGTTTCGTTTCAGAGATGCACGGCTCAGAAACGGCCGCAGCGGCGCGGGAGAAAATCATCGCGAACAATAGAGAGGGGGAATGCAATTCTTTTACGCTGGAAAGTCGTGCTGTTGCCATAATAGGCAGTGGGCGCGCTGTGCCGGCCTGCGTGTGTTTCTGTGCGCGCTCACCCGCCTGGCCAGACCCGCTCGTAAACGACGCGCGCACATTCACAGTTTGCCAAGCCCAAAATGTCGGGCGGGGGCCAAAGAGGGGCTTAGTGTGGTGCACTGCGGGCGTTTCTGTGGCGGGTGTTGCCGGAGGGGCAGCGCGTGCGATAACCGGGATTACAATTAGGAGGGGTTCATGTAATAACTTAGTCAGTTTCCCGTGGCCGTGGAACTCTTGGCTCAGTGTTTGCTGCAGTGGGCCGTGGGCTGGATTCGGGTGCAGTGGTTTAGTGGGCGCATCATGATTATTAAGCGTCACGTGGCGTTTCACGTGGGGATTCTCGAGAACTGAAATTTGTGAAACTTTGGATGAAACAAGTGCAAGAGCAACTGAAACAGGGCAAGAATGGTTTGGAACTGTGTGATATGGGCGGTATGGTGGCTGTGTGCAGTGCAATGCACTGAGATCAAGGGAAGGTTCTTGCACATCACAGATATACATCCGGACTCGTTGTACGAAGAAGGGTGTTCAGTGGAAATGGTGTGCCATGGACAGTATCCGGCCAAGGGCCCGGAGGACAGGGCTCCCAGGTTCGGTAAACCGATGTCGGATTGTGATTCCCCCATGGACTTGTTCAATTTGACCATGGAGTGGATCGCCACTAATGTAAAGGATCAAATTGATTTTGTGGTGTGGACGGGGGATAATATGAGACATGATAACGATAGAAATAATCCAAGAGATGAAATTAAGATTTTTGATATGAATGAAATTGTCGCTAGGAAGTTCCACAGTGTGTTCAGTGACCCAGATGAAAAAGATCCAAGAAAATTTGATGTCGAAGTGGTGCCCAGCCTGGGGAACAATGACGTTTTCCCACATAATTTATTTGCCATGGGGCCTACGTTACAAACAAGAAAATTGTATAACATTTGGAATGCCTTCATTCCAGAGGAACAACAACATTATTTTGATAGAAGTGCCTCATTCTTAAAAGAAGTGATCCCGGGGAAACTAGCAGTGTTATCTATTAACACATTGTACATGTTTAAGGCAAACCCACTGGTGGATAATTGTAATTCTCCAAGGCAACCAGGTTATCAATTATTAGTTTGGCTTGGTAATGTCCTGGAAGAATTGAGACAACGTGGTATGAAAGTTTGGCTTTCAGGTCATGTACCACCAATACCGAAAAATTTTGATGATTCGTGTTATAATAAGTTTACACTGTGGACTCATGAATATAGAGATATTATCATTGGTGGATTGTATGGACACATGAATGTAGATCATTTCGTACCTGTCGATGGATCTAAAGCGTGGGATGATTTGTTCAATGATGATGACGACATGGAATCCTATTTGGTTCATGCAGATTTAGCTAATGAATTGTTTAACACTATGGGGGCTAAACCATCAAATAAAGAAGCATACATGGAAACCGTGAGAGACATGTTCTACAATGCTATAAAGAAATCGGCCAATGTGGAAGATTATTCAATTGTCACTGTGGCAGGTTCCGTGATCCCCACTTTCAATCCATCGTTCCGTATTTGGGAATACAACATTACAGATCTGTATGACACCGCCGCAATTGAACCTAAACCTTGGGATCAATTTTTTCAAGCTTTGGAAACTACTATATTACAATACAATAATTTAACATCACTAAGTGATGATGACATGACTATACCAAAGAGGAAACCTAAAGGTTTACCCCTAGGACCAGCATACGAATCACAATTATTCTCACCAACAAGATTCATTCAATATTATGCAGATTTAAACAAAATAAACAAAAATTATTATAAATTGTTGGAAAAGGGTGTATCACCACAAGAGGCCACTAAACAAGTTTTCCATTACGAAATTGAATACACTTCAGATGATAAACCATATTCACTAACCACTTTACTAGTGAAAGATTATCTCAACTTGGCAAGAAAATTATCTCGTGGTAAAAAATTATGGAAAAAATTCTTGTACAAGGCATTCATTTCAACGGGGTACACTGATGATTTGTAACACCGAGGAGGCAAAATTCTTCTTATGATGAAACATTGCATGTTTCGTTTTAACATTAAGCTTTTTTTTTCTTTTTCCGCATTATATTGGCTGGACCTTCACATGCATTTTTAACGCGAATGTGTTTCATTTATATAATATATATCTATTTATAATTATTCAAAAATGAATTTTTTCAATTCTTCATATGCCTTGTCCACATCATCATTCACAATAGTATGATCATGAGCACCAGTGGCAGCATATTCTAATTCAGCAATAGCAGCACCTAATCTTTTCTCCAAAGATTCACTAGTTTCAGTACCTCTACCTTCTAATCTCTTTCTCAAATCATCCACAGATGGTGGAGCAATAAATAAGAATCTAGCATTTAAATCACTCTTACCTTTGACAGCTTTAACACCTTGCATATCAATATCTAAGATACATGTCTTACCAGATGAAATAACTTGTTTCACAGAATCCACAGTGGTACCATAATAATTACCAGAAAATTGAGCCCATTCAATGAATTTATCATCGGCAATCATTTGCTTGAATTCATCCACTGTGACGAAATTGTAATCTTTACCATCCACTTCACCAGCTCTTGGAGATCTAGTGGTAGAAGAAACACTGAAACCAAAAGTATCTGGGAACTCAGCAAATAATTTCTTTAAAAGAGTGGACTTACCTGTACCACTTGGACCGGATAAAACGATAGGACGAGACATGTGTGTATGTGTTCTTGCTTGGTGAGATTGACTTTCAATGTTTTTAAATTTTTTTCAAATTTGGTGTTTGTTTTTTTTCATTGAAAAATTATGTAATTGTGATGTTACGTCAAAGTACTATAAACATAATATTTCAATGGGAACTTGTTCGAAAACAACCACATTTCTTCACTTTTACAATTTTAAATAGTGACCACTCAAACATAATCGTAGTGAAATTCTCCTTGACATGACGTTTTATTGACAATCCCCCCACTTATTCAAATTATATTGTGTCTTTTTCTTCAAATCCCGCTATTTAAATTATTTAATCAAATCTTAAAAATATAATCCACCACGTAATTTTAAAAGGAGGAAAACATAAAGAATTAAAAGTTGTTTGTGTAATACATATATATATTGAAATATGGCTACACTTCAACAATATCTTTTAACACTAGCATTCAAAATTGCTTGGGCTCACGCCAAAAATTCAGTTTTAGCAACAGGGGACGATGATGACGATGAATTATTACCTATGCCCGATACACCAGAGACAACAGACCCCATACTAGGTGACCCAGAGGAAGATCTAAGTCCCATCACTGAGGAGATGTTCTCCTCGTGGGCTTTGTTTATTATGTTATTCCTACTGATATCAGCATTATGGTCAAGTTATTATTTAACGCAAAGGAAAATTAGAGCAGTTCATGAAACCGTTTTGTCTATCTTCTATGGTATGGTAGTAGGGTTAATCATTAGAATGTCCCCCGGTCATTACATTCAAGATAGTGTCACATTCAATTCATCGTATTTCTTTAACGTTTTATTACCCCCCATCATTTTAAATTCTGGGTATGAATTAAATCAAGTCAATTTCTTTAATAATATTGTATCCATTCTTATATTTGCAATACCAGGTACATTGATATCAGCAATTGTATTGGGTATAATTTTATTCATATGGACTTCATTGGGGTTGGAGAGTGTCAATATATCATTAGTGGATGCTCTATCTGTCGGGGCCACTTTATCAGCTACTGATCCAGTAACCATTTTATCAATTTTTAATGCTTATAAAGTGGATCCTAAATTGTATACCATCATCTTTGGTGAATCATTATTAAATGATGCTATTTCTATTGTCATGTTTGAAACGTGTCAAAAATTTCGTGGTCATCCAGCAACATTTTCATCTTTATTTGAAGGTATTGGATTATTTTTAATGACATTCACTGTATCTTTATTGATTGGTGTATTTATTGGTATATTAGTCGCTTTAATATTGAAACATTCACATTTAAGAAGATTCCCACAAATTGAAAGTTGTATTATCTTATTAATCGCTTATGAATCATATTTCTTCTCTAATGGGTGTCACATGTCAGGGATTGTATCTCTATTGTTTTGTGGTATTACATTAAAACATTATGCCTATTATAATATGTCAAGAAGAACACAAATTACAGTGAAATACATTTTCCAATTGTTAGCCAGATTATCAGAAAATTTTATCTTCATTTATTTAGGTTTAGAATTATTCACTGAAGTGGAATTAGTTTATAAACCATTATTAATCATTGTCACTGCCATTTCCATTTGTGTGGCACGTTGGTGTGCTGTGTTCCCATTGTCTCGTTTCGTCAATTGGATTTATAAAATGAAAACAGTAAGATCCACAAGTAGAGAATTGAGATCCACTGTGGCCATCCCTGAAGAGATTCCTTACAATTATCAAATGATGACATTTTGGGCAGGTTTACGTGGTGCTGTAGGTGTAGCATTAGCGTTAGGTATTCAAGGTGAATATAAATTTACTCTTTTAGCCACTGTCTTAGTCGTGGTCGTATTAACAGTGATCATCTTTGGTGGTACAACTGCAAGTATGTTAGAAATGTTAGACATTAAGACTGGTTGTGACATTGAAAATGATGAAAGTGATGATGAATTTGATATTGAAGCGGGACCATCTCCTGTGTATAATCAAACTCCACGTATCTCTGTGAGTTCTAACAGATTACCATATTCAGATAATAACTCTCCACAATTGTCAGAAGATATATTGGCCATGGGCAACAATGATAACAAGAATAACACACAACAATCATCCACTGAGTTAGATACAATGTTTTCATCCAGTAATAATAATAATAATAATATTAATAATCAAAGTCATATCCGTCTAGATGAAGTTAATTCAAGTGTTAATGGATCAAGGATATCGTTTGATAGAAATGACATCAGAGGTAAGATAAATAATTTCTTAAATTCAGATTCACAATGGTTCCAAACATTTGATGATAACGTTTTAAAACCTGTATTTTTGGATACAGGAACGTCAGATAATTTAGGAACTGATACACCTCCAGAATTAGGTTCTAGGAGGAATCAATAGATTTTTACATACAAGCAATCCTACATACACATACGTATATATATACTTATGGGAAAATTCATCTGTTACCAATGAATGATTGTATAAAATTTATATATGAGATTTCAACCTACTAAACTGACAAATTTGTGCGTTACCCGGTTACAAAGGGTGTTAATTTAGTGAAAAGTTTCGATGCGATTTACTGAGATGATCAGATGAACACTAAGCAAAAGCACAGACTACAATAAGCAAGCAAAGCACCCATTTACTATCATAAGTAGGCAGTCCTTTAACCGTTGCTGTGGATTGATATACTTTTTTTTTTGCTTTTGCTGTGTGAATATTACATACTATATTTTAATTTTAACCAACAAATTTTAATAGAATATTCATTTTTAATAATAAAATAATCCACAAATCACTGTTCCATCATGTTGAAATACTCAAGATCTGAGAAATTACAAAAGGAATTGAATGCTGTGTCATTCAAACCAATGATTGATGATTTGGTCAATTCTGACCTGAATGACTTTTTAGTTAAAGTGGAAAAAATTCAACAATGGGATAGACCAAGAGATGATTTATTCATCTGGATTCCTGTTCTTAATAAGATTGATACAATTTTATCCGATATCGTTAAGAAATATTCTTATGCTACTTCTGATCCAAAGAAACATCGTGTTAAACTAATTGAAATGGAAAAAGATGATGAAAATACATGTGTGGTATTAACAGCTTTTACTGCTCGTTTACTTTACTATACGGAAAATAGATATATATATTCGTCTACGGATGTTATGAATGATCTATTGAATTGTCCAAATTTTAATGTAAAATATGGAGTCATTAAAGTATTAGCTATTATTGGTGAAAGATACGTTTTAGCTCGTGAAAAACTTGACAAGAAGTTTAAAGTGGGGTTTCCAGAATTGAAGAAAAAAGCTTTAAAATTAGCATTAGCACTCCCCACGTCTGTTATCGATGATAATGGAGAACATTTTTCTATAGTAGACTTGTATTTTGATAAGAAGAAATATCCTAAATCATGGTCCAAATTCAAATACACCTATTATAATAATAATGACAATGTAGATAAAAAGACACATACAAGACCTTCAAATACACAATCAAACTCTTCTTCAATGAAAAAATTCTCCTTAAGTAACGAAGATTTAAAGAGCTATACATTGCAACAATTATTTGATAAAGGTATGAATGTATTACCTTTTGAAAGTTGGTATGATTTTTCTCTAAAAGTGACCGTTGCAAAGGCCTTTAGTGATGATACATTTGATAACTTACAATTGAGAAACACTATAATAAAAACTAAATTCAATGCAGTCGCATTTGTTAACACCGTCTATGTTCCACCCCATGTCAGTTCTAAATTATTTGAGCTTGATCCCTATACTTTTAATAGTTTAACAGATTTAATATCATTATCTGAAAGTAAAATTCCGTCATCACTTAGATTGGATGCCCTTTTTACCTTGGAATGTATCTCATTAAAACATGTTTGGTGTTCTGATATTATGAGAAATCTTGGTGGGAACTTGTCGCATGGTACTATGTTTCAAATATTGCGCCAAATCGGGAAATTGTTAAGAAATGAAGCGGAAGAAGGTGAAGAATTTAGTGAAGAGTACAATGTGAGGTTTTTCTATTTGATTTCTAATTTAGCTGAAGTTAAAACATTACATGATTCTTTATTAGCAGCAGGTCTCGTACCATCTTTACTAGAGATTGTCACTGCAAAAAATATAAAATACAAGCGTACTTTAGCGTCGGCAACTCATTTGTTAGAACTTTTTATCAATGATGCAGACTCTACATCCGAATTTATTACATATAATGGGTTCCAGATGCTTATTAATTCGATTACGGAAGAAGTTGATTATGCTTTGACAAATCCATCATCAGGAAGAACTGTTACATATTCCACAATTGATCATACCATATCTTATAGACAACAAGCTTTTATCAGAAGTCTTCTTAAATTAGTACTTAAATTGTTGAAAACTGATTCAGGTGATAGAATAAGAAATCTAATTGATTCTCCCATCCTAGTCTCTCTTAGAAAAATTTTAGAAAATATGGATGTTTTCGGTTCTGGTTTGATTACCTTCACATTAGATGTTGTACAAAGAGTTATAAATAGTGAACCAACAATTTATCCAATCCTTGTTGAAGCAGGGATTGTGCCTTATATCATTGATACTTTTTCTACTTTTGTGGCTCCACACTCAGATCTATTGTTTTTACTACCAGACGTCATATCAGCTTTATGTTTGAACAACGACGGACTACAGGCTGTCAAAAATAATAATATGATCAACACTCTTTTCTCTGCAATGGTAAATCCTAAATATGCCAGAGTACTATCTTGGAAGGAGGAAGCCACTGATTTAGGTACGTCGATTGATGAACTTGCTAGACATTATCCTGATTTAAAACCAGTTATTGTTGATGCATTTTGTGATATGATTAAGGAAATTCCATCTCATCTGAACTTTACTCAGAAATTTTTGTATGAGTCCACCACAGACCAAGGATATTTTTATCAATCCTCTGATGAACCCGTTTTAAATAACGAAGAGGGAGCGGGACAATTAAGTTTTTGGGAAGAACAAGAGTCAACCGCTATTATCGACTGTTTCTCCAACTTATTTTATGGTATGACCTTGGACAATTCTACATTAGAAAAACTGCCTGAAAAACTTAAGATTGAAGATTTAATGTCAGTTATTGTAATGGATAGACCTCCATTCGATTATTCATCTTCGCAAGCAATGTTAAACATTACAGATGTTCTTCAAATTTTTGATGAGCAACATAAAGGTTACGCGTTTGCATTTTTCTTCGATACATTAGCTGCTAAACTTGTCAATATTAGAACTTTTTTGAACAGCGATTGTTCGGTAAGTTTTTTCTTAAAGACTAATAAAGAGGAAGATAACTCGTATGTTGAATATTTACTGGGTGAGCTGTCAAGTATTGTTGCCTTGTTGCATATTATTACCAATGTGTACGTCACTTTGATGACGTTGTCAAGAGCGAGAATCCAAGAAATATTGGATTATTTTGATGAAACAAAATTAACTGTTCTGGAAGATTTGGGACTGTTATTTCAAAAGGCCGGTTTTGAGGAAATGTATATACGTGACCATATGCCTGTCGAGGTAGTCACACTAACAACTCCTGAAACATTTATTGCACCTCCACTCCATATACATGCCGAAAAGCCAACAAAGAGTGAAGTCAAAGACGATTACACATCATCAAAATTTAAAAATTCATTCGAAATAAGAAATATGCTAAATAAGGTTCAATCAAGTACAGCTATCATTTTTAGATCATTTTTGAGGTTGAGTCATGCCACAAGTATGGAATTAGTTGGAAATGATAGGTCGATCGAAATAAGAATTTTTGAAACCATTATAAAGCAATTAATATGTATGTTGAAAACAGCTGCAGATGCCAAAAGTACTCCATATTTGCTTGTTCTTCTGCATTTTAACTCATATGTTATGACCTTTCCCAGGGCCACTATGAACACTAATGAGATTGTTCAAACTATTCCAGCGTACATATTTTATCAAGAAGGTGGTTATGCCTTATATATGGATTTAATAATGGAACTATTTTCCAAATTAACCAAATTCACTGACATTATCGCTATAGAGGAAATAGAATATCTGAAGAACTCCGAAGAGGTTTTAACTATGAGTTCAATTATTAATCTATTGACGTTTTTCAACAAGTCCATTCAACAAGAGACGATGGAAAGCGTTAAAAGTATTAAAGAGTATTATCCAACTATCGAAGATTACAATGTAACGAGAAGTTTGATGAAACACTTGAGAATGTTGACTTTATTACTACTGTCAAAATTGAAAAACACTTACAATTTATTTCAACCTAATAAGAGGTCAGTTCCATATGCGGTTTTCAAGCAGATCTTGACTATGTGGAAGAATTCATATACTGTGGATCATCTGATTGATTCGAAGGACCTATATCAATTGAGGTGGAATTTGATTTTACCATCAGAAAAGAAAATTCAGCTTTTAGTTCAATGTGGTGTTGAAGAAGAACTCGCTGAAAAATATTTGATGGAGCACGATAATAAATTACCTGATGTTAACAGTTCTAGTCATGATATTATAAGTCAAGAAAATTTTCAACACTTCAAAGATCTTGTCGTTGAAAGAAGTGAACTACTAGAACCTAACAAAATTGAGGATAAGCTATTGTCCAACCACAGTTTAGAACAATTGAGACGTGATATTTATTTTGATGGCTTTAGCGAACAAGTATTTGACGTGTTACCTTTTTATCCTAAGCTGGTCAACGCATTTGCTAAGACTCTGTTACAAATATTCCTTTGTTTAGAGCAACCAGCCTATGTATTTACTGATACTATCCTGAAAAAGATTCGAGCTACACCTTTAACTGAGAATGACGCTTTATCTTCTTTCATTCACTTGTTTGGGATATTTTTAAATGAAAATTTCGTTTACCAACGTTCGGAAGGGTTATTAGATAACTTTATGAACTATTTGCAGGTGACATTAATTCCTGAGTATGTTAATACATTATGGTTTTCTAAGATTCTTTACTCTTATGAGATTATCCTTTCTAAATCTGAATTACCAACATTGCAAGAACCATCTGATACTCTGAAGTTACGTTATCAGCTTGCAACAATGTTGCCAATATACCGAATTAAAACCTCTGTGAAACAGAAGGTTTTTGATGCATTAATTAGAATGGGTGACATCACGAATTTCTATTCTGCCCTAGCTATATCCAGAATTTTACTATTGTATGCAAGAGAAGAATCCTTTGCTAAGGATATAATCAGTTCGTGTATTCTCTCTAGACTACTTAAGGTCATAGGTGCTTTCCAGAAATCTGAAAAAATTAATTTCTTAGAATCATCGTTTCTTCTTTTGGTTAGAAGATGTTTCGAAAGTAGCGATATAGTATCAGATTTAATTAGACATGAGCTAAACAAGAGTTTTACAACCAGAACTCTTGGTGATCAGAAAGAAAAAGAACGTGATCTGGGTGGATTGTTGGACGAAAAACCACATGTCGTTATGAGAAATCCCCAAACCTTTTCGGATATTTTATGTGAAAACGCACGTTTCGTGGAATTTAGTTCAGATGATATTTTACTGAATTTCACTATGAAAAGGCATTTAAATCTAACTAAAGATAAATCACTAACTGAAGAAGAAGATACATCAAATATCCAGAGCAATCCAAGAACCGGGATAGTCCATTTGTTATTGTCCCAATTAATGGCTGCATCTCAAAAGGACTGGACTTCAGAACCAATTTCTCAAGATTCCACGAAAAAGACGAATATTACCAAGGAAGAAAAACCTCAACCAAGTAGAAACTCGGTATGTGCCTACATGATCTTTCTTTTGAAATTACTGACGGAGTTAATTGCTAGTTACAAGCAATGTAAATTTGAATTTCTAACATTTGATAGAAGAAACACATATACAGAGCGCCCTAGACCTAGAGCAACTGCCCTAAATTTTTTTCTGTATCAATTACTTGACAGAGTTTCTGAATCTGAACAAAATAAAGACGAGGCTAAGAGAAGAGAAGTTATTAGCATGCTAGCTAAATCTGTAATTGTTGGTTTTGTTTCAAGTGTTTACGATTCCAACATTAAAAAAACGGATCCAAAGTCTGTTGATCCTGATATGGTATTTATTCGAAAGTTTACTGTTGAGGTACTAGTGAAGGCCTTAAAATCTTCGATTGTTTCACCAAAATTGTTAGAAGCAAATGTTGGTAAGCTTGATAGCTGGTTTAATATTATAGGTTCTTTGGTTTATGTTCAAGCACCATATCTAAGGTTATTGACAGACCCTAATAAAATTGACTCTGACCGTTACCAGATATGTAAACTTATGGTTGACTTAAATGTCCCATCATCAATTACAGATTGTATGTCAAAATTGGATTTAAATTATCCATTTTGTAAAAAGCTTTTCAATGATGCGGTAGAATCTTTGAACGCCATTAATTCTACAAGAAATGATTTTGGAGATTTGTTCAAAATCGAGAGTCATGATGATGATGTCGACGTCGATGATGAATCTGAGAGAGAGGATGTTCCAGATATGTTTAAAAATTCTGCTCTTGGTATGTATGATTTTGAAGATATTGAAGAAGATGACGACGAGGATGATGAAGAATCCCTGATTGGTGACAATGAAGATATTGCATTTGTTGATAGCGATGCAGGTGAGTACGAAGTTGTGTTTAGTGATGATGATCAAAGTGACTCTGATTCACATGACGAACCCGATAATGGAAATGTGGTGTTTGATTTAGACACAGATGGTATGACTCTTGAGCCTGTTAATAGTGATGAAGAGTCTTCAGCTGACCATAGCGAGGGTTCCGACTTTAGTGAAACCACATATTCGTCAGCCGATAGTGATAACGACATTGAAGTAATTAGTGTAGATGGAGATGATTATGACTCAGATTTGGATATTGATATTAGTGATTTTGATGTTGATGAATCCGATTGGGAATCAGGGTTGTCTGATTTGTCTTCATCTGAAGATGATGATGATGCAGATGATATTGATGATAATCCAGTTCCAGTCAGATTAGGAAACGGTAGGGCTGTATGGTCTTTAGGTAATGGTTTAGATCTTGAGGAAGATTTCTCAGATGAAGAACAAAGAGGAGTTTTCAGAGGTGTAGAACATGTTTTTGATCCCGATAATCAAGCATTATTTAGAGTACAAGAAATGACCAATCGTCTTCGTAATACAAATTCTGCCATACGTCGTCATGCACATGCTCCAGTAAATGCTCCATCATTGTCGTTGTTGAATGGTGGAAGACGTAATCAAAGCAATTTATTAAACCCATTAGGTCCATCTGGTTTAGAACAGGTTGAAAATGATATTTCTGAGCAATTAAGCACTGTACGTACGGGCATACGTCGCAGTCGTCCTCATTTTGCTGATATCTTGTTCTCAGGTGACTTATTTGATGAACGAGCCTTAGATGGGATTGTGCTAAAGTCATCCGTGGCAAGGTGGAAAGATATATTCGATATGTTTTATGATTCCAAAAGCTGTGCCAATTATTTGATCCCTACTATCCTTAATAAGTTGTTTGCTGTCAGCCTTGAGCTACATAAAAGTCTTGAAAAGCGTGAAGAAGAACAGTTAGAAAAGATGATTGAACGTCGTGTTAGAAAAGCCAGACGACTAAGTGAATTAAGTCATGGAACAATTGAGGATTTGGATGTTGTAACGACAAATGAACCCCAAAACACATCACCAACGTCTCCAGAGCAGTCTATGGAAGATTCTGCTGTACCAGAACAACATGATCCAGTATATGTCAATATTGAAGGTACAGAAGTTGATATTGCTGGAACAGACATTGACCCGGAATTTTTGAATGCTCTGCCCGATGATATGCGTGCTGAAGTATTTGCAGAACATGTAAGAGAACGGAGAGCGGAGGCTATGCACCATGATTTGCATTCAAGAGAAATTGACTCTGACTTCTTGGATGCTATACCAGAAGATATTAGAGATGCAATCATGCAGCAAGAAGATGCTGAGTCGAGGTTATCAACGATTATTAGAGGAGATAATGAAGTAGTAGAGGAAAGTGAGGAGGAGGATTTCGATATGTTAGAAGATAATGAAGATATTACTGACGAAGAAGGAGACCACACTCTTGGTCACGATCATACTACTGCCCAGGAACCTGTTGAGGAATCAAATCCTGAGGGTGATAAAAAGAAAACAAGTAAAATATATTTTGAACCTCTTATTGACAGAACTGGAACTGCAGCTCTGATGAAGTCTGTATTCATGTCTCAACCATATATTCAACGTGAGATATACCATGAGTTGTTTTACCGACTTTGTTCCAGTAAACAGAATAGAAGCGATATTATCAATTTATTATTGATGATCTTAACAGAAGGTGTTGTTGATCACCATTCTTTGGAAAAGATTTATAATATTATTTCGACACGTTCTCATGGAACTAATAAAACTCAGAATATAACAACTCGTCAACTTCCACCAGATTGTACCCCATTGGTAGTCGCTAATCAGACTATTGAGATATTACAATACTTGATTGATTCGGATGATAAGCTGAAATTCTTTTTCATTACAGAACATGACAATCTAATGGTCAGCAAAACCAAAAAGGATATTTTCAATAAAAATGAAAAGCTACCCATTAAGTATCTGTTTTCTTTGTTTGATAGGAAACTTATAACGGATGAAACAGTTCTGATGGATTTATTAACCAGCATTTTGCAGATATGTACTAAACCAATTGCGGCAATAATTAAAACATGCCAACAGAATGATGCGGCAAAGAAGAAATTCCAAGTTCCAACATTTGATAGAAAGGAATTGAAAAAGATTGTCTCAATTATCAATCTAGACAGTTGTAATACCAAGGTATTTCAACAAACTTTGAATGTTATGTACAATTTATCGGTGTTAAAGGATTCGACCGAAACCTTCACTGAGGAATTGGTTATATTAGCTAGTAAAACTGCTAAAACATTAATAAGCGACATTGATGCATTAGGTGAAGAAGTGAAGAAAGTGACTTTTGGTAGTGAATTAGATGTCGAACTGATTCAAAAGTTAACCCTACCAAGTTCTGAACAAGCCAAACTGCTAAAGGTACTAACTGCTGTTGATTACTTATATACCCATAAGAAGAAGAGTGAAGACTATGAATCAGAAAAACTATCAGGATTATATAACAAAATGCAATTAGGTGATGTGTGGTCATCCTTGAGTAAATGCATGATAGAGTTCGAAAAGAAGAAGCATTTAAGTACTTCAGCTACAGTGTTACTTCCTTCAATTGAATCATTGATGGTCGTATGCAAACATAGCAAAGTTTCCAACGCAAATGGAAAGATTACTAAATATGAAAAGGATAAGAATTTACAATTTTCCTCAATTGCTGTTGAAAGTTTATTTTTCCCATTTACTGATTTGCATAAAAAATTACTGAATCAAATGGTTCGTTCCAATCCAAAATTAATGAGTGGTCCGTTTTCACTTTTAGTTAAGAATCCAAAAATTTTAGATTTTGATAATAAAAGGTACTACTTTATTGCCAAAATACGTTCTGATGTTCACGAGCACCCTAAACTTCCTATCACTGTGAGGAGAGACCAAGTTTTCTTAGATTCTTATAGATCATTATTCTTCAAAACAAATGATGAAATTAAAAAGTCTAAATTAGAAATAACCTTTAAGGGAGAAAGTGGTGTTGATGCAGGTGGTGTTACTCGTGAATGGTATCAAGTTTTGTCAAGGCAAATGTTCAATCCAGATTATGCACTATTCTTACCAGTTGCCTCTGATAAAACCACATTCCATCCTAATCGTACTTCTAACGTTAATCCTGAGCACTTATCATTCTTTAAATTTATTGGTATGATTATTGGTAAAGCTATTCGTGACCAATGCTTCCTAGATTGTCACTTTAGTAGAGAAGTGTACAAGAATATTTTAAGTAAGCCAGTTTCATTAAAAGATATGGAATCATTGGATCCTGACTATTATAAATCTCTGGTTTGGATTTTAGAAAATGATATAACAGATATTATTGAAGAAACATTTTCAGTTGAAACAGATGATTATGGGGAACATAAAACTATAGACCTGATTGAAAATGGTGAAAATATTCCTGTTACTGAAGAGAATAAACAAGAATATGTTAAATGTATTGTTGAATATAAATTACACACATCAGTGAAAGAACAAATGGATAATTTCCTTGTTGGGTTCTATGCTTTAATCCCCAAAGAGATTATATCTATTTTTGATGAGCAAGAACTAGAATTGTTAATTAGTGGTTTACCAGATATTGATGTTGACGATTGGAAAAACAACACAACATATGTTAACTATACAGCATCATGCAAACAAGTTAATTACTTCTGGAGGGCCGTTAAATCTTTCGACGCTGAAGAACGTGCTAAGTTGTTACAATTTGTGACAGGAACTAGTAAGGTTCCATTAAATGGGTTTAAAGAATTAAGTGGTACTGGTGGTGTGAGTAAATTTTCTATCCACAGAGATTATGGTTCAGTTGATAGATTGCCATCTTCTCATACCTGTTTTAATCAATTAAACCTTCCTGCTTATAATTCGTATGAAACTCTTCGTGGTTCCCTGTTAATTGCAATTAATGAAGGTCATGAAGGTTTTGGGTTGGCTTGATTTGGCCCCGCAATTTCTATTTATGCTTTGTATTCATAATATGACGTACTTTTATATACAGTGTAATTAAATTCTTATCTAAAATATTAAGGTGATAATTTGACTAACAAAATTTTTTGATAAAGGTGTTGATGAGACCTTCAAAAAACTTTTTTCAGGATTGTCACATATGAACGGTGTTGGTTTAGAATTCATTAGATGATTTAACATATTCTATTAGTAATTCTGGTTATTTATTTTAATCTACATAATATACAATATTTTATAAGGTTTGAACCAAATAGTTTTTAATTTAAAATTAGTGTCTTTATATAAGACACATTTAGTGTTACTACTATGTTCTAGAAAACCTATTATTCAGATTAAGTTGTTAAGTATTGATCAACATAATTTTTCAAACTCAGTATAGTAAATTAGGTCAATTATCATAAGTAATTAAATTTTATCGAATTGTAATTATGCAAGAAGTAAATTTATATCCAAGAGATTAGTCTGACAAATAAGTGTTGTAACAATCAAATTGGAAGCTTAATATAGTACTTTCATTTTTATTTATATTTTAAATACGTTTTGTAAAGGTAAAGAACTCTATAATATCATCTAAAAATAAATGTCATCAAAAATTGAATAAACAAAAAATTAATTCTCTTTTATCATCAAATTAAAGTTATTGGAATGGTTATACAATACACGAGTTAACCTATGCCTATTCGAAGGTAACCACATCATTAAGATGTGAAAAAATCTTATTAATAAGAAGATCACCTACTGTTTTAGGAATCCATAACAGAAATATATATTAATACACATATAATACACTAAACTTATTCAATTGTCTTATTTAAATCCTCCTCTTCGTCAATATCAAGGGGTCCTATCCATTCCCAGCATTTTAAAATTTCACCATGAATTTCCCTTTGACTAGAAACAATGTTTTTATAATCTTGTTCCAAGTTTTTCACCATTTGTGTCCAGACTTTATTTCTGTAATTTAAATCTGTCACGTCTGCAAGTATAACATCTCTTAATTGCAACGTGTAAAGGAATGGTACATCTTGGTCTTCTCTTTTAGCAATTTTTAATCTTTCAATAGCTAGATCCGTGTAACCGGAAACTTTAGATTTTTCAGCTAAACTACGATCAACTCTAAGTTTAATGAAGAAGGCAGATATTATGGTAACCAAAGTTGCAGCTAAGTAATATTTGTAATTGGTGAAAAAAGTACACACTTGCTCACCATATCTACATTGTAAATTGACATACTTTCTAGAAGTTGAACGGAAATTAGTTGAAGCAACAGAAGAAATCTCTGGTAAAATTTCCAGATTAACCAATAAAGTCTTCCATAATTGTTCAGCTTCATAACGTGTCCATTGCCCCTTATTATTCTTATTAAAGATTTCATAAAGTTCTGAACTTTCCATCCCACTAGTAAAATCGTTTTTCCCCAAACCACAAGATACCAAAGAATTTTTCTTTCTCAACATATATAGACATTCCTCTAAATTCTTATTGATAAAATTAATTTTCTTCATATCTTTCAAACAATAGTCACTTAAAGGTATTAAGCCATTCAAAGCCAAGATTGGTGATCTAACATTGTGTTCAGGATCACATTTCAATTCCATGTTGGATAAACAAACCGCATTATTTGGACAAGATAAACAATTTGGAAGACATTTGGACAAGTATGAATCAATTGGGGATAAATCTAATGAATGGTTTAATGGTAACTGAATTGAACTCGAAAAAATTTGTTTAGCAGGTAATTCATGATGACAATAACCTACAAGGATTCTTTGTTGACGGTACCATAGGGCAAACAAAACTGTTGTTGTTATCAAGATAAAAACAATGAAATTAATCAATGAAGCTCTAACCTTTGCAAAATCCAACTTTGGTAAAGTACATTTTGGTAAAGAACATTTTGGCAAAGTATATTTGGGTAAAGTGCATTTGGGTAAAGTACACTTAGGTAATGTGCATTGTGGTAAATGAACTTTAGGGACTTTAACCTTTGGAATATTAACTTTAGGTAAACAGACATTTGGTGCTTGCATCTTTGGCATTTTAAAGTTAAATTTTGGTAAAGTGAATTTGGGTACGGTAAGTTTGCTTTTGGTCGAAGAAATTTCTTCCTCAGAACTTGCCTTTTTCTCATCTTCTTCAACTGGAATTTCTTCAACATCACTGTTTAACTTTTTGTCATTATCACTAGTTTCTACCACTTCAGTTGATTTCGTATTTGAACCCATGGCTTCGTCTAACTTTTCTGCAAATTCTGGAGATACCTTTAATTTAGAGACATCAGGAGCCAATGATCTTTCTTTTCTCTTTTTAGGTTGATTCTTAATTCTTTCTTGATAAGTTTCAATACTTTGTAAAGATTTCACTTTAGATGGTTTACTTGGTTCTTCAGACTTAGCAGTAACTGGTCCATCATTCTTAGCATTTGAAGTCTTTGTCTTCTTGCTCTTTTTAGGTTTGGACAATGTTGGTTCTTCGTCTTCACCATTTGATTCAAGTTCAATAACTTCTCTTGTTCTCTTACGCTCAGTTGAAGTAGAGGCCTTAGTAGTATCGTTCTTGTTCTTATCTACTTTTTCAATACCTTTAGAACTTGGTTGCACATTAATATATTTCTCTCTCAACTCAGCAGCATGAGGTTCTACTTCTTTTTTGAAAAGTCTGATTAATGTTTGCTTCTTTGCCTTTGGTGGTAATTCAACATTATTTTCTAAAAGAATTCTTCTCAATTGAGACACTTTCAACGTCTTGGGATCAAATCCAGGTTCCAAATGTTCCATGCTTGACTGACAGATCGTTAGGTTTGTTCCTGTTTACAGTGAATTCGTTGAGAAATGGAACACCAGTTTGTTTATTTGGAATTTTTTTCCCCATTTGTTCCGGTTTTCCTTCCAGAACGTATTTCTTTGTGAAAATGATCTGCAATCGAAACATCGTATCACACCATTCTATCACCCACGGCTTCAAACTTTTTAACGAATTCGCCTCTGATGATCTTCTGTTCAATCAATTCGATCACTTGCGTGTTGTTCTCCACCATGTCAGGACCGAGGAGATCTTCCAGATTGTTGGCCGGTTCCAAGGTCTTTTCGTTGCCATTATTGTGGGTGAAATAACATTTCTTGAATAAATTCACACACGGTATCACCCACAACCAGGGGTTATTACCCATAATATCTACCCAGTTGCCCCAAAGGCTCTGTTTCCTCCAAATTTTAGAAAATTGATCAATATTTAACTCTATCACATATCTTTTACCCTCGTACAGGTAACACACGTACCTGGTAGTAGGTCGTTTCTTACCTTTTCTCCATTCTATTACTTCAATTGAAGTCATATTCATAAGTATGTAATAAATGTGTGTAGCCAGTAGTGATAATGTGAAACCTGATCCTAATATACCTAATATGATCACTGTGACTAAATTACCATCTCTATACGAATTTTTAATGAAACAAACTACACTAACCCAAACAATTAATGATAGTATACCCATATAGAATATGAATTGTAGAAAGAAACAATAGTTTCCCTTACCAATGACAGAGCCTAACCATACACAGTAATGGTCGAATTTGGGGACACATTTTCCAATAGTGGATGAATGATGAGTCCTAAAAGATTTTAAGGATTCACAATGATGGCACCAAATTGGATAACCCTGAGGGTCACATTGATACAATGAGGGCGGTCTTATGGATGCAAAATTGGCTTGTTGTTCCACTAGATAAAATGGTGGTATTTTGGGTTGTACACCTGGTCCCACAAGTAATACTTGCAACCAAGTTACCAATATGACAAGATCAAGCACAGGTACGGTAACTAGTAGTGCAATTGATGTGGCATGCCTGTGGAATCGATAATTCAATTGATTGAGACAGAATTTGTGAATGAAGACCCAATTACTGTAAATAATTGATAATAAAAATAATATTGGTATTAAAAAGTTTAAAATATGAGAATACCGTCTAATATCCCAGGTAAAACTCATAATAACATTCTTATTTACTGGATTACTGTATTCGATGTGTCAAAATTATAGTGATAAATAAATCTATATAAAATGGAAATTAAATATTTGAAAAATTGATTATTAAGAGAGAAGAACATTAAAAACTTTCAGTGAATACAAACAACAACTACATTAATATGGACGATTATGAGGAAGAGAACAAGGACATGTGTCCTATTTGTAAGACAGATCGTTATCTATCACCGGATTTAAAGTTCTTGGTGAATCCAGAATGTTACCATAAGATTTGTGAATCATGTGTGGATAGAATTTACAGTTTAGGTCCAGCTCAATGCCCATACAAAGGTTGTGACAAGATTTTAAGAAAGAATAAATTCAAGACACAAATCTTCGATGATGTGGGGGTGGAGAAAGAAGTGGATATTAGAAAACGTGTGTTTAATGTGTTTAATAAGACAATTGACGATTTCGATGGTAATCTTGAAGAGTTTAATAAATATTTGGAAGAAGTGGAAGATATTGTTTACAATTTAGATAATGGTATTGATGTGGTACAAACAGAAGAAAGATTACGTAATTATGAAGAATTGAACAAACAGTTAATCTTGAACAATATAGAGAGAAACAAACAAGATGCCGAATATTTCTCTCAAAGGCAACAATTTGAGAAAGAATTGAAGTTTAAGAAACGACTCCTGGAGAAAGAAGTGGATGATGAAGATCGTTACAACAAAGAATGGGCTAAGAGAGAAATTGTCAATAGATTAGGGTTATCCAATTCATCAGAGGATACAGAAGATGTCATTGAAAGTGTGAAGAATACTGTTAAATTGAAGAAATCATCTGCTAGAAGGAAATTAGAAGAAATAAATAGAACATTACAAAATAATCCATATTTTGGTACTAATGCCATGCAAGCTAAGAATGCAATGAAGAAGAATTTAGTACCATTTACACCATTTAATGGTGATAGAGATACAAATAAAAGATTTACCTTTGATGAAAAATCGTATAGTGATCCATTTATTCAGGAATTAGTCACTAAAAAGGACTTTACTGCATCAGGTTTCAGAACAGATTATGTTTATGAAAGGGTATTGACCGAAGCATTCATGGGATTAGGTTGTATCATTTCTGAAGAAATGGTATAATGAAACATTATCTATATAATATTGTTACATTAAAACTATTAATCAATATATCATCATCATCATCATCAAAAAACGTTAATGTAAAACAGGTATATATGGAATATGAATACATAAAAGACATTATAAAATTTGAATATTTAAAATTAAAGTTCATTTGGGATTAACTGTATTGTTTCTTTCTGCAGTAGCCCTACTATACGTTAAAGTAAATACCCCGGGATAACCTTGTGTACTGTTGCCATGTGGTCTATGAACATAAGGTCGTTGTTTTCTTGATCTCTCAATTATTTTATCCCTTCTCATAGTTTCTTCATAACTTGGTGGTGGAACTTTGGGAACATCTTCATCTTCGTCTTTGGGTCTATTTTGTTTGTGATAATCACTCATTATATATATATTATATATACAATTTATACTATATTAAAAGTTGAAAGTAGTTTAGGGTTCATCATTAAATTAAATTGATTACTATTTTCAAATTATAATTAAACAAAGTAAAGCGAAACTTCTAATAATAAAAGAAAGAAAGCTGAAACGAATAGAAAATGTCTAGCAATATATTGAGCATTCCCACGAGACGATTTCAAGTGACTCCAACAAAGTCGTTAACCGCAGGAGTGTCCATGATTTTCAGCAGGTCTAAGAGAACCACTTCTAAAAACTCATCCCTTAGTCCTCAAACACAGAGGATTATCACTCAACTGAGTGTAATGTCTGCTAGAAAGAAACAACCAAAAATGTTGAAGTTGTCCAAAGAGGACCTTATAAAGCATCAAACTATTCAAAGAGCTTGGTCCACTTATCAAGTGATACAAAAGAAGGAACGACAATTGAAATTGAAGCAACAATACGAGACAATGGAGAATGCTATGGATACATTACAGAAATTGAGTCCCTCACTTTACAAACTGGCTAACGTAGAAGAATCGGGTAAAAAATTCCCTTTAGAGATGAAGATACCCACCAATTATCCAGCAAAGAAGATATGGTATTATGATTATAAAAAGCCAACTATATAAAATCGTCAATGTACAAAATAAACTGTAAATAAACTTATACAATTAATAATTGTGAATGAACATTGTGAGTGTACATGTTCATAACTTAATTTGAGATTAGGATGTAATTTTATGAGATATTATGATAAAATCGGAATATATAATATGTCTTATAAGAAAATAGTTTATATATTGATTATGCAATTGTAGATATGATGATGTCGTGATAGTTGTGAAATATATTACTTTTTGGTTCAAAGACCAACCCAACTAAATCTTTTCGAAGCTGCTTGTCCCCTTTTCTTCATCTTCTTATTATATAACGCAATTTCATCTCTTTGTAAACGTTGTGTATGTCCTGAAAGATTAGTGACTACATTCTCAAATGTCAATTTATCATTAGCCAATTCAAATTGTCTCTTATTCAGTTCTTTCAATTTAACTACCACTGTATCAATTGTGTTACATAATTCATCATGATAATCTTGTAAACTTTTCTGTTCATTTCCCACATTATCATCCCAAATTAGAAGTTTAGGAATATTCAATTCTTGTTCTTTATCCACTTCATCTTGTAAGGCAGCAGGTTGTGGTATAGCTGGAGCATATTTAACTTTAAAATTATCTTTCATCACTGTAACGTTACCGTTAATATTTTCTTTATCCATATCAATAAGTTGACAAATTTGAAGAAACAACGAATCATCAATTATATCATTATCATTAGAGCCCCTAGCTTGTGTGTCTTCTTGATCATCAATTCCCAATATATGTAACATTGTGGATCGTATATGTGATTTCTTCCATATAAAGGGTTCTGATGTAATTTTATTGGTGACCAACTGTTGGTAAATGACACGAGGTCTCTCCTCACTCAATAAGTCTTCTAGATTAGATTCAGTAGGGTATATATTATCCTTATCTTCATCCTTTATAACAACTTTAGCACCGAATAAGTCACTTAAACAATTTTCAACAATTGCATCATCATTTGATAAATCATTGGATTGTTCTTCCTCCACATTCTCAAACGAGGCATCAGAAAAATTACCAAAATCATCATCATCGCTGGTTTCCACCATTGGGGCCACTGAACCTTCTTGATCACTCATTATGAGTATTTGGTGACTACTAAATATGTCAATCGTTAAATTTAAATAATTTTACATTAAAAATTCAAATTTGGAAATTGAGAAACCAAAAAATCATCCCAAACGGGAAGGTGTTCCACTTTAGGTAACCGTGTCCGAAACAGGAAACAGATCTAATAGATCGCGAAAGGATCTTGCCCAAAGAGGAAATCGGGAAACAAATATTCAAAACACAAATTGGAAAAAGATGAATTGAAGTTAACTTACCATTAATTAACGTTTAAGACATTGTGCATCAATAAAGCCAAAGGGAAGAATAAGGGCAGAAGAACAATGAATCAAGATAACACATCCTTTGAAGATTACTGTATGAGCAGTGGAGAGAAGTTTATTGCATTGGTGGTCTCTGACAACTCAGATTTTGATGATGCCTTCGATACTTCTCAAGAGTCGGTAGGGATTTCCCCCTCAACGAGCAATAAAACATACAAGAAGAATATACATACACCTTTAACGTCACCAGTAAGTATGAAGATCAAAGACAAAAGATCCACACAACAACAACACCCACAATTGAGACCCACAAAGGTAAAATCGGATGATAAAAAACGGTGGTCGTTTATGTCAAACCACTCATCTTCATCCAAGAAAAGATGGTCCACTTTATCATCATTTACTCTGGATTCAAATGGTAATAATGATGCTAATAATAACACTTCCAGTAGAGTATCCAGTCATAGTTCTAACAAAAGATTTTCGATGATAAGTAACTCAAGTAGTAACTATAACAACAATGATCTCGTGTCTCATCATTCGAGAGATAAGAGTCTTGAGAATGCTTCAAATACTAAATCAAGTTTGAAAAGATCATCGACTGGGTCATCATTAAGACAATTGTTAAATAAAATCGCATCAGCAGATGTTGACAAGGAAAATCAACATCCAGAGGCTAGTGTCAATAAAAGTAAGAAAATACAGAGTACGAAAGTTCAATACAATAATAAAACTCCATCTGTGACTACTACAGAAATTAGAAACCCATTGGGTCAAATAGTTATTAATGAAAACAACCACACGAATACCCCATCAATATATCGTCAAACTAGACAATCCACAAGTAATGATCAGTATAGTGACAATATGCTAAACCAATCAATGGAGAATCTAAGTCTTTGTTCTAAAAGATCCAGTATATCTTCCAGTTCATCAATCAATTCACTATCCAAATGGAAATTCTGGAGGAAAAACAGTATTACTGAAAGTACTATTCCACAACCTAATCAGAATAATGTACACACTTCAATACCCAAATCATATTCTACAAGGACTTTAAATGGTCAATTAAATGAGAGACCAATATCTATCTATTCACATGAAACGAGTAAATTAAGATCAAAAAATTCATTATCTGATTTCCATATCCCATTTTACAATAAAAACGATACCAACAATGAATTTTCTTTTTACAATAACATGGAACATTCAAATAACACCAATGCCTCTTTAAAGAAAAGGACATCTACGTCAAGTTTATCCATAACGGGATTGAAACATCGTTCATCCCAACCAAATTTGAAGCATAAGACATCGCATTCGTCTTTGCAAAAATTTAAAAGTAGACGCCAATCAAACACAGACGATGGTGCTAGTTTTTTAACAACAGGTTCCTCAATAAGTTCTGGTCACAGTGGGAACACCAATGGTAACAATCCACAAATATCTCTACCAGTACCTAATCAAGTGTCTAGAGACAAGATAAGAGCCAAATTAAAGAATTCTACATCGTTATTATCGTTGAATTCTGCAACTCCAATTAATAAAAAAGTGTATGATGAAACCATGTTGAACCAAATATTAGAGCTATGTACAGTGAAGTATCTTATTGATTTTACAGAATTGGACTCTACGAAATACAATTTCTTAGAAACCTTATCACCTAACCATTCTGTACAATTGTCCACTCATGTCTGGAGATCAACTTCTACATTAGATAACAAGCAAACCGTTATATGTAAGAAAATTTCATTATTGAATGACACTAATGAATCTGCTTTAAAGGAATTGCAATTGTTAACTTTGTGCAAAAGAACCCCAGGTTTACCATATTTATTGCAAAGTTATGTCGTCAATAATTCAAACACATTATACATATTCTTAAAAGACCAAGGGAATCCGCTTGCAGAATGTACCATTTCCAGTTGGTCACAATGCCTCAAGATATTTTGGCAATGTGTCACAATTCTTTACGTGGCCGAGACTAAATTCCAATTCGAACACAGAAATTTAACATTAAATCATATCTTAGTGGACAAGAGCGGGAGTGTCACACTTTGTGATCTTTCTATGGGAAGAGCGGACTACAATAAAGATTCTGTTATTTTCACAAGGTTAGATCATCCTGCATTTTTTCAAGGTGGGAAAGACTATCTTTTTGACGTTTATCAATCAATGAGATCTATCTTCTTACAACGCGGAGAACAATGGGGCAAATTTGAACCAGGTACAAATATTCTATGGTTAAGATACGTGGCTATCATGTTATTGCTAAGAAACAAAAACAAGGCCCAAATGGGGCCAGGAAGAGAACAATTAACAAGATTAGTAGCTGTTTTAGATCCACACACGGCAAATAAAAGAGGTTCACACATGTTTAGTGGGAGAAAAGAACCAGAGATTAAATCTGCAGGCGATTTAATGAGGTTGAAATAAGAAAAGAACCAGAGATTAAATCTGCAGGCGATTTAATGAGGTTGAAATAAGAAAAGAGCCAAAGACAATTTTTATTTTATATTTTTTTGATATTATTATTTTAGCTATATATTTCAAGCATTAATTAAACATTTTATATCTACGCGAAATATTGATAGTGACTGAAACTTTGAACAATATTAAGAGCCTAAAAGCACTCGATAGTTCAGATTAGGGCCAATCTCCATATGAAAGTACTCAAATTACCTTGGCTGAAGCATAGAGAGGAGTCGAGAAACTATGAAGTATATACAGTGGATGTGAGTCCCGATGGGAAGAGAGTAGCTACAGGTGGTCTAGACGGTAAGATTAGAATTTGGTCTACTGACACTATGATTAATGTAGCCAAGGGCAAACCAATCGATGAAGAGTTAAAGAGACCCTTGGCAAGTATGAGCAGACATACAGGATCTGTCACTTGTGTCAAATTCTCCCCAGATGGTAAATATCTAGCCAGTGGATCTGATGATAGGATATTATTAATTTGGGCATTGGATGAGGAACGTCTTTCGCAACCTGTATTTGGTGCTGAACACGATAAAGAGCATTGGACCGTAAGGAGGAGATTAGTTGCACATGATAATGACATCCAAGATATATGTTGGGCGCCTGATTCCAGTATACTAGTCACAGTTGGGTTGGATAGATCTGTAATTATATGGAATGGTTCAACGTTTGAAAAACTAAAAAGATTTGATGTACATCAATCACTTGTGAAGGGGGTCATCTTTGATCCAGCAAATAAATATTTTGCTACTGCTTCAGATGACAGAACTTTGAAATTATTTAGATATCATAAGACAGGTGATGTATCCTTTACTGTAGAACATGTTGTGGTGGAACCATTTCTAGAATCACCGCTAACTACCTATTTTAGAAGATTATCGTGGTCTCCTGACGGTCAACACATTGCAGCTCCCAATGCAACAAATGGTCCCGTGAGTTCAGTGGTGATAATAAATAGAGGTAATTGGGATACCAATGTTACATTAATTGGCCATGATGCTCCCACCGAAGTTGTAAGATTCAATCCAAGATTATTTGAGAAGACAGATGATACTACCGGAACAGCTTCTGGGGATGATAATATAGATTCTGTGATAGCTACTGCTGGTCAAGACAAGACTGTAGCAGTATGGAGTACAAACAAGGGCCGTCCATTATTCATTGCTTACGATATTGCTAATAAATCAATTACTGATATGGCTTGGTCACCTAAAGGTAATATATTATTTGTTACATCCTTAGATTCTACCATCACTGCTATAGTGTTCGAAGAAAATGAATTAGGCAAAACTATTCCATTAGAGAAAAACATGGAACAATTACATCGTTACGGTACTGACAAGGATTCTCTAGATTTTCCTGAAAATATTAAACAATTATTATTAGAAGATACTGCTACTAAGTTTAAAAGACAAAGAATGACTGAATTAGATAAAAGATTTGTTGAGCCACAAAATCAAACAATTCCCATAGTGAAGCCAACAAAGAGAGCCAAACCTATCAATGATTCATTCAATTTAAAGAATGAAACAATTAACATCTTGATACCGAAAAGGAAGAAAGATTTGAAACTAAATAAAATGGTGGTACAAAATGGTAAGAAAAGAGTGATGCCCACTCTAATATCAACAACAGCATCGACCACTACAACACCCACATCTGGTACTTCCCCGACTAAAATACAAGATTCATTATTGACATCGGTGTCTAAGAGTAGTTCTCCCAAACCAACAACAGACAAAGTCCAGAAGAAGTCAACTACACAGTTACCAAAAGGTCTATCAAAAAAAATTAGTTTATCTTCAATACCTATACCTCGGTTAGGTATTCACACATTGATAATGGGGACCAAAGAAAGGAAAAAGGAAAAATTTCACAGAGAAGATGGAGATGTATCCAATACAGAAGAAAATGAACATTTGGATGCTATTGGTAATAGTGATGACGATGCTGAAGAGGAAGAATATACAATGACATTAAATTCTAAATTGACACCGGAGAAAGTATGGTCCGATGAACCTAATGTCAGATATTTAGATAATCCAAGTGTGATACCGGATACAGATGCTGTATTAACAGAATGTGGTTCCCTGGATGATTTTTACACATTAGAAATTCGTAATGGTGTTGAAAGATCGATTCAATTCGATAATGTTGCCTTATTAGAAAATCCTACTCGTATTCTTGGTTACCATCAGGGTAAAAGAGATCTTGAACTTTTCATTCCTGAAGTAGTCCTTTGTGTAGTCGGGTCTTCTGAATGTAATTGTTGGTGTTTAGCCACATCTAATGGTTCAATACATCTAATTTCCAAGAAGGGTCAATATAAATCACCTAAGATCAGTTTGGGTCATAAAGTTATAAAATTAATTTCTCAAAAAGAGTATCTAATAGCAAT
This sequence comes from Kazachstania bromeliacearum, assembly GCA_003708535.3. NCBI lineage: Eukaryota > Fungi > Ascomycota > Saccharomycetes > Saccharomycetales > Saccharomycetaceae > Kazachstania > Kazachstania bromeliacearum. Next base: position 20,202 of record PPOP03000023.1, on the reverse strand, counting down.
AACTGATAGAGGATTATTGTTTGCCTGGGATATCAAAAACATGAAGTGTTTATTTAAAAACGTCCCTCTTTTACCTATTTTAAATAATGAATTGGTACAAGGACACAGAGTTAGGATCAATAAGAACATAACCCACTGCATGATCGACACCACTGAGATGGCACTTGTGGTTGAGGTCACCAATCCGCAAACCAGTTACATATGGCGAAGTCATCTAGGCTGTTGGACCGAGTTCCACTAATGACAGTAAATGATATAAAACGTAATCAGCATTACCCGCACTTTGATCTTAAAATCTGGGGTCGCACCCCTTGAATAAATCATTATATATAAATTGGAGAATAAGTGTCTACATCCATTTCTATTCAAGCCAATTGAGATACCTTACAATTTATTTGCTATTGACACTTTAAGAAAATGTCGAAAGAAGGACCCAAAACACTGTATGATAAGGTCTTTGATGCTCATGTGGTACACAAGGATGAAAAGAACAATTCTTACCTCTTGTACATTGACAGGCACATCATTCATGAAGTCACATCTCCTCAAGCGTTCGAAGGTTTGGTGAATGCTGGTAGAAAAGTTAGAAGAACAGATTGTACTTTAGCTACTTTGGATCATAACATCCCCACAGAGTCCAGAAAGGATTTTAAATCAGTGGACACTTTCATCGAGGAACAAAACTCACGTCTTCAAGTGAAGACATTAGAACAAAATGTTAAAGACCACAAAGTTCCATTCTTTGGGATGACAGAGGCAAGACAAGGTATTGTCCATGTTATAGGTCCTGAGCAAGGTTTCACTTTACCAGGTACAACAGTAGTATGTGGTGACTCACATACTTCTACACATGGTGCGTTTGGATGCCTAGCATTTGGTATTGGTACTTCTGAAGTGGAACATGTTCTTGCTACACAAACCATTATTCAAACAAGGTCCAAAAATATGAGAATTCTAGTGAAGGGTAAATTAAATCCAGGTATCACATCCAAGGATTTAGTCTTACACATCATTGGTGTTATTGGTACTGCTGGTGGTACAGGATATGTCATTGAATTTGCAGGTGAAGCAATTGAAGATCTATCCATCGAAGCAAGAATGTCTATGTGTAATATGTCTATTGAAGCAGGTGCTAGAGCAGGTATGATAAAACCAGATGAGAAAACATTTGAATATTTGAAGGGTAAACCTTTAGCTCCAAAGGGAAAAGAATGGGATAAGGGTGTTGCTTTTTGGAAGACTTTATATTCAGACGAAAACGCTAAATTTGATGAAGAGGTTATTATTAATGCTCCTGATATCGTTCCAACAGTTACCTGGGGTACTTCACCACAGGATGCCTTACCAATTACTGCAAAAGTTCCTGATCCAACTAAGATCGACGATCCAATTAAGAAATCGGGTATGGAGAGAGCTTTGGAATATATGGGTTTAGAAGCAAACATCCCCTTAAAAAGTATCAAAGTTGACAAAGTCTTTATTGGTTCATGCACCAATTCCCGTATTGAAGACTTGAGAGCAGCAGCAGCAGTTGTTAAAGGCCATAAAAAAGCTGATAATGTTATTAGAGCCATGATTGTTCCAGGTTCTGGTTTGGTGAAGAGGCAAGCTGAAAAAGAAGGTTTAGATAAAATCTTTTTACAAGCTGGGTTTGAATGGAGAGAAGCAGGTTGTTCCATGTGTCTTGGTATGAATCCTGATATTTTACAACCATATGAAAGATGTGCTTCAACATCCAACAGAAATTTTGAAGGTCGTCAAGGTCTTTTGGGTCGTACTCATTTAATGTCTCCTGCAATGGCAGCAGCAGCAGCCATCGAGGGTCACTTAACAGATATTAGAGAATTCCAATATAAGGATGGAGATTCACCCAAGATTAGAGTAGAAGAAGAAATCGAAGACAAACCACTTTTGAGTAAGGAATATACTCATGAAGAACCACTACAACCTGATGAAGCCACCGAGGAAATCGCTGGTGATGAAGTTAATGACATTCCTGTCGATACTTCTACTAGAGTGGCCACATCACCTTCAGTTTTGAAACCCTTCCTTACTTTGACGGGTATTGCAGCACCATTGGATAAGGCAAATGTTGATACTGATGCAATTATTCCTAAACAGTTCTTGAAGACAATTAAAAGAACGGGTTTAAAAGATGGTCTGTTTTATGAGTTAAGATTTACAAAGGATGCTGAAGGTAAAGATAAGAAAACAGATTTTGTTTTGAATACTGATCCATGGACTTCTGCAGAAATTTTGGTGGTCAGTGGTGATAATTTCGGCTGTGGTTCATCAAGAGAACATGCTCCTTGGGCTCTAAAGGACTTTGGTATTAAATCCATTATTGCTCCATCATTTGGGGATATCTTCTATAATAATTGTTTTAAGAATGGACTGTTACCTATTAGAGTAAGCCAAGACATTATTATCAAGAAATTATTCCCACTTGCTGAAGCAGGAAAGAAGTTTACTGTTGACTTAAATCAACAAAAAATTTTAGATGTTGATGGAAATGTTTTGTTAGATCATTTTGAGGTGGAAAGCTTCAGAAAGCATTGTTTAGTCAATGGCTTGGATGACATTGGATTGACTTTACAGTTAGAAGATTACATTACTAAATATGAGAAATTGAGAAAGGAGAAATATTCCTTCTGGGAAGGTGGATCTGCTTTAGCAGATTTCTCTCCTCAAGCTATACGTGCCAACGCAATTTCTAATAAAGAGTGGTAACCCAATTCTCTGGTAAGTTCATTTATTCTTTATCTATCTATTATTTTTATGGTCGTATAACGATTTATTTATTATCTGAAGAAAAATTCTCTATATTTTCGTAAGTATCATATCAATTTAATTTACATAAATAGTTTATACATCTTGTATCTAATTATAACTTGGTCAAAAGAAATGTTGAAACAGAAAGATCAATCGTTTTGCTACTAGATTCTTTTTAAGCAAAGCCAAATGGGTTTGCCAAACTAGCGTTCATAATATTTGCTTGTCCTTGTTGTGTTTGTTGTGGTTGTTGTGGTCCATTACCAAAGCCAAACCCAGTAGGCTGTGTTTGAAGTAGTGGCTGTTGTGGTTGTAGCGGTTGTTGCTGTGGTTGTAGTGGTTGTTGAGAAATAAAAGTGTTTTGTAAACCTTGGTTAATAGCATTAATACCATTGCCCATCATTTGTTGTTGTGGCTGTTGCATAGCACCTCCAGTGAATTGATTTTGTGCAATTGGAGCAACACCGCCAGTTCTTTGTAAAGTTAAACCGAATTGTGATTGTGGTTGGAAGCCACCTGTTCTCTGCATTGCCATGACACCACCTGTAGTTTGCATTGGTGCAACTGAAGCTGAGGGGAAAGTGGATTGTGGCATCATATTCGGTTGTTGCATCAAGTTTGGTTGTTGCATCATATTGGCACCACCTGTAAGTTGATTAGTGAAACTTGTTTGAGGCATCATGGTGTTTATACCACCTGTTAATTGGTTAGTAAAACCTGTCATATTGGCCCCCCCTGTTAATTGGTTACCAAATGTGGTTTGTGGCATAATATTAGCACCACCAGTGAATTGAGTACCAAAACTGGTTTGAGGTATCATATTAGCGCCACCAGTAATATTTTGATTCATGAATGAAGTTGCTGGCATAGCACCTCCTGTGATTTGTAATGGCATCATTGCACCACCAGTAGTGTTCACTGGCATCAACCCAGTAGCTGTCTTTTGTAATGGTAATACAGATCCAGCAGGTGGGATACCAAATGAAGTTGCTGGCATTGGATTTAATCCACCTGTCAAAGAAGTTTGCAATAACCCCCCTGTCCTTTGTAATGGAATCAATCCACCAGTGGATTGTACCCCAAAAGTGGTCTGTGGCATAATACCTCCAGTAGTAGCAATTGGGATTAACCCATTGTTAGTCTTTTGTACTGGAAGGAACCCACCAGTCAATTGAGCACCAAATGTAGTTTGAGGCATCATAGCACCACCTGTAGTGAATGGCATCATAACAAAACTAGTAGTCATTGGTAGAATATTATTACCACCTGTTTTAAATGGATCCAAAGGTACTAAATTAGTACCACCTGTGGTAGAACCAAATAGTGGTGCAGCAGCAGCGGCTGCTGTAGATGATCCAGTTTTCACAGGTTCCAAATCCTTCAAATTTGGTTCTGGAACATTGTTAGAAGCAGCAGGAGCGGCAGCACTAGCCTTCTTAGGTTCCAATGGTTCTAAATCCAATAAATCTTGCATAGAACCTGTAAATTCTGTGTTATTAGATGTTAAATCTGGTTGAGATTTAGCAGCAGGTTTAGCTGTCCAAGCATCATCATCAATTGCAGAAGTTGTAACAGGTGCAGTGGTTTGTGGTAATAATTGTTGAGCAACATTTGGTTGAGCAGCAGCAGAATTCACTCTTAATGAACCATCAGGTTGTGAGAACATACCACCAGTAGCTGTGGCCACTTGTTGTTCTCTACCAAATTTATTATCAAGATATTTCATTACTCTGACAATATCACCTTCACGTAAACCTAAAGTTCTCAACATGGAGGCATTAATATCGGGCATCATGTCTTCAGTGATTTGCTCTCTGTCAAAATTAATTGTGTATCTTTGACAATTACTGACATCCACACCAGAGGTCAAAAAGAATTCAAACCAATCATAATCATTCTTATTCTTTTTTCCAGAAGAAGAAGATGGAGCACGATTGTTAGAGGTTGATTCATTAGGTCTAGGTGGTTTAATTGGTGGCAATTCCTTTTGCTCTTGTAATCTTGATCTTTCATCATCCAATAATTGTCTTGCCTTCTTCAATTCAGCTAGTTCCTTTTCTCTTAATCTTCTATCACGTTCTTTTTCTTCTTGTTCTCTTAATCTTCTTCTTCTCTCACGTTCAACATCTCTTGGATCTTTAGAATCAGGTTTTTTGGATTTTTGTCTATATTTATCTAAACTGAAACCAGTAACTCTCTCCACATAAACTAAATCATCATCACAAAGTTTATCAGCAGCCACAGCAATCTTCACACCGTTAGCTTTATGTAAATGAATCTTCCCTTCGGCACAACCGATAAATTGGGCTTCCACTTTGAAAGTACCACTTTTATCAATCCATAAACGTGATTTCTTGGGATCAGGGAAATTTTTCTTAGAATTTTTACTAGATTCATTATTACTACTACCGCTAGTTTTCTTATGTGAAATTGAACTTAATCTATTTCTATTCTTTTTAGAAGAATCACCGCCACCATTAGATATATCTTGATCAGCGTCGTCCTTCCAAGTGCCACTATCCACAGTTAAGAAATTACTACTTGATTTACCTGAAGATTTATTGTTATTATTGGTTTTACTTGGTGATTTCATAGTCATTTTCTTAATTGAATTGAATAAACCACTACCACTTCTTTCTCTCTTATCGGCAATTGGTTCAACAAATTGTGCTGGCACCACACCTCTTTTACCAGATTTAACCAATTCACACATCCACCATTCAGGAGATTTTTTATCATTAATAATATAAACCAAATCACCCTCTTTCACAGTTAATTCATCATTAGATTCACCAATAAAATCATATAAGATGGTAGCTTGTCTAACTGGTTGTGAAGCTTTTTCAATTTCTTTTAAACCAGCACCACGAGAGGCACCTTTATATTCACCCAATATACCCATAATTTCTTTACATCTATCATTATTATAAGTGTGTAATTCGATACTCTTGTATGGATCCACAAATTCTAAAAACATATGTTTTTTCTCATTATTGTAAGAGACTAATTTATCCACAGTCCATTCAGTTGGGTTACCCTTTCTTGGAATCAAACTAATCTTATTATGACCAATGACAATCTTGGCTTTATATCTTCTACGACCTTCAATTTCCATGACGTCCCAAGATTGATAAAAATCGTCATAAGCTTCTTCCTCTCTTTGAGGTTTTGAATTTCTTTCTGGTTCACGATAATCACGTTCATCATCTTCATAATAAGATGCTCCACTACGAGATCTATCTCTACGTTGTTGTGGTTCTGGGGTGGCACTGGTAGGTCTTGTAGGTTTTGGTGGAGGAGTAGGTTCTCTTTCAATTGATTCATGTTCATCTTCATAACGATCATGATCAGATTCTGGTTCTGGAGTGGAATATTGTTCTCTATCATTACGTTGTGGTGGTGGTAAAAACCCGTTGGCTACCACTGGGTTATTATTAACAGCAGTAGTAGGGGCAGGCACAGGCGCAGCTACAGGCGCAGCAGCAGCAGACAATGGTTCCACATAGTTACCGGGAACAAACCCATACTCATTGGAGGCAGATTTCACCAATAACCAATCTGGGTCTGAAGTATCATAAACGTCAAAAGTATCATTTTCATGGAATGTCAATTCTTCATCTGGATTTTGAGCCTCTTGATAGTCGTAAGTGGCATGCATTTGTGCCACAACGGGGGCCACTTCGATGTAGTTGGAGGGAACCAAACCAGAGGGTTCTTCTACGTCTGAACCAATGACCCTTTTCTTCACGGTCCACCAGTCGTCCACGTCAGATTTGGCCAACAGATACAGCAAATCGTCTTCTTTCAACGCCAACTCTTCGGGCGTCTGTGGCTCATAGTCGTAGATTGCCTTGTACACACCAATAAATACGGTCATATCTCGGCTTGTTGCACTAATTAACGGTCAGTGTCTTAGTTTTGTTCCTTGTTATAGATTGTTTATTATCAAATTTAATCACTTTTCTTTAGACATAATTAAGACTCAAAGGAGGGTAACTGAGAACAGTAATGTATATAGGCTATTATATAGTGAACATTGTTACATATGGATGACTGTGGTGCCATCGAGGGATCAATTGCTCGAACAATTGTGGTTGGTCAGTTGCTTCATACGTTGTGGGCCGGAGAAACGGGCCTGACAACGTTTACAGATGACTACTTTCCTGATTATCTTACCTTCTGGAGTGATACGTTGATACACATTCGTTGTGGGGGTTGCAACAGCAGGGGTTACAGCAGCTGGAGTAGCACTTTGCCCCTGTACGGGGGACCCGTGATTCAATATCATATGCATCTTCCCCTGCGATGGGATGAAAAGATCGTATATTTGTAATGCATCTTCACATTCCAATGCCTTATGGAAGTAATGGGCAAAATCTATACTGGATAAAGATTCCAGTTGTCTACGGGGTACGTACCCACCTAGTAGAGTGTGTGATAGATCGTAATGGGCGGAATTTGTATCGTTGAAATTAACTTTCCCACCTAAATACCCATGTACATTGACTCGCGGGCAAGGTCCTTTAGCATTATCTTTATCATCATTATCTTTATCACCACTAGTATCAGCGTCACCGTTGGTAGTATCCTCACTCTTCTTTTTCTTTTGACTGGAAGTCAATTCTATCAGTTCTTCCGGTGTCAAAACGACTTCCTGTGACTTCTCGAACGCTGAAAGACCCGCTATGATATCGTAATACGTCTTACGTTTCTTGCCACTACTGGCAACATTACCGTTATTGCGATTAGTATCCATTTTTCTACCTGGTTTGTTACTGGTTTGTTGTTTTGTTGTTGATAATAAATGTTTCAATGTTTTTTTCATTTAATAATTACTTATATGGTAGTACTTTATAAACATACATAAATTAATATCAATTTTGACCTCTCTTCTCCAAGACTGCCTGGGCAATGCGTGATGCCATATCAGTACTTGTGGTCTTGTCATTATCTAATTCAAATTCTGAACCGGATGTCGCTTCCCCCAAGGAGGAAACACTTCCTCTTCTGGAGTTAGATATAGATGAAAATAATGGGATATTGGACAATGAATTATCACTGTTTACCAGCGAGATTGCATCAGAATGATGTCCTTCCTCTTCTTGTGGAGTAGTAATGCCTTCTTTTTTTTGCCTTTGTTGTCTGGCTTGTTTACGTTTCAACATGTGTCTTTTCTTTAATTCCATAGTGGTTCTATCCTCTTCGGAATCGTTGGTCACCACACTAGTACTGAAACTATGATTCACTTCATCGACAAAGGCTTCACCATTGAACCCGGGGAATAATTCACCACTAAAGGTGTTAACCACATTAACAATCTTGTCGGTTAACATTCTACGTTCTTTTTGTAATTCCTTTAATCCATTGGGGGTTCTAATAGACATGTATAATGGTCTTAACGATTTAACTACATCCATACCAATATCACCAACAACTAGAGCGGAGTAAGTTATCACTACACATGCCATATACGAGGCGGCAAAGACAAGACATTTATTGGATTGACTCGTCTTGACATAACATGTTATGATAGCTGACCAAAATATGTAAAGTAATGGTGCAAACCCCATGGCAATTAAAATCTTCCATGTGGCCACGACGTCATTAGCTTTAATCTTCACAGTGGAATTCGCCAATGCTGTACGTGCCTTATCATGAGATATCTTACGTGACAAAAGGAAAACTGGTGCAAACATCAATAAACCGGGCAATGCAAGGATCAATGATACAATGATTCTCACTGATCTTAATAACAATAAAGTTAAATTCTTCCAAAAATTAATTTGTGCAGTTTCAACTAAATGATCGGGAAGATTATAATGATTCAAATGAGCATTATAATTTAAGATTTCTTGTGTCAATGAAACAAATTCAGGTTTATCTTTAAAAGTTTGATAACATTTCACTAATCTTCTATTCATTTCTACCACTAAAGGTAATGGTAATTGTTCATTATTAAATTGCGTAGAGTATAATCTTCTCATAGCTTGTACTGCCATTAAAGTTTCATAATCGTTACAAGTCACTGTGACAGATTTTAAACCTTCAGTGATAGTATCTAACAACTCTTTCACAGCTAATTTATTAGTCTCTGGATCGTGATATTTATCGACTAAATCACGAGAGATCTCTATCGGATCACCAAATTCAATGACAGCTCTAGATCTAAATTTATGTGGATGGAAATAGTTCATACCACAGGGTACAATCTTAACGTTCACATCAGGGTGTTGATCCATGCAACCTAGGGCCATAATAGCCACACCAGCTTTCAAAGGTAATAAATCTGTTCTGTCATGAGACCCACCTTCAGGGAAAATACCAATACAATGATTATGAGCCAAATGTTCAAACACTTTTTTGTACACAAAGGATTGATCCACTTTAGCAGCAAATTTGAATGGTGTCCCCTGTGTCAAAATAGATTTCACTTCAGGTTTATGTGACTTAAACTCTTTCCTCAAATAAAGCACAGTGTCAGATTCAATGGATTGAATCACTGCATTACCCAAGGATCTAGGTAAACCTAACAGACCCTGTGCTTGACAATCCTTTGTGAATTGAGTCGATTGACCAATAATTTTTAATGGGTTCTCTGGGTCCACTTTGATCTTCCCAGCCACAGGTTTCAAATTATCCTGTGGTCTAACTACACCAATGGCCATGACACAACGTGCCAAAAACCCAATGGCTTTCAAATGCAATGATGATTCTGCAATTAAGAACGATACACGTCTGTGAGCAGCAATTCTAACACGATCCATCAACAAAACAGGGTCCACGAACTGGTTCGCATGTGGCGCAGCCACAAAGATTACAGGTCCATCACTTGGGATGTGGAATGAACCTCTAGTTCTAATTTCCCTAAAGAAACAGTGGAATATCAACGAAAACATGCACACAATGAAATCGTAAGTGTATTTCCTCCATCTTGGAGTCTCCTGGAACGTGAACGGCACGTCCCTGACGTGTGGTGTGGTTCTCACACCATCCACGGTGGTCCTGGTCGCCAACTCGCGCTTCTTCTTGTCGCTTAGTGGGGTTTCCATGTGGTGGTTTGGTTGTTGCACTGGTTTGTTTATAGTGGGATGTTTATTTTTCACTTTTTTCACTATGGAATATTTAAGATTTATATGTTGTAGTATATACAAGATTTTACAAGATGAATTGGTGTGTTTCGTGCCAAGGTGCACCACTACGCTTCTTGAGACGTTGCATGAACTGATCACAAGTTTCAATGGCGAAACCAGCGTATTGCAATGTATGTATTTGTAAAATGGATCCATCATGACATGAAATTTTCATGATATTTTGTGTTGCATCGAATGTAAATGAACCTGGGGTATGTGTCAGAGTGTTGTCATGTTCCCCCACAGACACTTCATGGAATAATACTCTCTTGGGCCCCGCTTTGGTTTGTAACGAGGTGTAAATGGGACCCAAACATAAAAGTTTGTTATGTAACGATTGTGCATTGTCGTGATCCCAATTAATGTGTCTGTCCTCAGTGGTCAGTTTTCGTGCTAATGAGGGCGTGTACCTTGGATGTAGTGCAGTGGTTTTATCACATTTGTATAATTCTTGTTTAATCACATTTTGCAATAATGATGCTCCGACGGTACCCAATTGATCCATTAATATAGCAGTATTACGAGGCAGGACATTGTTATCCTCCTGTACCGCTGGCGGCGAATGATTCAACAATTGTGCCACATTTAATGGGTCCGTTTGAGCTACTATATCTCCATGGTCGAACCTATTTGGATGTAATGTCTGTATTGTGACACCTGTGACGCTGTCGCCGTTCAACAAAGTGTGTTGCAGTGGTGCACTGCCTCTGTACCTCGGTAATAAAGATGGATGCACGTTCAAAGAGTACGGTACACTTTGGATCAACGATCCGGGGATCAATAAACCAAATGACACAGCCACAAGCATATTAAACTGTCGTGACTCTACCAATGGTGACAAATTCTCAACCAAATCAGCTTGAGAATCACACAAAACTTGCGGTAACCCCATTTCCTCTACAGCTTTAAGCACAGCGGGCACTTTTAACACTGTAGACCGTCTTCCACACCATTTAGGTGGCCTGGAAACCACTTCAATGCGTTCCACGAGGGGTGTTGGCCCCCCTTGCAACGCGACCAGCGCACGTAAAGATTTGACACTAAACAAGTCACTACCAAAGAATAAAACACGCAATCCCTGATGGCTATAATGGCGACAGAACACTTTCACTACGGGTAATCGGAACATGTTCTGCTTTCATACCTTATTATATATCTGTATTTGTAAAAGAGCTTAAAAAATGAAAAACATCAAATTATATAGAACTATCACCACTAACAAACATTAAAGAAACCTACCATGTCACAAGAGTTATTACCATCAGGAACCACACTGGAACAACTAGAGACGCGTCTGGCACAGGAGGATCAGTTGTCTACCAAGTTACAAGACCGTGTGGCCACTACAAAGGCCATGGTATTGCCCCTGAGGATTCAGTTCAATGGATTGTTACACAAGTTATCCACACTAGATGCTGGTAATGCCACAACGACACCACAGGAGAAGATGGCAATTATCAGGGCTTGCCTGGTGCAATTGCATGAACAAGTGCAAACTGTGTCGAAAGAATTCGAAGATTGGTCACCTCTGTTCCAAACCATGACAGAATACTCACAAACCACACAGTCGAAGAAGTTCACACCCTTGGAGACATTAAGTGCAGGTGGAACTACAGTACCTACTACGAATGTTAGTGCCCCACCGACTGCCGCAACTACGACTGCCACGACAACTGCGCCCACACCATCGGCCATGGACAAACCATCACCCAGTGTCGCTACAAAGAAAGCAAGAAAACCAAGACAACCGTCCAAGAAGTCTACAAGTAATGCTGCCACACCAGTGGCCAGTGTACAGAATAATAACAACAATAACAGGTCGAAAGTACGTTCGCCATCGATACAGACACCATTATCTGGTGGTATAGGTTCATCTAACACAGCATTACCTCAGCAGATGTTCAATATGATGTCCCCCGGTACTGTCACCAATATGCCCATGACCATGCCTATGACTACGACCCCATCAACAGGCCAAACACCGTTCACTCACAGCAATAATAACAATAACAATAATAGTAACAGTGCCAGTAGTTTGACTCCAGCTAATATATTGAACATGGGTAATTCCATGGGCACCAATAGCAATATGAACATAAATATGGGCAACAATGGCAACACTAACATGGGGAATAATAATACCATGGACCTGTCATCACTTGATTTGGGTTCATTGAACATGGATTTCTTGTAAACAAACCTTACAACGATACACAAATTAATACACACCATTATACAAGTCACAATTACATCACATCTATAATATTACGTACCCATCAGTAGCTACCGTCATTATCTACTATTACTCATTCAATGACTCAATTTAATTTTTCACTATAATTTTTCAACGTTGAAAAACAAAAAACATATATAAGATATAAACATAATTAATTCACACACTCTTGAAAGAACTCATTAAATACCCATCTAAAAATGTCCGCACAATTGAGAGCTACATTTTCTAACGCTAAGAAAGAGGGTCGTAATGCCCTGGTCACTTTTATGACCGCCGGTTACCCACGTGTCGAAGAAACTATCCCAATCTTGAAAGGGTTCCAAGACGGTGGTGTCGATGTCATCGAATTAGGTATGCCATTCAGTGATCCAATTGCAGATGGTCCAACCATTCAAGTGGCTAACACTGTTGCTTTGGAAAACGGTGTCACCGTGCGTCAAACTTTGGATTTAGTGAAACAAGCCAGAGCAGAAGGTGTCACTGTGCCAATCGTATTAATGGGGTACTATAACCCAATTTTAAACTACGGTGAAGAACAATTAGTGAAAGATGCTGCCGAAGCAGGTGCTAACGGGTTCATCATTGTCGATTTACCACCTGAAGAAGCTTTAAAAGTGAGAAATTACGTGCAAGCCAACGGGTTATCTCTAATTCCATTAGTGGCACCATCCACCACTGATGACAGATTGGAATTATTAGCTCAAATCGCTAACTCATTTGTGTACGTCGTCTCCAGAATGGGTACCACAGGTGTTCAAACTTCTGTGGCCAACGATTTGGATTCTTTAGTGGCTCGTGTGAGAAAGCACACTGGTGATATTCCAATCGCTGTTGGGTTTGGTGTCTCTACTAGAGAACATTTCACCACCGTGGGTAAATTAGCCGATGGTGTTGTCATTGGGTCTAAGATCGTTACTTTATGTGGTCAATCTGCTCCAGGTGAAGCTTACACTACTGCTAAGGATTACGTCGAAGGTATCCTTGCCGGTGTGAAACACCATGTGTTAACCAACGAAGAATTCAGTCAACTACATGCTAAATCTTTGGAAGACGCTAAATTACAAACCAGCGTTGAAGACACTTTCAATGAAGTGCACAAACACTCCATGAGATTCGGTGAATTCGGTGGTCAATACGTTCCAGAAGCCTTACACGCTTGTTTACGTGAATTGGAAGGTGCCTTCGATGAAGCTGTCGCTGATCCAACTTTCTGGGCTGATTTCAAATCTTTATACTCCTACATTGGTCGTCCATCATCCTTGCATAGAGCTGAAAGATTGACTGAATACTGTGGTGGTGCTCAAATCTGGTTAAAGAGAGAAGATTTAAACCACACTGGGTCCCATAAGATTAATAACGCTTTGGCTCAAGTTCTTTTAGCTAAGAGATTAGGTAAGACTAATGTTATCGCTGAAACTGGTGCTGGTCAACATGGTGTGGCCACTGCTACTGCATGTGCCAAATTTGGTTTACCATGTACTGTCTATATGGGTGCTGAAGATGTTCGTCGTCAAGCCTTAAACGTTTTCAGAATGAGAATTCTTGGTGCTAAAGTGGTTGCTGTCACTAACGGTACTCAAACTTTAAGAGATGCCACTTCTGAAGCTTTCCGTGAATGGGTCACCAATTTGAAGGACACCTACTACGTTGTTGGTTCTGCCATTGGTCCACATCCATACCCAACTTTAGTGCGTACTTTCCAAAGTGTTATTGGTAATGAAACTAAAGAACAATTTGCTGCTGAAAACAACGGTAAATTACCAGATGCCATTGTTGCTTGTGTTGGTGGTGGTTCAAACTCTACTGGTATGTTCTCACCTTTCGAAAAGGACACTTCTGTGAAACTATTAGGTGTGGAAGCTGGTGGTGACGGTGTGGACACTGATTTCCATTCTGCCACTTTGACTGCCGGTAGACCAGGTGTCTTCCACGGTGTCAAGACATACGTGTTACAAGACACTGACGGTCAAGTGCATGACACTCATTCCGTGTCTGCTGGGTTAGATTACCCAGGTGTCGGTCCTGAATTAGCCTTCTGGAAGGCAAGTGGTCGTGCTGACTTCGTTGCTGCTACTGACGCTCAAGCTTTAGAAGGGTTCAAGATCTTGTCCCAATTGGAAGGTATTATCCCAGCTTTGGAATCATCTCACGCTGTTTACGGTGCCATTCAATTAGCTAAGACCATGAAACCAGAACAAAGTTTAATCATTAACATCTCCGGTAGAGGTGATAAGGATGTGCAAAGTGTCGCTGAAGTGTTACCTAAGTTGGGTCCACAAATCGGCTGGGACTTAAGATTTGAAGCTGATCCATCAGTTGGGGCTTAATTGATAGATATATACACTTTTTATACTACTACTGTTATATAGATATATCTTTATATATAATTAATGAAAAATTATTTTGAAAAATTATTTGTTGATGAGATGAGACTAATAAGACACTACAAACCATAGAAGAACCAGGGTATGAATGATCTCACTGTACCCAGGAATCGCCCCATTGGACCACAGTTGGCCACGGGTGTAGATGGGCCTGGTGTTTATTTGACTGGACGTGATGATTTGAGTTGGTGGCAGAGTGTCAAAGATGATCTGTCCCATTTGAAATTACAAGTGATCGGTGAACCACAGGAAGTCGTGGCCATTGAAAATGAAGAGGAGCAGGATGAGTTGTCATTACTACACGATGAATCAGATAATATAGATACTACTCAAGACTTGTACAACGATATTATGTCTTCACAATTACCATGGGGTCCATGGACTCCATCGTTTCATGGATCTGATTTGAATGTATACAAGAAGGTGGATACAACGAGGAATAGCACTGAAAAAATGTATGATATACATAAGACTGCATCGACTGGTTCATTCCATACTGACTATATACCGAATGAATTAGTTTCACAAATTGAAGATGTTCCTGATAAAGTGGATCGCGCAGTAAAACCAAAATTGATAGACCCATCTGTTGGGGATATATTTGCCACTTTGATTATACAAACCAAGAGTGATCTGCGGATAGATGTGGAAAATCGAATATTGGTGTACAGTTCAGGTTCCACTGGATCTGAATTGACCGTTACATTATTATCACAAAATGAAGATGAACAATTCCAAGTGCTCAATGATAAATTCACATTTGATATGAAATCTAAGATTAAAAGTATTAAATCACCCATTTTCTCTTCTACAATTGCAAGATATCCAGGTTTTATTGGTATCATTACAGAAAACTCGTTAGTGATCCTAAGTTTCCATTCCATTGAACCCAAATCAGGTCAAATTAATTGTACCATGTTTACACCTTTACAATTTACTGATTTTAGTGATTTCCCCTTTGCTGATGTGGCATTTAACCCATGGAATATGAATCAATTTGCCGTGATTGATATTAAGGGCAATTGGGGGCTAGGTAGTTTGCCTCGGAACATGCAAAGACATGGTGCACAATTAACACTGAATCGAAGATGGCAAGGTAGTATATTTAATCCAGAACAATTGTCTACCATGAAGAAAATTGAATGGTCATCTACACACACAAGATTAATAGTAATGGATAGTTCGAAAATTATTGAATTAGATTATTTGGAAAATTGGCAAATGGATATTGTGGAAGCAGTCACTTGGTCAAATATTAGAGATTATAGGAAAATTAATGAACATTTTTCCATATTGTTAACTTCCAAAGAAATAATCGTCTTAAGCACAATGAATGATGATATTGAACGAAGAGAATTGTCATGGAAACATGATTTGGATTCCAAGGATAAATCATATAAGATGTCATTACAAACAATAAATTTTATTAACAAGTCATTAATTTTGGTAGTTATCTCCTCCAAATTACACAATACATTATACATACACGGATTCACTATAAATGGAACATCAATTTTTTCATTAGGTGATTCCACGTTACTAAACATTCCTGCTCAATTCACTGGAATTGAAGGAATTAGTAGTTTAGAAGTATCTCGAGACATTTACTTAGATGATACCACGGAGTATCTATCATGTAACTTGTTCATTAAAGGTGTGAACAGTGATAAGATTGTCAATTATCAATTACAGGCGGTTAACGAGGAAACTCATCCAGTTGTTAAACAGAAACCTTGGGACATTGAAGATACAGAATTGATATTGAAGATTAAAGAAACTGCACCGGAATTCGAATTATTAGCGGCAAGAATAACGGATCAAATATCTTTAGCAGCACCAACCAATTACAATGTTGCACGAGATGATCAAATCTTAGAAGAATATGGTTATTCATTATCTAAAAGTATGAATAAGCATTTACAAAGTGGATCAACAGATACGAAAAAATTGAACAATTTAATTAAGGATTTAACACCAATTCCAAAGTATTTTGAGAATGTGATAGAGTTATCATCTTTATTAGAGCAGTTCCATCAACATTATCAAGAGCAAGGTATAACATTCAATCATTTAGAGATTTTATTTTCATTATTGTCTAATGAAAAAATTAATGACATCGATGTCTTTTACAATAAATTGCTTCAATGTTGGATCCCGATTAGTTCTCATGCTGAACATTTAACACGAGAGTTAGTGAAAGATCTTGTTTGGAGGTTTATTGATTTTTCCAACCCAAAATCCTATGATATTTTGATTGAAGAATTACAAGATTCTTTAGTGTCACCATATAAGGCAATATTTGATACATGGGATGCTTCAACAGAGGAATTGGGAGACGATTCCCTTGGAACATCTAGAACAAATATTCCACTCAGTAGCCAACCACAATTATCATTGGGTGGCAGTCAAACGCAGATTCCTATCATTCAATCTACACAAAAATCACGTTCCAGATCACGTCCGAAGAGATCGAACCGTTACAATGGGGGGTTCAGTTCACAATTATCACAAAGTAGAATGGATTCCACATTATCTACATTACCTGGATCACAACTATCCAGTGCTCTACCGAACAATATGACACCTGCATTCACATTGATGCAACCACCAATGTTATCTTCTCCTATACCAAGTACTTTAAGCTCACAACCAAGAAGCTCTCAAACAAGAGGTTCACAAAAGCCTAAAAAGAAGAAAAAGAAAGTGGGAGGGTTTGGTTAAGATTAACCTTTCCCAGCACAATTTATATACATATATTCTGATAGACATTTTGCATAAGCATATATATAGCCTGTAATATTTTCATTTAATTCCATAGAAGATATAATATTCAATTGTCATGCTTTCAAATTAATCCAGTGTGACTAGACAACAAATTATGTAAATTGGACTGTTTTTAGGCTATACTTTTGGGGCTAGTAACATAAAATACTATTATCTATTCCGTGACCCAGAGTGCCTAACTGCACGGAATCACCAATAAATAATTCCAAATTGTATTGTTCCGGATTTAAACATATGACGTTAGTGGTCACATGATACGCGTCCGTATCGAGTGACACGCAAAAGAGGATTTGCATATAAAAAGTCGACGACAAAATATGTAATTAGACTCTTAACGTTATGTATATTATATAGAAGAATAATCAACTCTTTATCAATTTAATCACTATAAGCTCTATTACACGACTAATAGAAGTTACCACGTTTACCCGTGGCTAAGTGCTCATTGACATCACAGTCAGGGCAATGACAGCTATTACAATAAAATGGTAGCTCGGTTTACTAGGGTGGTTATCCCCACGATGTGAAGGTTTATATATGAATTATGTGAACCTTATTTGGCTGTACCAGATCCTATTGTGTACAATACCAATGGTTTATTAGAAGATTTTATTGATGAAATTCCAGATTATGTCAGATGCACTGACGTATCTTAAACGTCGTCTATCCAAATCCGGAACAATACAAATATCAGGGGCTTCGAAGTTGATTCTCGCTGTCTATTAATCTGCACACTTCTTCTAAGGTTTTGATATAGTATTTCCGTGATTTGTCAGAATATACTCTCGTATATTCTGCAGCATGACGGACAGGAGATCCCTGATATACGTAAGCCGGTTTCAGCTTTGTTGCATGATACGTGGAATCTCTTGTTCTGCCGCTACTATCCATCAAGGTGTAAGTACGATGTCCAACTACAGCGCGAATCATGTATGGTCCGTCCCAAGTTGGTTCGAACTTATTCTTCTTCACTCTGAGTCTGTACATCCAATCCCCTGCTGAATAGGCTACATCATTGTCTGTATCCTTTCTTGTTATTCTCAAACGTCCGCGAATTACTTCTTTAGCATTCTGCGATTTTGCTCGAGTAACGTTAATTCCTTCAAGTTGGAATAGTTGGTATTGGACAATTTCACGATGTAAAAAATCGTCAGCTGGTCGACCAGAGTCGACTACTTGTTCTAGTGCAGCCCAATCTGCACCTGTTGGACTCGGTTTGTCGATTCCAAAAATCAAGTGACACGGTGAATAACCGTATGTTAATTTCATCGAATTTGCGAGACGAACAGCGGTGTATAGGGCAATAGGCCATTTACTAAAGTTAGGATTGATTTTTTTAAGTACATCTTTCAAGGTACGTACACTCCTTTCTGATTTCCCGTTTGCACGAGGGTTATAAGCAGACGAATGGTTATAACGTATATGTAATGTATCAACTGCTGTTTGCACGTATGCACTTCGGAAGGCTGCCCCATTATCAGTAACGATATCTTTGGGGGTTCCGAAAATTTCAGAAATCAGCATGATCATACGCACTACGGCATCGCTATCAGGACTATGGAAAGGTAATGCAACCATAAAATTCGTTACATATTCAGTAGCCACTAGAAAATGCAAATAACCATTAACATCTGGCAATGGACCTGCAAAATCAAGATGCCATCTTTCGAATACGTTAGTGGGCTTGAAAGGTGGTAATTCTGTTGAAATGTCTCTGAATTTTGAGAACATGTCACATTGTGGACACGTTTTAACGACATCTAACAGAATTAGGTGAGCTTGAGGATTCCATAGGATTTTGGATAACATCACATCATAGAGTACACGATGAGTTGCATGAAACTTTTTGTGCAGTCTTGTAGCAGCCTCGATATAATCTTGGTCAGTAAGGATGTGATGAAGTCTGGAATCCTTGACAAAATATAGAGTATTATCATTGACAGTAAAGTACTTGATAATCCGCGTATATTTGTATGGAATAGGACGATTTTCGGTGAGTATAGCTTGAATTTCAAGCAAGTCTGTTAAAGACAACAAATTTGCATTGGTCATTGCATTAATCTGGTTGCTGAAAGTTGTTTCTAAAGCTTCAAAACGAGCTTCGTTTTTAGCTTCCCTTTCGTCACTCTTAGCACTCATTGCTTGAATATATGCTAAGATTTGAGCCAATTGACCTCCTTGAGTAGACATATTTGACTTCTTTGAGTAAAGTTTCTAAGTTGTTTATTCAAATTTGCGTTACAAAATTATAATTTTGTATTGATAGTTCTGCAGTTATGAGTTTTACTTTAGGTCCTTAATCGGGTAACTTCTATTAGTCGGTAATAGAGTTTACAGTAATTAAATTGATAAAGAGTTGATTATTCTTCTATATAATATACATAACGTTAAGAGTCTAACTACATATTTTGTCGTCGACTTTTTGTATGCAAATCCTCTTTTGCGTGTCACTCGATATCATGTGCTCACAATCCTCATATGTTCAAATCCGGAACAATACAAATATCAGGGGCTTCGAAGCTACTTTTTGGCGTCTATTATTTTGCAGACATCTTCTAAGATTTTGATACAGTATGTACTTGATGCACTTCTGTAACATCAATTTCAACGCCCCTAATATATATATCAATTACTGCAATAAATCGAAGTTATATCTACTTGAATGTTTCTTTAAACTTCTAATTACCCTTTAATAGCTTCAAACAGTCTATTGGTAAAGAAATATTTTAAAAGTTATGCAAGTTTCACCTAAATAATTGACAAAATAATTTTGAACTCATGATTAGCCTTGTTGATTAAAACGATCAGCTAAATAAATTTCCATGTTGTAGCTCAGGATCAGGATGACTTGTACTTTAAGTCAGGTGTTCGGGTTATTCAGAGTGGAAGCGCGGCT
>PPOP03000022.1:0-167286 GCA_003708535.3 Kazachstania bromeliacearum | reverse complement strand
TCCATAAGACTTTCGGTGATGGTAGCGCCGCGGTTATATTCTCTACAGGAGAATTGCGAAGTAGTACTGCTACTCCGATCCCTGGATTCGGGGGAAGTTGAGCTCTAGTTTCTACGTTTCTAGACCCTCCATGCTGTTGTTATTACTATGAATATTAACTTAGCATGTTTTCTTATCAATTTTTCGCCACCGGAAAAATGATTTTCACGAAAAAGCCGAGATCCAAATTTCACGTCCGAGATTCCTCGACCTCCGTACCAGATTACCAAATCAAGCATTTAGATTCCAGCTTCCATTGCAACTCCCAGAGAGGAGATCAACAAGGTAATACCCAAAAGAGGTACACACGTCTACATGCGTAGGTAATTCCCGCAGAGGTACTACAGCATTTTTACTGTTATATTACGGCACATTTAATTATACGACCTAAACCCGATAGTTACCCAGAAGTCCATTATTAGGGATCCCAAGACGGATTAGAGCCAGTAGTTGCCCCCAAAAATATAATCGAGACACGGAACATACGGTAGTCGATAACCAGCCATACAGTCACGTTACAGGCGAGACCAGGTGAGACCCACCGGCCGCTTACCTATATTTTATTGCAGATGAGCACGGGGAATACTATTAATGACAATAGATTGAAATCAGCTCTGAGACTCCACAGATGAGAAACACATCACCTGAATTTCATGTAATACTAGGACGCAGGCGACTGAACAAGTGAGCGATGAACAATGGACAGCAGCCAATTTTCGGAACATTTGCACGCAATTGATGAAATTTTTAAGGGTGAATTGCAAAAGACAATATCACTTCCTTCGATAAGAAATACAATGCCACGAAACACATAGTTTCGCAGGCAAGCCCGTGATGTTCCAGAGAGAATATCAAGTGGGGTGGTACGTCACTAGTCAAACGACTGACGTACATTTAGATTTACGATCTAAATTTTTTTTACAAGCTGTATCCAGTTTGGGTGGTAATATTATTCAATAATCCAAACTTATAAACTTCGGTTACTTTCATAGAGTTAAACTGAAGGCAGACTTGAGAGTATTAAGTAGGGTGGTACGTTATTAAAATAGCGTACGATCCACATTTTCTAAGACAGAACACTGATGTTCTAACTTATGATAATAGGTTTAAAATATTTCGATATGATTTAACGAATCTTCGCCTTTGAGGCAATTTTAGATATCTGACCGAGTAATAAATTCAAGACAAATGACAATCATAGCATGGGTGGTATGTCCGATATTGTAGTTACCAATATGCTTATAGTTTATGATGCTATAATTGGTCACGTGCTACTAGTATGACGTACACAATGCGTGAATCATCTTGTACGGCGTTTGGATTATATAAAAGGCCAGGTGAAAGATCGAATCTCTTATGATTCTTACTTATTATGTATAGTATATATTTTACTCATTCCTTTATAAGGATGAGGACTAGACTAGAAATTTACTGTGCCCTAGCCACATCGTGCTAGGAGCAATTATTCAACTTACCATCTTATGCCCGACTCCAGTACAGGGGACGAATACAATGTCCCACTATACATAATAATGAGCCTCCATAAGACTTTCGGTGAAAACAAAAAACTACTTTAACTAAAATAACAATTTATGATGACTTCAATCAAGGGCAACAACAACACTAAGAACGAAGGTATGAATGCGTTCGGTAAATTATAACTGTTAATAATTATACTTCTGTTTAATGTTGATTTAATATTAAGGCATACGTAGGCTAGTATCCTTAACCTCGGTCCGTATAAATACCCAACACTAAATATATGATCACTATATATCCAATAATGGCGGAACTCTTCCATACTTTCGTCCAGGTTGTTGCTGTTGCCCTTTGTAGAGGTTATAATTGATTAATATCGTACATTGTTCTTGTTACATCTATTTAGGTTTTTATCCTTGGTTTATTAGAAGAAAATATGGTTAAATAAAATATATAAGTAAATAAAGCAAAAGTATGAACTTGAATTCGATTCTCACTGACACTTATTTACCGAACTCATCCATACCTTCGTTCTTAGTGTTGTTGTTGCCCTTATTGGAAGTCATCATAAATTGTTATTTTAGTTAAAGTAGTTTTTTGTTTATATTATAGTATATATAGGTTCTTGTCCTTATCCTTTTAGTAAAGAATAAGATAAGTTAAATATATACATAAGTACAACGAAAGTATGAATTTAAATTAGATGATTTACTTGACTTTTTATATTAATCCAAGCTCAATTATAATCCCTATTTTCCATTAAGTAATTTATCCTTTAATGTGGTTGACTCCTATTTAGCATCATTCATTATGAGCCCCTATAGTGATAGTTAGCCCCTATGGTGCCAATCTAGCCCCTATAGTTCTTACAAGCTGCTTAGGGTTCTTATAATTTCTTTTGCACATTTGTTAAACCAATGTCGGACAATAATAAACAAACTAAGAACAGTTACGAAAGTCTAAAAATAAAAAATTAATTATGCAAGTAAAATGAAATAATCGTACATTTTATGATACATGATTCCAAAGATCTATACTTTTTTCATGATATACCAATTCATTTGTAGAATAATTGATAATAGGTCTACAATCATTTGCAAGAGTTTCTTTGTTCCTAAAAAAATACACAATGATTGGTGCCACCACATTTAAGTCGACCAACACACCTATATGGAATAATTACAAATTACATTTAAACATGCATATTAAAAGGTTTCTCATTGTTAGCTATCTTACTATATTTTTTCTTAAAATGAAAGTGTTTTGCATGATATTCATTTGCAACCACACTATCTTTTCATAGGTTTTCAACCCATTATTTATCCATAATAATAAATTTTCACTATCTTTATAACCTTCATTATCAAAAAAAATTCAGCTTGTTCAACAAATAGTACAGTGTCTAATTCGAATAAATTGATGTCGTGTAAAGTGTCTAGAAATATGACAAAATGTTTGATATGATAATCTCTTGTATTCATTCTTGGTTATGAATTATTCAGTAACACTAAAAAATCCACTAAACACATTTCAACTTCTGTTTGTTTAGCAGTATTTCGAATAAATTTAAAATATGCATTATTCTTAACGATTTCTGATTCTTGGACTTCAATGGGTAATTCATCACCGCAATTTTTAATCACGGTCAATAATCTCACCAACAAGTGGGTATCAAAAATCTTTCGCTGTTAAAATAGTATACGAGGTTTATTCGTTGTATTATACCATGATGTTGTTTAGTACATGTTTGTAATCAAACTTAAACTTCCAACCACTCTAAAAGTTGTAGACAAATGTGGTAAAATTTACCGTAGAATGCTCCTTTTCATAATTTGATGCGAAACGTTCAATAAAGGTAACATGTTAGGTGTGCAAGCATTGATATGATTCTTAGTCTAAACTAGATATAATTTGACATATCTGCCACCAAACGCCAAGATGAAATAAAATTGTTTAGTTCAATTCATAGTATGAAAACAGGAAACACTTCCCGCTGAAATTGTTTTTTTACAAGGGGAAGGATTATAAATAATACTATTTTTACATAAGATCCATCACCCTTTTAGGTCATATTGAGTATAAATATATGAAATGAATATTTATATGAAATTTAATCAGATAATTAATCTAGTCGGTTGAATACTCGGATGAGAGAGTCACTAAGAATCACAACTGTCTATTTAACAAGTCTAACAAAAAATAGGAAACACACTAGGACCAAAATGTATATTGACACGTAATCAACCCACTACTTGGTTGCCGAAAATATCACAAGTGAGATGTACGTTATTTCTATTGTTTGCTCTTAAAATGTTAGAATCGAAAATGTCATTGCAAAGTTTGTAACTTACCTACCCTTTCCTAACCAAACCATTGAAATTGTATCATTATCAGACATTGCTCACTCATATGAACCCTTATTTAGCGATAAATACTTGCCAATTGCATGTCATCACTATTAGCTTGTACAAAAAAGAAGAGATCTTGTTCATATATTCCTGGTAATGGCACCGTAAAATTCATTTGGCAATTCAACCAGGTTATTCAGTATAAACTAAAAACATCTCACAGAACACAACATCCAACACATAATGTACACCCTTCCGCAGCTAACAACATTCAACTTTAGTAATAATAAAAATGATACGATAACAAATAACCAAACGGGGATATACAACATTCTGTTTGGTGAAACATATAGAACGGATATAACCTTATCTTCCAATCCTTTAAGCAACCAACATACCATAAAATTCGCACAGAAAATGTAAATATTGGCTGCCTCTTTTCACCTTCTCAGAAACGGCCGCAGGGATTCAAGAATGAACACCGCAAAACGACTTTTTTTCCTTTCAGAAAAGAGAACGTCCGAATGCGGAAACCTCTTGAAAGGCAGAGTAAACACAGCACGAGCATTTACAGTGAAAACCCCGTAGGAAACTGGCACAGAATTCAAGTTCCGATCTGAGGTATATCTCCTCCCTGTTTTTGTTTGGCTGCGCAGTTTTAGTGCAACCAGATCTGGCCATTTTCTTGTTGGATTCAAGCCAGACTTTCCCCTCTCCCCCCTCCTCCTTGAATGCCAAAACAATCATACGTTTCTACAGAAAAAAGCAATTCTTGAGATTTTAATTACAGAAAGCTAAATTCCCATTGTTCTAATGGGTTCTTTTACCAATGACTGACTAAACAATAGAGCAACAATAGGTCTCAGAAAATTTGAATTCTCATTCCTGAGACAAATTTATTCAACTTGGTATTAATCAGATATATACGACTGTTTCTGTGCTGGCTGGGTCAGGCTTATTTGTCTTTCCTCCGGATATTGTGAGATCCACTGTTTTTTACCTTATAAAGGAGGGGTTTTGAATCACACCACTAGGATACAACTAAACTTTATTTTTAAGAATGTGACTGATACAGTTGTTTCTGAGACAAATTGGTTGGTCTATAAGTTAGAGTGGGGTTATATTCTATAGTAATACTAGGAGGGGGTGCGGGAGGGGTTCGGAACCACAAAATTTAAAACCGCTTATGGGGTTAAAATGAAACGAGAATGTATCTTTCATTTACCCCCTAGCCCTCCTCCCGTTAGTGTTGCTTTTTGGAGAGCAGTTTTTTTTACTATAAATACCCGTCTGTTTTCCTTGTTAACTCAATTAAAAATTATCAATCTTCCTTTCTTATTCTGTTTATTATTATACCAAAAATAACATCAATAATATTCACTATGAAGAAAAACAGTTTTATTCTATTGACTATTATATTTACTTTACTAAAGTCTACTTTGGCTTTAAATGTCACATCTGAGACCACTTTAGATGGTGACCAAACGTTTGATGAAAACGTTTTTGTTGCAGACGGTGGTGTTCTTTATTTAAATAATGGGGAAAACTACGTGTTTAACCAAGATGTCCAGATAGATGGAACTTTAATTATGGAAAGTTCCTCCATAAAAAATATCTCGTTTTCAAACACCACTATTTTTATAAACAACGGTGTTGTAAGTATCGGTACAGTGGTCAGAGGTGATGATGATTATTCTGTCGTTCAAATGTCACCATACCGCTTATACAACAATGGGTTTTTTGAAATCTCATTAACTGGTCACGGTGATGCTGGTAACGACTACACTCTTGCGGTCGCTCCTGGAGGCTCGTTTGAGAACAGAGGCAATTTTCGCTTCGTTGGTACAAAGGCGTGGGTTAATATTGGATTGCCCACCCAAACAACAATTAACGAGGGAAATATAGAGTTTGTGAGATCAGACGACGAAAGTGGTAGTCTTTTGTCAGGTATGCAAATCGATTCTCCTATTCGTGGGCAAGGTGTATTGAGTGCAGACCATGCTAATTTATACTTGAGTACTGATAGTTTTGACAGAAATAGTATTCAGTTAACAAATGCGTTATTGCGTGTTGATACACCATTTGCACCCGCAGTGTTGCCTGTATCAGGTATCGTTGGATCTACTATTGAGATTAATCAAATTCCAGGTTCGGCAGGTATTTTTGTTAATAATGATTATGGTATTCTTTCAGTTTATCCCTATGATAGTAATGACATCGAATACGTGTTTTATGTGGGTTGTAATATTACAACCCCCATTGTGCCATCGTATCAGAATAGAGAAGATAAACAAGTTACCGTTTTTAAAAATATCGAAGTGACTGGTGTTGAATGTCCCAAATTATGGTCTTCTGCTCAATTACCTATTCCTGTGGAAGGCTCTTCAACGTAGATTTGTTCATTTATAACTTTTATCTGTATTTTCATTTGATTTGAAAATGTGACTCAACATTTAACGAATCAATATTTTCTATCTACTTTTTACTATCTAAAAAAACTCTAAAAAACATTTTTTATTTTATTGCTGATATTGTTATATAAAGATCAACCATATGGTATGTGATCGAACGTGGGATGGGATGAGATAGGTATCATTGTATTAAACACTCTATATTGTGACAGCTAACCTTAAGCTGTTATTTCATTAATTGCCCGATTCGGCAAGCCACGCGAAAACACGAAAAATAAACATTTCGTGTTTTCAAAAAAGAGAGACGTGAAGAACGTATATATTGTATGAAGAAGACAGTTGATGATGGTGGTGAGATGTTACACTAGCGAGACCAGTATAAGGAGATTATACAGACATATACTTACTCAATAATGCCACTTTTTCAGAGGGATTTGCCCGGGTTGATCACTGCTAGAACCAGCAGCAGTACAAGTAGCACTACTTCGAGTAAGAGTACCAGTACATTGAATGCAAGTAGTGCCACTGCCACAAGCAGCAGTAGCAGCCGTAGTACAGGAACATCCACCACACACTTCCAATTAGCCACAGCTATTGTGGAAATACCGAACAGAGGTAACGTGAAATACACTTATAAGACAGATAATAAACAGATTAATGGTACGGTGTACGTTGCATTTGCCAGTGTCCTAGGTTTTTTAATGATGTTAATGTTATTAATGTATACAGTGTACACTGTTAAGGCATGGTATCAAGCTAGAAAGGAATTGACCAAGACTGATATTAAATACCAACAATGGGACACATCATCTACAATATTTACAGATAGTGATGGTGACAGTGATAATAATGGTGATATAAGTGAAAAATTGTTGAAATACAAAACATTCCATAATAATGATTCACAATCTATTATGTTTATTAGTCCGACTGAAATGTATTCAACAATGAACCCAAATACGTTCGTGGATCAACCCATTTTAAACTCACCAACTAGCGATAACACCAATACCTCTAGTAATACTAATCAAAAATTTAGACCACCAAGTGTTCATTTAGAGACATTATTAAATCAATCATAATAAATAGCATATACGTATATATACAAGATACAAGATACAATCATATCACACTTCGTCTACGAGATTTGAATGATCTTTTATCAAATGCAATCATGACTAATGAAGTGACACTCTTGGCAAAAATTGAAGAGACACTGTTATACAATGCTGATTTGAATTGGAAATCAAGTAATAATTCCACTTGTGTGGCACCAGTGCGTCGTGGATGTGGGGCAATATTCCAACGTGCTTGTAAATGCTCAAACAAGTGATGTGATACAGTATCTGCCTGAACACAGTAAGTATTATTAGTTTCTCCTTCACCATTGCACAACACATTACAAACAAATTTCTCATCATAATGTTTAAATCCTACTCTTAACCCTGCCACACAAGGATAACCCTGTGAATCTCTCTTCTCTACGAACGAGTCTGTACAATACGGTATAAATTCATGATAATTCGATACTTCAGACACTACCTCAAACACTCTCTTTGGTGGTGCATTGATCGTCTTCAAAAGTTTATAATGTTGTGGTGTGGTTCTCGCCGTGGCCAGAGTCCATAATGGCCGTATCGCAGTGGGTCTAATTATCATATATTATATGTTTATTATAACTTTTATAGCTGGTTGTACTTTCCCCTTATAGCAATTGAATTTTTCATTTTTCAATATTGTATTTGTTAATGGAATGATCATCACATCGAAAGCAACCATATTAATATGTCATTGGATATTAATTGGGAACAAATCCAAAACGATACGAACTTGAATGAGTCCATTAAGCAAACTTTGAACGATTTCTTTCTTGGGTTGACCTTACCGTCATATTTACAAGATTTACAAATAGTGTCATTTGCCATTGGGAACACCCCACCAATGATCACATTACAAGAGATCACTGAACCTCACACGCTCATAGAACCTGCACCACATGCAAACGACATGCAATCGTTGGTGGAATTACAATACTCAGGTGATATGTCTATACGGTTGGCCGTGTCCCTGGTGTTGAACTATCCCGGGAAACAGTTTATGACACTGCCTGTGACTGTGACCATATCACAATTACAATTACATTGTTTGTGTCTTGTGGCATACCTTACGTTGAAGAAACAAGTTATCTTCAGTATATTATGTGATGTGGAGAGTGAATCAGGAGAAGAATCGTTGGGGGAAGCATCATCAAGCACAACTACGACAACAGCTCATAACACTACGACCAATGTGATTATGGGTAAATCATTAGATTGGACAGCTGCATCGCCATTGGAACGTGTGGCATTAGTGAGACATTTGAAGATAGAGACAGAGATTGGTGATGGTACTACGACAAGAGATGGGACCATCTTAAGATCTGTGGACAAATTGGAGCAATTCTTGTTGACTAAATTCAAGGATTTCTTAAGAGGTGAAATGGCATGGCCCAGTTGGATCACATTAGACTTGAATGATGATAGTGACAGTGACGGCGATAGTGATAGCATAGCATAATATATATTGTTGATATATAGGAATAGTTGTATGAAAAACATAATAACAAAGTAAATATAAGATAAGCCACCAAGTACAACCAAGATGAACTTGTTTAAAGACGATCCAGATACTGATCCCTGGGGAGATGTTGGTAGTGCAGTTACACCAACGGTTAATGCCTTTACAGAGTTGTCCCTGGCGCAAGATAAGTTGCCACAGGAGGAGGTGACAAGGGAGGATTTGACAACAAGATTGTTTGGTAGTGAAGAATCCACTGCAGCATTGAAACAAAGTGTATGGGGTGGAGAAACTGCTCAAGATGAAGTAGATGTGGTAGGTGTCAATGCTACTGCTACTGATACAGAAGATATTGTAAGCACTGATTTAAACGATTGGATGGATACTATTAGGAAAACATACCACCCTTTGCAACCAGATATTATTGAAATAAAGGAAATTCCTGAAAGGGAGGGACTCTTGTTTAAACATACAAATTATAAAGTGACTCATCTAATCGAATTGCCCAATACTGAATATGCTAACGAGGATAGATCTGTCGTCAGAAGATATTCTGATTTTGTTTGGTTACAAGATGTGTTATTGAAAAGGTATCCTTTCAGATTAATACCTGAATTACCACCCAAGAAAATTGGTTCACAAAATTTAGATCCTGGGTTCCTATTAAGAAGAAGGAAAGGTCTAGTTAGATTCATTAATTTGATCTGGAAACACCCTGTTTTGCAAAATGATGATCTATTGCTAACTTTCTTAACTGTCCCAACAGATCTTTCATTTTGGAGAAGACAAACAAGACAAACATTTGATTTGACCGATGAATTCGTTGACAAGAAAATATCACAGCATTTTATTAAATTATGGAAAAGAGAATTAGCTGAACAATGGAATAACGTTGCGTCATCAATTAATAAGATTATTGACACTTGGCATAAAATCACTGTGTTAATTCAACGAGAGGAGAAACATTTGAAACAACTAAACCAAGAGAGATCAATGTTACATGATTTATTAAATGAGTTTACTGATAATCATACCACAATCTTATATCCGTCTGTTGATGAATCCTTACAAATAATTCATCAAGATTTGACGTTAATAAATAATCATATTAATGAAACTACCAAAATTAACATAAAACAAATGCATGTCAATTCACATGAATTGTACCCTAAATTAAGATTTTACCTGGATACATTGATCTCTTTAAGAAACCTTTTTGAAAGGTATAAGATAATGGCCACAAATAATGTACCACAATTGCAAAAACACGTTGCAGCCAGCATGGAAAAATTGGACACAATGAAGGGGAAACCAGAGGCAAGTGGTGCTGAATACGATAAAATTAAATCAATTATTCAAAAGGATAGAAGAGCCATTATGGAACAATTAAATAGAGCTTGGTTAATTAGAGAGTGTATATTACACGAATTTACCATTTTCCAAGAGACACAATATACCATTAGTGATTGCTTTAAAAAATGGGTAGAGATTAATTCAAATTTTAATGGGATTAACATGAATCAATGGGAAAAATTGGCTAATC
The DNA here is from genome assembly GCA_003708535.3 of Kazachstania bromeliacearum. Lineage (NCBI taxonomy): Eukaryota > Fungi > Ascomycota > Saccharomycetes > Saccharomycetales > Saccharomycetaceae > Kazachstania > Kazachstania bromeliacearum. The sequence continues at coordinate 156,910 of PPOP03000022.1, read as the reverse complement.
AAATTATAGAAATGCCCATATCACGTACAAATTGAAAATGTATCTTTTACACTTATATTTATTATTATATATATATGTATGTATATATCGAGTATACATTAAATCTATGCAAGCTTTTTATTAGCATTAGTGAAACCAATACCTTTTATGGTCACAATGTAATCATCACTTGTTGGATCATCAACTGGTTTCAAAAACACTTCAGTACCAAAAACGTTTTTAATGTCTCTTAGCAGTATGATAAATTTTTCATCAATTTGTTCTTTAGTGATTCTTAATCTGCCGATATCTTCTTTACCAATAACCATGTACACTATAGCCAATGGTAATTGATTTCTCCCTACAGCAGCACTCTTAGAAATTTCTTCTAATAAATGATAAGCCACTTGAGTACCAATTTCTTCTGGAATATCACCAGCGTCACCAATTAATTCAGAGAAAAATGACCAATTTTTTTTGGTCTCTGCCACTAATGTTATCCCCCAACCAGGACTCTTCCCTGAATTTTCACCCCTCCAAACATCTGCCGTGATATTTACCTCACAACCAACGTCTTTCAAAACTTTTTTAGCACCGTCGATCATTCTATTCACTAATGACGGACTCACTCTTGTCGAATATGCAACACCTCTAATGGCACTTATCACAGGTCTATCTAATTCATGCATCGTTATAGGTTGAGAAATCAATGAATCTACCACCAAATGAGCTTCACCGCCACCTAATGGTGGAGAACCTCTCTTTAATGTATGTAACGCACATTCTCTGACACCGAATTTTTCCAAAATGGGTAAAAGTCCCCATTTAATAGCTTCTAAACCAGCATCCTGATGTGAAGCTGTAATACCTCTAAATATTAATGAAAATTTCTTTTTAGAGAATGGTGCTAAATATAGCATTGGTTCAATGAAATACCCAACTGGTTTGGAATTTGGACAAGTATGTGTGTATGAACCACCTACTATTATACCTGGTCTATAAATCACAGTGGTACCTGTATATGAGATCTCAATGGATGACCCATTGGTGACAGCTTCCATTAATCTTAAGAATGATACTTCATAATCTTTTAAACCGGGATTCAAATCGTGAGAACGGACTTTTTCAATCTTAATGGGAGTTCCAGATAAGGTGGACATTACAATCCGTAGCCTAAAATTCTGAGCTCCTTGGAATATTTTGAATGGTGACTTTTTCACTGAAGACATGGTTACCCTTTGGTTGTTTTGATGTTAACACTAACAGAGATGAGATGAGATGAGATTGAAATTCTTTAATATGTAATTTTTCTGTTTTCCAAAATCCAAAAAAAATTTTCGTTTGTCGTATTTTACGATGTGTCACTTAATAGTATATAACAATAATGTTAACATAATACATGAAAGCATGTATTTTGCGACATTAAAACACTGTCACTCTCTACCAGTTAAAACTGTATAAAATTATGATGATGAATATATATTTATATGTGTATATGCTTGTAAATGCGTTAGATCAAACTGAACATGAATGTGATCAAACAAATTAATAACAAAATCAATTTCAAGTTAATCTTACCTTTCAATTTGGGTTTCACTTTCTTAGAATTGGAATCTTTCTTGTATGTTGTTTCTGCTAACATTAATAAACTTTGTTCCACTCTAAGTTCGTCGTAATCAGCCGCTATAGTCGTGTTAATGCCATGTTCATTGATGAATGAGTGATGTACATCTTGTTCTAAAGGTGGTAATTCAGTGGTGTCTAAACTCCCATCCCAACAATAATTGATAAAGCATGTTTCACATTCTTGTGGCAATGTTAAATTTAAAAATTCCTGCTTACGTCTTAACACCACACAACCAATGCAACCAAGAAAATCTGGGTCATCAGTAAAGTTATTTCTAGTGGCAATTTCAAACCCATTTTGAATCATTTGTTTTCTTTGTTGTTCAGTGTATGATAATTTGAATGCACTTTGATTACTGGGAAATGAATGCTCTGAATTAGGTAAATAAACAATTAATGGTGGAATATACTCTAAATCTGTCATATTGGATGCGTCACAACCGAAAAAAGTAGGTCTTTTATTTAATCCTAAATTGACAAAAGAATTGGTATCTGGTACATGTGGGAATGCTAACCCTTTACCTTGATGAACAAATTGACGTTCATATGTATGTACCAATGATGAACCATCTGGCCATTGTAATCTCATATCGGCTGAAGAATCCACTGCGAAAATCACATCCAAATCACGCTTCTTTTGGATCAAGGGTCCCAACGGGATATTTTCATCATCTTCACCACCATCCACTAAATATAATGAATCAGCATCAGTGATACTAGCCGTGTAATTTGTATGGAAAAATTTCGAATCTTTAAATGGATTTGGATGATACACGGCAATATCATTAAAATCGTGTGATATACCATTTAATAATTTAGTACCAAATTTCCTGACAAATCTTGGTAAATGAGTCGAATTAATTCTTAATAAGAATTGATTAAATAATGTGGAAGATGTACCCATAACAAAAGCAGTGTTATCATAATTGACAACACATTCATTACGAGCTAAAGGGATACCATTGGATACATTAGTACCTAAGTACTTTACATCAGTGAATGCATTTAAAGATGAATCCCAAGATCCCATTTCAAACGGGTTAAATTCAAAGATCGTTGCATTTAAATTGATCACACGTGTCCCCGGGTATCTACCATCAGCGACAGAGATGGGGAATGGCATTTCTGCATTTTGAAATACTTCAGAATGTCTTAATGATGACCAAGTGTTACCAATCCCACCCCTTTTCAAGTTTGGGAAAAAATGATACGATAGAGCACGCCCCCAAACGTCAGTCAATGAAGTATCAAATCCTGCATTTTTCTTTGCGTCAATTGCATCACTAATATGATTCCATCTCTGAGCTGTCTTAAAGATATTTAACCCACCAGGGGAAATAATAGAATCATCCAGATTCCAAATAGAATCCTCCAAATGCATATTATCGACAATTGATTGTACTGAGGTCCAATTATTCCATGCCAATGACCCTACAAGCCAATTCCCACCTGATATACCTGCCACATATGTAACACCTTGTAATAACCCACCAAGACCATGATCCGTGGAGTTTCTTGTACGTATATCCATGGCAGACAGTACACCTGCACCTGTCAACATAGAACGATACCCACCACCAGATATCGCCACAGCCACATTAGGTACATTCTCTGGATGATCTGGATCAAATAGTTGTTCCAATAATGAATTATCAGTAAACGATGCCGTAGCCCTCTGTAAAAATTGCTGTAAAGCAGGTCTTGTATTACCTCTTCTACGTTCCAACCATTGTGATTCGTGTGGTGATATAGAATTAGCCTCTCTTAACAGTGAAGGTATTTGTGGATCACATACAACTCTTCTGGGTGCATAGTCAGTGGCATCGTTCTCGTTATTGCTACGCCCACTGACGACCAGCGGCGGTAGCAACCATATCAACCATACCCATACAAACAACATGATATACTATAATTTGCTTAGTGATCTAATGCAATAGTTCAAAAAGTGACAAATTACATAAAACTGAAATTTGAATCTGAAGGAAAAAATCGTGGAAAATTTTTGGGGAATGCGAAATTTCCCGATCGGGCCAAATGAACAGGGGTAATGGGGCCTCGAGGAGGATATAGATAGGGGCCTGTTGAGTCGCAGTTATTGTATTCTGTTAGAGTCTGTGTGCGTGATAGAGGTATACGATGAACACTTAAAAGTATATCCGCCACTAAGTTGTAATTTACTTTCTAACCCAGGGTGGTTACCCGGTTTCCGCATCGCGAATTAAAACTGGGAAACAAAGTAAACAAACAATTATAAGATTTACTAACAACAAACATATAACAACAAATAACAAACAAAACAAATAAATAAATATGTCCGGTGGTAAAGTCCATGGTGGTAAAGGTAAATCCGGTGGTGATTCCTCCAATTTGAGAGCACAATCATCCTCTGCGAGAGCTGGGTTACAATTCCCAGTGGGGAGAATTAAGCGTTATTTGAAGAGAAATGCTAGTGGGAAGGCTAGAGTTGGGTCTAAAGCTGCTATCTATTTGACTGCTGTACTTGAGTATTTGACTGCTGAAGTGTTAGAATTGGCTGGTAATGCAGCAAAAGATTTAAAAGTGAAGAGAATTACTCCAAGACATTTACAATTGGCTATCAGGGGGGATGATGAATTAGATTCTTTAATTAGAGCCACTATTGCCTCTGGTGGTGTGTTGCCACATATAAATAAAGCTCTTCTATTAAAAGTGGAAAAGAGACCACTTAAAAAGTAATGATGACTATAACAATCTAAATCATTGTTTCAACTTCTATGTATTTTTTAAATTCTATGTATTAAAAACAAATAATAAATGTATAACTACTATTTTCTATTTCTAAAACTTGTTTGAAAAGTTGGTGATGGTAATGTCATTACTTGTGAATTAAACATTTTGACAGTAAACCAGATATATAAAAAATTGCAAAAATAAATGGTCCCTGGCGGGATCGAACCGCCGATCTTGGCGTTATTAGCACCACGCCTTAACCAACTGGGCCAAGGGACCTATAAATATTGTTTTTTGAATGTTACATTAGAATAGATAATGGACGGGTACAATGGCGTGATTGTTAGTGGTTTATCAAAACTATTGAGGTCATATCTGTGTATTGTACAGTTAAATAAATTGTAAATGACACTATCAGTACTATTCAAGTTAGTACAGTCTAATGTTTAACCTTTCAAGTTGTTTGTGCGATCATGTGCTTGAATGTTTTCATATTTGAATATGGTTGGAAATGTATATCCCCTTCAATTTCTTATGTTACCTGTTACCATGGTTAAATATTACACTTCATATATATGACAATTGATTTGTATTATGGGTTTTATAAATACATTGGTCATTTCCGGATTATACCTAACGCGTGAATATTTATTATTAAAAGCGGCTAAATTTAGACATTAAAATTCTGTTTAATTTAATTAAAACAAAGCAGTAACAAAAGGATTTATGCATATGATACATCTGGATAAAATTGCGCAACATGTAACTGATGTGTTACACACTCATAATGATGATTCGGAATTTTGGAAATGGGTTTGCCAAATGGAACCAACAATGACTACAAAGGGAGATATGGCCGGTTGGAAACGATTATGGGAATTGAGTAAAACACATTGGAAATTACTGGTTATGTTAAACCAAGTAAAAATTTTGGTAGAACCGTTTGAAATAAATAAGCCTAACATTGTTTCGATGGACAACTTGATTGAATTGATTTGTTTATATAAGATATCATTACAGTTTGGTACTACAAAAGAATGGTTTACAGATGCATTTAAAGATAAACAACTATTCCATGTGGCACATATTATGGGGTCCAAATTACTAAATGTGATTCCTCTTGGTGCAATTAAACCAATCTCAATTTCCCCATGTTTAAGTCAAGTGATTCAGGGAGAATTATATCTGTTCACTCAAGAAGGTTTAATTTTAGAGTTACCTAAGTTTCAATTTATGATAACACAAACAGGTCCTTTTACTTTACAAGTAAATAAAATTAAAATAGTGAATATAATTCAAGGCAAATGTGATTCTTTTACAGAAATAGAATTGATGTTTAATGATGTGGAGCAATGTCATTTATTTTTACAATTGTTGACACCACCTAAGATAAGCAAGTCAAATCGAATATTAGTATTAACTAATACCGATAGTACATGTTGTGAGGAGGAGGAAGAGGAGGAGAGTTATAATAATACCAATGCGGAAAATTTACAATCACCTGTATCACAATTACAGAAGAGGGAAATGATTAGAAGAGTCACTTCAACGAGGGAACAACTTGAAAAGGAGTTTGCCTTAGAGAAGTCGTATTCACCAGCTCCTATCCCTTCTTTGACGATAACCAAGTGTCAAGAAAATGAGAAAGATAATCCAATTAATATTTTGCCAAGTTCCTCTTTGGTTATTACGAAGTGTAATGATGATAATACTGAAAGAAATAAAAATAAATCAATTGGTAAAATGCCAGAAAATAAAAAATCCATTGGACAAAAAGATATATCATTATTAAATACGATCTTCAATACGAGTGACAAGCCTAAACCAGTTGTCAAATCAAAAGTTAAGAAAATAAAGGGTAAAAGACAACAACCATTGAAAATTTTAACACCTTATATTAACATTGAGTCACAAGATAATAATGATAAGAAGAAGAACAAGAAAATAGTGAAAGCTTTATCCAAAAAAATAACTCATCTACCACCAATTATTGATAGTGTACCAGCACCTATTGTAAAGCATATTACACCGCCTATTGTAAAACATACTACACCACCAAGTGTAAAGACTATATCACCCATTGAAAATGATATATCTCCAGTTGTTAACCCCATTACACCACCTCCACCTTTAAAAGATGATCACAGTATGAATAGTACTACGTTATTCGATATCTCTTCACACACTATTAAAACTTCATTGACCAACCAATTACAAGAACAAATTTCTCTATCTGTCAACCAGTTTACAAAAGATTTACAACGTAAATTACAAATAATTAATGACGAATTGAATGACAGGTTACTATCACAATTATCACACAAATACGAAAGACTTATTACCGAATTGCAAACCAATTTCCACAAAGACACCGAACAAATATTGCGCGTGTTCCATGAAGTACAAAACTTGCTCCACTTACCAGAGGCAGACTTGCTTCAAGTGATCAAAGACAAATCGTTACAATAAACTAGCCGCTATTATCCCGCTCATATAAATTGGTATTGTCCCGTACATAATGACAGACGCAATAAAATTTCTAAAAAATAAAAAATTTTCGTTCTTTTCTCGTCCATTTAAAACTAGTTTTCATCAATTTTAATCACATTTCATTTCAATCACAAAGTTCAACAACAGCAAAAGATGGATTCCAAAACCCCAGTTACTCTAGCTAAGGTCATCAAAGTTTTAGGTCGTACCGGTTCTCGTGGTGGTGTCACCCAAGTCCGTGTCGAATTCTTAGAAGACACTACCAGAACCATTGTCAGAAATGTCAAGGGTCCAGTTAGAGAAAACGACATCTTGGTTCTAATGGAATCTGAACGTGAAGCTCGTCGTTTACGTTAAGTTATGGTCGTTAAGAAGAACGGTCTTGCTAATTTTTTTGTCAGTAAGATTGATTGTCCTTTTTTAGCTATATACTATAATATAATATATAAGATATTTGATCTTTAATTAATATAAAGTTTTTATTGTCTTTAACATCATTTATTTTTACTATTGGGATTTAATTTAATCCTACCGAAAACACGTTTACGTTTATTTACGGGTTGGGTTTCATCAATATTTGTTTTAGTAGTATCGGTGTGTTTACGTTTATGTTTATTATGGTGATCGTCTTTGTATCGCGTAGGTTCAGATAATACAGGTGATGTTTCCTTTTCGAATGATGATGAAGAAGAAGATACTGTAGAAGATATTATCCCTTTCTCTGTGGTGGTTTTATTTCGCTGCAATGTACGCCATTGGGAATAATTATGTTGTAAACGATTGACAGTGTCATTCAAGTCATCGCTCATCACATTAGTTACGTTCAATTTACAGAGAGTCTGCTTTGTTTGTGATTCAGGTTTCAAAGGTTGTAACATTTTATAATTGGATGAACCTAATGGTGCCCATCTTTCAATCAGTGATCTGCCATCCATGTCACAAATCATATTTTGTAAAGTGTCAATGATATTATCTTTCTTGAGAAGTAAATCATCTCTATCCTTTAATTCATTAAACATTAAACTACTGCTAATCAATATTTGTTTCATTAACATATGGAAAATGACAGAGACAGTGACAGAGTTGGTCAATGATGTTAAAGGTAATTGTATCTTCAATGTGAACTGTTCAGTGAACAAAACATCAAATTTTAACCAACGGTCTATGATTTGGAAACTGTTAAATTGATCGTTCTTAATCTGATCAATAATCAACTCATCAAATCCTTGTTCTTGACACTGCTGCATCAACGTCCTTTGATCTAGTATGGCAACATTCGGTAACATTTCATAATCATCGTCACTAGCCCACCTTTTTACAATACATATTACTCTAGTCTCTTCATCCACTTCAACGATTTGTATAAAACTCAATATTGTCTCTTCCTTGGAATACTTCACGGGTAATGACACCCAATCGTGCAACTTAACACCACCTTTCAATACTTCATCTATATTTACCATAGTGAACTTTTAATCGACCTTAATTTAATTTTTCGGTGAAAATTATTGGTTATTTAAGTAAGTTATGTCAAAAAGAGTTATCGAACTTTTACAATTGTTCTGTTTAATAAAATATATTATGGCCAGACAATTCAAACGACCATGGTTAGGTATTGCCATCCCCACTTTTCTCATTGCATTTATTGGGTATGATGCTCATTTTTTCATATTAACTAATTTCTTAACAGTGAAGAGACAAATAATATTCCAATGTTCCTTAACAATGATTTGGATATCATACATTTTAGCCATTATCGTTAATCCAGGTAAACCAAGTAAGACATTCAAGGGCAAAGGAAGTTTTTGTGACAAATGTCAACTGATTAAACCAGAGAGAGCTCACCATTGTAAGACTTGTAATCAATGTGTTTTGATGATGGATCATCATTGTCCTTGGACAATGAATTGTGTAGGATGGAATAATTTCCCACATTTTATGAGATTCTTAATTTGGATCATTATTACTACAAGTCAATTGTTTTGGTACTTAGCCATAAGAATTGTTCAAGTTTGGAGACAAAGAAATTGGCCAGCTTACACATTCCAGAAGAGTGAATTGATTTTCTTAACCATTTTGACTCCATTGGATTTATTTGTACTGTTGACCATTACTATGCTGATTGGTAGATGTATCACTAATCAATTTGCTTGTGGTAGAACTCAAATTGAAAATTGGGAATCTGAAAGATTAGAGACAATGTTTTACTCTAAAAGATTATTACCAATATTAATTGAACAAGTTTGGAAAGTTTTCCCACAGGAACGTAATCCTCAACATGAATTAGAAGCTAAAGAATTGATTGAGGAGAATCTCAAATCTCGATTAAGATTTAGTACAGTGGTAAATTTCCCTTATGATGTGGATATTGTTACTAACACTATTCAAACATTTGGATCACCTTTAATTTGGTTATGGCCATTTGGTAAACCCAATGGTAATGGTATGACTTTTGAGAAAAATGAAATTTCAATGTATGAGGAAGGTTCCAATTTACAAGATCTTTTATTGTCATTACCTTGGCCACCTGATGGAGGTAGGAAAACTTTGAAACAATTGCAATATAATGATAATGGTGAAAGTATAGAAGAGCTTATGGAAGACGGTGAACATCTCATAAGAAAAAGATTACCCACAAGAGTTGAATGGGAAAATTCTTGGGGAGAAAGTTTGGATGGGTTTGGTGTAGATATTGATGCAGAATAAATAGTAGTAATAATAATAGAATTATTATAAATTATATATAACATAATACATGTATACTTATATAAAAAAAAGTATTTATTTATTCAGTGGTTGTCGGTTGAGGTGTCACTGTAGTAGTATCTGATTTTGCTTCAGAGACAGGAGCGACAATACCCTCTTCCTTTGTAGTGACAGGTACCACAGTTGATGGTTCAATTTTATTAATTTCATTTTCAGTCAAATTTTTCTTCCAACCAAATTTACCATCAAGGAATTTAACGACCACATCTTTTTGTTTAACATGGTCATTAATGTGTTTTTCACTATTAATCTTCTTGGGGAACCTATTTAAAGATTTTCTGGAGAAAACATCGAATGAACCAGATTCAATGTTTAAGCCATATGTTTTAGGATCAATCTTAATTTTCAATTTAGAATTGGATACACCTTCTGGTGAATATTTAGCAATGTTAATATCTTCATTCTCTAAAATTTCAGTTTCAAATTCTAAAATTCTTTCCAAAAATGGTATAAACAATTCACTTTGATCAACACCTTCTGTAGGGTGGGGTAAAGCATAAGAAGTAATATAATATTTCCATTGGTCATCTTCAGTTTTCCCATTATTGAGCGTTAGATCATCAAATGCAATGTATTGAATACAAACATGATTTTTCTCTTTATTGAATTCAATACGGAACATATTTTCAGTATTGGTCATGTTAGAACGTGTTTTTAAACGATACAATATTTGATCTTTTGTGCTCGTTGATGATTGTGTACGATCTTTTTCAAATAGATTCATTATCTCAGCTGTCTTGCTATCTATCATTATCTGATGAGTATGTTTCACTAATGCTTGAATAACTTTATCCACGGTGTACATTTTAAATGCCTTATTGTTATAAGCTTGACGTATACTTTCTTCAAACCATTGATGTTCAAGATCATTCTCAATTAAACGTTTACTTAATGCTAACAATTCCTGATAGCTATCTTTACCGACAAAATCTAGTCCCATATCTTTCAATTGAGTGGAAACCAAACTCAAATCTTCAGCGAATTGAACGGTTTTACGGCTATTGATCTCTTTATTCACTTTATCATTCATTTGTTTAATTTCGAGTAAACGACCATAGATAGTAGTCCAATGACGGAAGAAGATGTAAATATTGGAATTAGCAAATAAATTGAAAACATTTCTATCAGAGATTATACCGTGAGCGTTAGCCTTTTCGACAACATCACCTAATAACCATGGTTTTTTAGACTCTTGTTCAGTCATGTATTCAGCTTCTCTTGCTAAACGTTCCTCTTCTTCTTCTTGTTCCTCTTCAGTATTTCTCTCTTCACTGTCTCTTGATGGATGCTTCAATTTTTGATATTTGGTTCTATGTAAAATGTCATTCAAAGTTAGTTCCACTTCAGATCTTGGTCTTTTCTTTGTGGAATCTTCTTCGTCATTTTCTTCATTAGTACTCTTAGATTTCTTTTCAGATCTTTCTTCTAATGCTTCATGGATTTCATCAATTGGTATAGAGAAAAACAAAGAAATAAAAGTTCTCAAAAAATCTTTTAATCTTTCTTTATCAGGGTTAGAATATGTAGAACAATGATTAATGAAAATATCTGTTAATCTCAAAATATCATAAAAAACTTCCACGTCGTCAAATTGATAATCTAATTGACTCTTTGGTACAGGTGTTAACCAATGCATTCTCTTATTATTTTGATCCACTTTAATACTACTAATTTCCGAAGTCAGTTGTTTTGTAGTCAATAATTTCTTATCAGCTTGTTTGAAAGTTAAACCAAGATGATCTAATGATTTGAAATAAACCTTTTGTTCCAATTCTCTCCAAACTTTATTCCATTCACGTTGAGCTCTTCTCCATTCTTCATCCTTTTGTTTTAATCTTTTCAAAACAACAGGTACCGCAATAGCTGGATGTTCATGAAGGGCATCAATAATTTCAAATCCTCTTTCTTTATCATAAACTTTGCGAATAACTTTTTTATAAATTGTTAAAGAAGTATGACCCAGACCTGGTGGTAATTTGAAAGTTTTCTTTTCCTCTTCAGTCATATTTTCAATTTTATTGGCAATAGTTTCTAAAGTTTGAATGGTTCTCAAATTAGATTCAATGTAAAAATCGTATTCGTGTCTTTCTTCTTCAATCTTGAATAAAGTTTCTTCATATTGATTTTTACGATGAGCAATAAACCCAGAATCTTCTGAAGCCCAAACTGGGTGACCTACCCATTCGTCATTTAACACTTCCCAACACATCTCATCTCTACCGGAACATGGCATAAATGTATCAGTCTTGGGCAATTTTTTATAACTTGGACCATAAGCCTCACAAAGATCTAAATCTAACTTATGCTTTTCATGAACAATGTTTTCGATAATTATTGGTTTATTTCTGTAACCAATAAAATTTTTGAACCATTCAAACAGTTCAGGTTGAGAACCTAAATAATTTTCAACTTTACTGACTAATTCTTCAAGTTCTAATAAATCTTGAGAGAAAAGGTTCAACAATTTCAAAAATTCAGTGTAAATGTGTTTATTACCAATATGCTTCTTGGCTTTTTCAAAAAAACTTGTCTCCTCCACTAAAGTCATATTATCTTCGATTGGTACAGTTGGTTCTGGTACCACAGGAACAATACTAGGATCTAAATCAATCTCTGGTCTCACCGGTATTTCACCTGTATATTGGTGTCCCATCATAAAATGTTGTTGTTGAGCATATTCATTAGCAGTCATCATTTCATGTGGTGGGTAAGAAGGATTTAACATGTTACCACCACGTAAATTAGACATTGGTACACCGTCATTACTCATATGAGGCACCATATAAGGATGTTGATCTACTTGTTGTTCCATTAAAGAAGGTAATCCAACTCTTTGTTCATTATTATATTCATCATGACGTGGACCATTACCATTAGTTGGTGGTGAAAAACTACCAATTGGTGGTAAATTTTGACCTGGAATTGGTAAAGAATTCCCATTGACATTTGTTGAAGGATAATGAGCAGCCATACCATTATACATATAACCGTGTGTACCATTCAGATTATTACTGTTTGGAAACATTTGGTGACGTTGTTGGTATTGTCGTGGATTTGGGATTTGTTGTTGATCTGGCGCAGATGAATCAGGTAAGAATTTTTTAAAATCATCTAATAAATCTGGTGCATTATGAAATAATACAGTAACTTGAGCGTACACTTCATTAATTGGTTTTTGTTCTCTTTGATAAGTTTGTAAAATTTCCAAGAAATTTTTATAAATATCAGGTTGATCAGCAAATCTATTTTTTATCTTATTAACATAACTGATAGCTTGACTAAATTCCACATCAGTGGATTTTTTAGATTGATCTGAAGAATTTTGTTGTTGTGGTGGTAATAACAATTGAGATTGTGAACCACTTGAATATTGAGATATTGGTGGTGGTGGTAAAGGATTTTGAGTCTGAGTTTGCACTTGACTATTCATTTCCATCATATTACTCATATTTTGTAAAGAGGAAGATCCCATAGGTGTTGTCACTCTAATCGGTTCATCTGGGTTATTTGTACATTCAATTCTATAACCTTGTGGTAAAAAAGTGTTAAAACCTTGGATTAATGGTGGATAACCTTTAAATAATGTAGAGACTCTTTCAATAACACCAGGTGTATCAATTGTTTGTGATTTGAAATCTTTCATAATATCCAAGAATTGATTATAAATGAATGGTCTTGAATTAAATTGTAATTTCACTTGTTCTAAGTACGACAATGCATCTTTAACATTTAATGGTCTATAGGATGAATCTCCTTGTACCGCTGTCTCCGCTTGTGCAGCCGTAGTAGTAGTTGGTAAAGGTTCTTGTAGTTGAGAGGAAGTCTCAGTCTGTGGTGCATCTTGTTCCACATTAGAGGACTCTTGTTGTGATTGTGATGGTAATGGATTATCAAAATTTGCTAATGAGAATCCAGTACTTGTTTTTCTTTCATGTTTAACATTATCATTATCATTCTCTACTGTATCATTAGCGTTGCTGTTCTGTTCAGTAGTAGCAGTCGAGGCCACATTTGATGAATCTTGAGAAATTGGAGGTATTTGAGTGGGTAATGGTACCAATGGAGATTTTGCTTTTTTCTCTACTTTCTTGGTATCCTCTTTGTTTATATTAGTCAACAATGGTAAGTTTATTTTAGTTGGCTTTTCGTCATGTATATTTAAAGCAGGCAATGAACTTTCCGGCAACGGAGTGGCGGCCTGTTCAGACACCATCGGAGTATCATTATTGTCTGCATTATCAGAGCTCAATGCCGTGGTCTCTGAAGTAGGCAACTTTGGTGGACTGGTAACAGTAGCGGCGGTTGTCGCTGGTTCTTGCTTATTCTCGACGGGCGACTCAGTAGTATCCATCTTTTCAGTTTGCTCGTTGTTCTGGTTCGAATCGTGGGACATGGTCAAGCAATAACGGTTGACACTTGTTTGACTGTGCGTGCTGTGGTTGAACTGTTGTCACAATTGGCAATGCGGACTTCCAGTGGCTCTCAAAGGGAGTCTTAAATCAAAATAAACTCGATTTTCGTCAATTTTCCTGTTTATGAAAAATTTTCCGTTACCCGGCAGCGGCTATCACATGGTTCTGCGATTATTTAATAATAAGTGAAAAATTGGTTTAGTGAGAAAGAGAGCCAGCAAGTGGACCAAACACACAGTACACGCCAAGAATGAATGCTCCAGACAGATTCGAACTGTTCTTGCTGGCCGAGGGGGAGTCCAAGCTGGTCATCGAGCCCGACACCAAGTCGCCCAATGCCATAGTGATCACTTTCAATAAGGAGGACCACACACTGGGTAATTTGATCAGAGCTGAGTTGTTAAACGATAATAAAGTATTGTTTGCCGCTTATAAAGTGGAACATCCCTTCTTTGCTCGTTTCAAAATGAGAATTCAAACTGTGGAAGGTTACGATCCAAGAGATGCTTTGAAAAATGCTTGTAATGGTATAATAAATAAACTAGGTGTATTGAAGACAAATTTTGAAACTGAATGGAACTTGCAAACTATAGCATCTGATGAAAATTTCGGGATATGATTGGTAACACTATGTATGTGTATTGATCATATGTGTATTGTATATGTATATATGAAATATTTTGAATAGTTATTATTATCATTATTATTAATAGAGAGAGTGTAATATTTGTTGTTCTGGTTCAATATATTGTAAAGGATGTGTTGAGAGATAATTAAATAGCCATGTTATGTTCGTTTATGTAATCATCTTTATGTGGTTGAAAATATAAATTTAATCCACTTTCGCTATAAACAAAAATTTAGAACAGATGTATGCCATATGTTCAGCTCAAATTTTATCACCATACAACAGTACACTCATATGTAATGATAGATAATAATATACTTTAAATGAATCGATTTGAATAAATTAATGAGTGTGTTATCAGCCGTGTATTGTGTGGCTGTAAAAATAAATAATTATATATATGTAAAGTTTATGAATTTGAACTATTCGTTTTGTATCTTGATCATTATTATCTCTTTAATGATTTTCAATTTGTTTAGTAGTACAGCATCACCCTGTTGTAAGATATCGATATAATTCATACTGGATATATGTCCGGATGGCGTACAAACAGTAACCGAATGGCCTAAATTACTTATCGCTATAATGTATAAATCCTCAATAAAATTAAATTGTAATGTACCATCACTTAATTCAAACATTTTAACAGTTTCATATAATGTAAACCGTCTGACAAAGACATTCACCTGGTCCTGTGAAGTTGTGTCCATATTCAATGGATCTATTTCTAATTCGTAATTATTAACATATGACAGTCTTTCGTTCATTTCAATAGGTAATTTTGGTGCAATTTCTTGTGAAAAACATTTAGAGACCCAACCTTGTTTGACATCAGCACAAATGTACCAAAATGAGCCTCGAGTACCATCCACTAATATTGAATGACCACCGGCGAAAATACTCCCACATTGTCCATTGTTCAATTGATAACATATCGTTGAAATATTATCTTGTGGGCATTTATAAGTATTGACTAAAATGGGTGGATGTGATTGATTGAGCGTAACTGTCTCATTCAATTCATAATAAAAATTCCTTAGGGTGACTTGTAATTCATTCGTCACAATCTCTAATGGAATTCCACGGGATAATTGATTACCTTCCCAGTTCGATGAAGCAAAAACAACATCATTGGAATATGCCTGTTTGCGAAGCTTCTTTATCTTCCATGCCTTTTTTTTAAAATTGGTTAATTGTTGTTTAATGGAGTCTGACTCGGTAGGATTCTTTAATTCTTTGGTAAACCCAGATTCAACAAGACAATCTCTATAATTTGTCAATGATTGTTTTACGTCTAATGTTTCATCTGATGGTGTATCAAGTAGATTTATTGTCTTGTGGAAATTAATCATAAACCATTTATCACTTACAATCTCTAATATTGAAAATCTATGAGATGGATATTGTTTCAATATATTACAAATCAAATTTTGGACCTCTTCACTAACATTTGTATCATCAGGGAACTCAATAATATTTGCTGTGATTCGTTCCATTAAACCTTGGAACGTTTTATCCTCTTCATTTGTGACAAATGGCATCTTACCTATTACTAATGCGTACAAGATAACACCAATTGACCAAATATCAATGGGGAAAGAAATTGAAGATGTGGTTATTCCTGATACATTGATTCCTTTGAAAAGATAAATTATTTCAGGTGCTAAATAATATGGAGTACCAATTATACTCTTCACTTGATCTTTTATTAACTTTTCATGATTGACAAATGAATGACCAAAATCACATATTTGTAAATTGTCATTATCATCAATCAATAAATTACCCAATTTTAAATCACCGTGAATAATATTCAATGAATGCAACCAATTAACACCACCACATAATTGTAATATCAGTTTTTTGCATTGATTTTCTGAAAGTCTAGTCTTGTATTGTAAAATAGCCTGTAGGGATCCTTGAACACAATAGTCCATAACTAAATAAACTTCATTTTGATCTGTTTGGAAACATTCCCTTAAACTGACGATATTTGGATGTGATCTCTTGGTCACTAACTTATATATCTCCACTTCTTTCTTAATCTTCTTCTTAATGTCTCTACTGGTGGGGATCAATTTTTTACCAGCAAACACCCTCTCTTGTGAATCTAACACAGTGTATACAATGGAATGAGCACCTCTACTGATTTCATTATTTCTATGGTATATCGTATCACTCCCCGGAACACGTAATGCAATAAACCTGTTAGAACGTTTACTCTGACGGCCTTCGTCATCATCAAGAGACCTCTTACTCATAGATACTAGGGACGCTGATGATTGACTACCATATAATAAAGGTTGGTTACCATAGTAAATTTTTCATCTCGAATAAAAAAAAAATATTGAATTAACATCAAAATTAATATTTACAATCAACAAAACAGCTTTATCTTTACCCCATTGTCCATCGAATCGACATTTTCAAGATGACTTCAAAGAAGAAAACTAACAAGAAGAAGTCAGTTAACACTAAGGTTACTCTGGTGAACTCGAAAGACGATATTAAAGAGTCATTTTATGCTTCACCACTTTATGATTTCTTGTTCCCCTTCAGATCACCAGGTAGTCAATGGCTCACTGAATACATTATTATACTGTTTGCTCTGATAATAAAAACAGCCATTGGGTTGGGCCCATATTCCGGTTACAATACACCACCTATGTTTGGTGATTTCGAAGCGCAAAGACACTGGTTAGAAATCACTAGACATTTACCTATATCCAAATGGTATTGGTATGATTTACAATATTGGGGGTTAGATTATCCACCATTAACAGCATATCATTCTTATATTTTGGGAAGAATTGGGTCCTTCATTTGGCCAGAATGGTTTGCATTAGATTCCTCTCGTGGTATAGAGGTAGACGGCATTAAAAGTTATATGAGATTTACTGTGTTGTTAAGTGAGGCCTTATTTTACATTCCTGCAGTGGTTTATTTTACTAAATGGTTGGGGAGACGTAGAAACCAATCCCCCGTGGGGCAATTTATTGCTGTTGCGGCCATTTTATTTCAACCTTCATTAATGTTGATTGATCACGGTCATTTCCAATACAACTGTGTTATGTTAGGGTTTACAGTGTACGCAATCAATAACTTATTGGATGAGTTTTATGCTTTATCGGCAGTTTGCTTTGTGTTATCCATTTGTTTCAAACAGATGGCATTATATTACTCCCCAATCTTCTTTGCCATTTTATTGAGTAAGTCTTTATTCTTTCCCAGATTGTTCAACATGGCTAGATTATTATCAGTGTCTATTGCCACAATATTATCATTTGCGTGTATGTTTGCCCCACTGTACATATTTGGTGGAGGTTTACAAAATGTTATTCAATCCATTCGTAGAATTTTCCCATTTGCTAGAGGTATCTTTGAAGATAAAGTTGCCAATTTTTGGTGTGTGACCAATATTATTTTCAAATACAAGATTTTATTTACACAAGAACAATTACAATTATATTCTTTGATCGCAACAGTCATTGGGTTTTTACCAGCTTTCGTAATAGTCATTCTCTATCCAAAAAAGCATTTAATTCCATATGCTCTAACTGCTTGTTCCATGTCATTTTTCCTTTTCAGTTTCCAAGTACACGAAAAGACTATATTGGTTCCCTTGTTGCCAATCACTTTATTATTTACATCTACTGATTGGGACGTTTTATCAATGGTGTTCTGGATTAACAATATTGCAGTATTTACTTTATGGCCACTTCTAAAAAAGGATGGGTTATGCTTACAGTATGCCGTATGTTTAGTAATGTATAATTGGTTATTGGGTAATTTCAGTTTTGTGACACCAAAATTCTTGCCTAAGTTTATTACTCCAGGTCCATCTATGAGTAATGTTGATGATAATTATCGTCGTAGAAGTTTGTTACCAAATAATATATTCTGGAAACTAATAATCGTTGCTTCATATTTGTGTGCAGTAGGGATTCATGCATTAGATTATTTTATTTCAGCACCAAAGCAATACCCAGATTTATGGGTTCTATTAAATTGTACATTAGGATTCTTTTGCTTTGTATTATTTTGGTTTTGGACTTACTATAAATTATTCACATTAAGAGATAAGACCATCAAGGATCTATAATCATATTATATACATATATATATATTTCAAAACCTTAAGTTATGGATGTCATTATTAAGTAAGCCTATATTTTTTTTCAAAGTGAAAAAATAAAAAAATTTTCTAGCGATGCCATCGTTATTTAATATGTCTTACTAACTATAAAATAGCCAATTAAGTCAAAGAGTATTGTCAACACCCGTTACCAATGCGTCAAAAGAGAGCTAAATCTTATAGAAAGCAACTTTTGGTTTATAACCATACTTTCAGTTTCAGAGAACCTTATCAAGTTATTGTCGATGATCAAATAGTGCAAACTGCCACCGAATCTAAATTCGATTTACAAAAAGGTTTATACCGTACATTACAGGCAGAAGTCAAACTGATGATTACGCAATGTTGTATGCAAGCACTATATGCAGCAGGAAATCAAGAAGTCATTGATATGGCTAAAAGATACGAAAGACGTCGTTGTAATCATCCACCAAAGGATCCAAAATCTCCTATGGAATGTATTCAAAGTATTGTTGACATCAAGGGTGAAAACAAACATAGATATATTGTGGCCACCCAAGATATTGAATTGAGAAGAAAATTAAGACGTGTTCCTGGTGTGCCCTTAGTACATGTTTTCAGAGCGGTTATGATTATGGAACCATTAAGTGATGCCAGTGCCAAAATAAGTGCAAGAAAGGAACAAGCTAAATTATATAAAGGTTTGAACGATCCTAAATTTGCTGGTGTTAAAGCTGATGGCTTAGATGATGATGAGGATAAGAAAAAGGAACAAAGGTCCAAGAAGAGAAAGGGTGAATCTCAACCAAATCCATTAAGTATGAAAAAGAAGAAGACCGTTAGTAAGGTCATGGAACCTAAAACTGAAACACAGAACACAGATGATAGTAATAAGAAAAAGAGGAGAAGAAAGCATAAGAGTAAAGCATCGACTTCCAATGAAGAGGGAGCTGTAGAAAATAAGGAGAATGTTGAGTTGGCAAAACCAATTAATGAACCAATTGAAGAAGATGCCAATTAAGAAATCATAATTCATAGATTTTGTAAAATAGAGTTAAGTGGGTAAAATTATATATATAAATATATACATGTGTGTGCCACAAATAATACAGTAAATCAGTACTAAATTTATACTTCACTGGATACTATTGGATAATCCTCTTCAGGTACTTGAATACCTTCCTTTATGGACTGATCAATCCAGCTGTGGTTAACAATTGATGGTAACTTCGGTACTGTTTGTGAATACCTTGTTTGTTCAGATATTGTTGCACGGATTTTGTAGATCTCTTTGCTTAAATTTATGTCCTGTACTTCGGGAATTACAATTAAATTACAATGTCTTATCTCATTGACTAATTGACCTCCATACAATTGAATTTTCATCTTTAATATATTCACTTCTTCAACTAACTCATTCTGCTGAGGTATGAATATTTTCCGATCATAAAATAAAAAATATGGTACACTGGATTCACCATCATCAAGATTAAAAGTTTCTATTTCACCGGAATGATTCTGTTGGTGTATATTGAGTAATTCCGAAAGCCTTTCGGTAGTCATAGATGTTTCATAGCTATCACCAAAGGTATCAACTCTTCTTTTACATATAGACATTAATTCAGAAGACACTGAGAAGCAATAATTTGGTTCAAGTTTCAGTACTGTTTTATTTTCTACTGAATCTAGTATCCAACGGGGACTCAAAATATCGTAACCTCTATCTACTAGAGTTTTACATTCCATATTATATTTTCCACTAATTATTCTTAATGTCCTTTCATTTTCCTCCTTATATATCACATTAAACACTAATTTACCACCGTTGCTTACTACCAACCTCTGTAATTCAAACTTTGTTATCCGTTGATTATTTGATGGTTTGAAATAATCTGATAGAATATAGAAATTTAACCCTTCAAATATATTGCATGTAACCGTGGCAGTTCCCGTTCCATTATAATAATCGTCGGAAATGGTCGAGTTAAGTATTCTCTTTCTTCTTTTATGAACATTTGTAACCTTTGGTAATCCAGATTCTCTCTTCGGATTCTTAAATCTTTTATCTCTTTGAAATTCACCAAAAGTGTAACAAGAAGTCCAATCCTTATCATCTCGAATTGCCCTACAGTAACCTCCAAAAAGAGTAGTCCCAGTTTTAAATCTTTTAGCATTTGATTCGGTGTTATCTAATGATCTTGCCTTTACTTCTAGAACAACGGACTTTTTAGGGTCAATCCATTCTTGAGGTATTTTAGTCCCAAACTCCAAGTAATCGTTAGATGGGGGGTCTTCTTGAAATTTATGCCAAAGTCCTCTAGTTTTTCTATTAATATTTTTTGACTCTTCTATGGAAATACCATTTGCTATAGAACAAAAAGATATGAATTTGTTAATATTCACTCTAGGTTTATTGGTATCGATATCCTCCTCTGATTCTAAATCTATAATTTCAGTATTTTCTCCTTGTATCTGTAACTCATCATCAGGTACAGCAAGTCCACAAACAAATGAATCTTTTTTCCCTCGATCTCTCCCCATCACTATCAAATCCATATTTTCACCAAATTGTTCCAAATATTCTGGTTTGATTTTAATCCAATTTTCATTTCTATTCCCCACAATATATCTAGAAGCATAATTTTTTAAAATTAACCCTTCAGAACCTGCCATGATCGCATTAGCCAAATATTTTTTAATAGAATCTTCGTTATTACATCGAGCAAAAGAAACAATTTCCACCATTTCTTTATATGGAGTTAACACATTGGTTAAGTATTCCTTACGTTGATACAATGGTGCATCAACCAAAGAAGTACCGTTTAAATAGACTAAATCAAATACCATAAATAAAGGATGATAACCTTCATTAGATATACCTTCTTTTGTTAAAGCATTTTTAGCACTACTTTTCACTAGCCCAAAGGGTAATACAATACCTGCCTCTTTATCATAGGTAATCATTTCACCATCTAAAATACAATCTTTTACCTTAGGGTTTAGCTTCAAATAGCATGCAATAGTTCCTGTCTTTAAATCATTCCCATACAGATATGTGTAATCAGTACCACGTCTACTGAAAAATCGTATATCTTTACCATAGTTCATATAATGTAATTGGATTCTTTCTCCATCCATTTTCTCTTCAATTAGAAAATCATTCTGTAACTTGCTACAAATTTTGTCATATGAAGTATTAACTTTCTTAGCTAATTGTGGTGAAAATGCATAGCCTACGTTAACTGTTAAATCTTCATTTCTTAATCTTATTGACGGGTCCCATAGTTTATTGGCCAGTATTTTCAAATCTGAGACAACACCAAGATAGTTCTGGGCATCTTGATGCCATGAATTTAAGAATTTATGTTCTTGTCCACCCATTATTTTAATCTTTAACAATATATCGAAGAAATATTTCAATTCAACGAATGACATATTTTGTACACAAAATTGGAACACTTCTGAATTGGCAAGTTTCTTAGACCCTTTAGAATTTCTCTCCTGTGTTAAAGTATCCAGCAATTCATTAACTTTATCTATACTAATTCTTATTTTATTCGGGAATTTGGGTTCACTTCTTCTCTTACTAATCTCATCCACACAGAAAGTAGATAATTTATCATTACGAGATGCTCTTTGTTTCCAATTTAACAATTTTTTTTCAGTGATAGAGTTTTTGGGTAATCTCAGATATGAGCAGACAGCGGTTATTAGAGTAAATTCTTTAACGTTATAGATTCTTCTATCTCTATATGGTAATATCAAAACTAATGCAGGATATATATCATTCCCTACCGTTTTCCTCCATAGTTGAATAAAATGTTCAATGACTTCATAGTATCGTACAGTGACAGATTTACCCCCAGCAATCTTCCCCTCGCTGGCAACTTTGTCCAGTTTCACAAATAATTCATCACATAGCCATCTAAAGTCAGGAGATGGAGCAAAATTTGACGGTTCATTTATTGTTTTCTCTTTCATTCCTTCATTTGTTGTTTGAGGTATAATCTTCTTAGTCCTTTTGTCATCAGTGTCAGGGAAGTGTTCATCATCAAAAATTGAATTCATAGTAAAATATATTTATCTATTTTATATTAACGATACCAAACATTGATTTTTTAATATTTAAAGTAATACTATATATATATACTATGCATTACTCGTGATCTTCTTTCTTTATTCCAGGACAATGTTGAAACAATTCGCTTTCATCTTTATACTTAACACCACAATAATAACAATAATAAAGTTCTGTCCTGAGAAAGATATTTAGTTTCATTATTTTCTCTTCTGTAGACATTTCATCCAAAATTTCCAATTCAGGATCCTCATGTACCACCTGGGGATTTACTACATCATCATCTTCTTTTTGTTGTTCGTGATCTTGTTCCTTCCCCTTTTTGGACTTCATACATGCCTCATTTAAAATTTTGATAAAATTCCTCCATAAGACATTAAAATCCCTTGGATCATCATTGGGATGATATATTTCCACATCACCACTCAATTCAAATGCAATTTTTTGTAAATTGTACCAATCATGTATCAAATTCTTTTCCTTTTGTGATTTACTCATATTTCGTATATATTTATCACTTTCTACATCATGTTTCATTGTAACGTATTTGGGCTTATACCCCATTTTCTTCATCATTTCATAGGCTATGGGCATAATATGTTGTAATTCATCAGTATTCATCAATTTTTGTTGTTTAATCATTTCATTCTCTAGTGATGCATCCATTTTCAATCTATCACCATGTACTATTTGTCTCTTTTTAATTTTAGTTTGTTGGGCAGTAATATCAGGCAAATACGTTTCTTCTTCAAACGTTATGGGGGGCCTATTTATAATCCTTTTATACTTAGCAACCATTCTGTACTGTTTATGTTGTTTGTTTGTCTATGATACTTGATAATAGAAGACCCTTTAAATGAAACTTTACAGATTTACCCTATTTTTTTTCAACACTCTAAATAACTTAGACACAACTTATTGGATATTGATTCTTTCAAGGACACTATATATCTATTTATATTGATTGATATACTTAGATGTACATACTCTAACTGACAAAGTGTATTTAGATTGTTTGTTGTTATTATCAATAATGGAAGGAGAGCGAAAGAGTAAACCAACTCATTGATTCAAAGAATAAGTTTCAGCAGCTCTTGGTGCTGTAGGGATCCCGTCAGCGGCCAACTGTTTGGCCACTTCTTTATCTAACCCTCTCTTCCACAAATCATGGTTCTCTCCAATAACGTATGAAATGTTTTTACTTTCAAATCCATCTGGACCTAAATAGTCTAACAATTCAATAACTTCATCTAACAAGATGGCTTTACCAACGGCAATACCATTACCTAACCCTTGGTGTTTAACGTTGACGATATGAATATGGAAATGATAATATGATGGTTGATAATGAATGAAAATTCTCAATTCATCTGGGTTGATAGCATAATTATAACAACCTGGGACCACTGATTTGATTCTATTGTTTAAATTAATCAACCATTGTTTGTCACTTGGTTTCAAATCTCTTAATGATTTAATATCGTCTCGATACACGATGGCCACCAAATACATGGAATCAAGATTGACACCATCCCATTTCATATCAGGTAAGATAATAAACCCGTCTTTCTTATTCTCCTCTGAGTAATCTTTGAAGACCACTTGACTAGCTTCTGCACCTTCATACAAGATATTGTAAACCCATTTCAATCTCTCTGGGTTACTTTTCTCCTCAATGTAAGGCTTCACAATTGTCTTGTAAATCTCTGGTGTCTCCTTAATCAAATGGAAATTTTGTTGTTCATATTTTCTAATATGAACTTGAGTGGCAGGCCAAATTAAATTCAATTTAGCTGTAGGGTTGTGGTCGATGTGTTGTTTTATCACAGTTAACCCCCAATGGTAAATGTCATTGGATGTAATCTCTTTCAATTCTTCAATACCATTAATACAAGAGTATTCATTTTCACAGTGATAAAGTAATGGTAATTTTTCACCAACTTCAGATTGTCTACGTTTAGTTTCATCAAAGGCAAAATGAGTCTTCTCAGCGGTGACAATGGCATCTTTACCATCAATGGTCCCCAGTAGTGAAATAACTTTAGCTTGCGGATTCGAATCCAACACTCTCACAAATTGGAATCTGTCAATTAAACCTCGTAAATCAGAATCGGACATCTTTGTTTTTATACACTGCTGACTTGGTGGTTGCAACTAAGTCTTCCCCTTCTTAAAACAGTTTTTTTTTCTTCCTTATATAAGGTTCGGTCCCGTCACGTGGCGTGTTAAATGAGGACAACTATGACGTACGTGGTTTGTGACACATATTCTGATTATATTTGGAAGCGTTATATATATGTATGTATATATGGTGTGGTATGATATTATCTAAGGAAGATCCACCAGAATAAAAACACAAAGAAGAATGCCACCATAGCCACAGGAGCATACTGACTTATTAGAAGATCGAAATTAATCTTTTGAGCGGATTTTCTGTATTTTTTTGAAGATTCTTTCAAAGAGGCACTCATGTCACTCATTTTATCTAGGGAATCACCTCTGTACAATAGATCTTCAATGTTTTTGGACATGATTTGCTTTACACCGACTAATTCTTGATTCAATTGATCTAAATTGTCTTGTACTTTCTTGTCACTGTAACTTTTCTTTGTCTTTTGTAGGAAAGTGTCAAATCCAACAAATGCATATGGTCTAATAGATTGTTTATTGTATTCATTGGAGTAAGAATGTTGAAATTCTTCAGAGACTTCACCTAAATATGAAAATGCTAAATTACGTGGGTAACCTTGTTCACAAATGACAAAATAAAGAATGGAATCTTTGTTTATGTAACTGATTTCAAAGGCATGACTCTCTAATGTGGCTTCAGTGGCAGAATGTGGTGTCATTCTGGATATAAGCATCTTGACATATTTTTTTTGTTCGTTTAAGGCGTCACTGCTGTCGTCATCAACAGATGTACATAGAGGTAGACCATCGTCTCTATATATCAAAGTGGATTTAATCATGGATGGCTGTGTGTGTATGTGTGTGTGGTGTGTTGAGTGTGGTTGTACTATTTAACACCGTTGTCAATTCAACAATGATTTTGAAATTTTATTTCAAGAAATATTTACCCGGTTTTGTCAGTATATATACGGGGAGTTATATGTTACTTTACAAGGGGTTTAAACCAACTCTGCCATCATTGTCTGTAGTGTATTTAAATTATTAAGCAAAGTAATCTTTGAGTTATAACCAATTTATTTTATTTTAAGTAATAGTTTCGTGTTTTTTTATTCTCTAATTATAGGATAAATGAATATAAATATTTATATGCTTTGCTATTAATTTGTTAACCGAATTGAAATTTCACACTACGATGTATCTTTGCCTTTCATCAATAAAATTTTCAAAACTTTCCTTTAAATTTATCTTAGGCACAAATATCTTTAAATTTTCAATCTTAAACATTAAATTGGAACCAGTTTCACTATTTTTTTCAGTGAAATGAATATGTTCACATTGTGGTAAACTGTTCCATGATGAAAATCCAATTGGGTTCAATTCATCAATCTCTGAATTTTCTCTGTGATGATGATGATGACGATTAAGTTGCCTATCCGAATTGGTAAATTCACCATTGGCTGTATAACGTGTCATTACTATAGAATTTCTTTTATCTGAAATTTTGGGCATCTTAATGATCTCTTGATAATTTTGTAAGATTAATTCTCTTAAATTTGGTAAGAACAACCCTTGTATATAAATTGAATGAGATCTCCCAATGTTTAATAATCTCAATTCTAAAGATTCTAATGAATTACATTTTAAACATAAAATTGGTTTTTGATTAATACTACCAAATTTATTGGTTTCTGTTAGATCGTATACCGTGTTAGCATTATTGTCATTATCAAAATTATCACTACGATTACTTCTACGATTATTTTTCATGTTACTAGAATTATCATCAAAAATTTCCAATGGTAACCAATTCAATAATTTAGATCTTTTAACACCGTGAGGGAACAATTCTACTCTAAAATATGGACATGCATCATCAGTTTCCTCCAATACAAAATCATGTAATAAATTAATATTATCTCTTATTGATCTAATTAATCTTTCAGTGGAACCTGTCATGGCTGGTTCATCGTATTTGAATCTATGACCAGAGAAATAAGTAATCTTGGGCATTTGCCAATTCTTGAAAGAATGTAAATCAAATAAATATTTCAATGGACACGCATTAACATTAAATTTATTAAGCATTAATGATGAAAGATCAATAAAATTACAAACTTCTTCATTGAAATTATTGATAAATTTAATGGATTGTAAATTGGGTAAATAAAATTTGACAGTTTTCAAAAAAATCTTAAAGATATGTTCAGCACATGAAATGTTATCTCTCTCAGCATTATGATTATGATGTTGAAAATTTGGTATCACACTATGTGGGAAAGTGTTACCATAATTATCAATAATGTTATAAATGAATGAATCCATTGATAAATAATCCAATGATAATTCCACTGTACTGGGGAAAGTAATTTGTTTACATCGAGGTACCAACCAAGGTATTTGTGTTTCATTATCATGCATAATAGTATTATCATTAAACCTAAAGAAATTACAATCTAAAATTCCGAAAAAATTCCTCTTGGCCATGACATCGACTGTGTTAAATTCCAAAATTAAATTATCTACATTCATGGAAGACGGTAAACTGGATAATAAATCATTGACAGAGAAATTATTTGATTGCACACAATAAATTATATCGACAAAAAGTGAATGACAGTCAGGTATTTTAGTCCAATCAGTGGAGTCATCAGCAATATATACGCATTTCTTACATTTCGTATTAATAAATTTAAATTGTTCCCCCGTAGTGGTAAAATTATTTCTCAATATATCCAATAACCTAGTGGAAAGTGGTTTCAAAGGGTCCGAGCCATCGAATATAATAATCTTGTTGGTAAATTGTTCGGTTAACATATCGTAAAGCATGTGATCAGAGCACCCATTCAACGCCAACAACACATTTGTATAGTCAATTAAGAACTGATCTGATTTGATATCCAGTTTCTGTATAATCTCTTGCAAGATCTCTGTTGGCAAAGTAAACAGCGAGCGGCAAGCATCTTTGTCCTCGCAATCTAACATCTTGTATTGCAGTCGACCACGGTGAGAATATCAAGATCTGCAATCTCAGAACGAACTGCTG
The DNA here is from genome assembly GCA_003708535.3 of Kazachstania bromeliacearum. NCBI lineage: Eukaryota > Fungi > Ascomycota > Saccharomycetes > Saccharomycetales > Saccharomycetaceae > Kazachstania > Kazachstania bromeliacearum. The sequence goes on along the minus strand of PPOP03000022.1, from coordinate 128,953 downwards.
TTGCCCTCTTGCTTCTTCCTCCATATATATATACGTTTAAGGGTGTTCTGCCTTGCAGCGGGGAAGAGAAGGCGCTATACACGACAGTATTTAACGAGAGGAAAAGATTGTGACTCTTCCGGGCCATACGTTGCGCCTGCTGTGGTTTCTGTGGCGTTGGTGTCTGTGTGTTATTAACAGATCTCGGCACAGTAGTGGTTCAACATATGATCACAACAGTATCTCAACGAATAGTGATAGTATTAGTAGTGGCAGTATAATTATAGAAGGGGTTTAAGGCCTTTCTCTATTGTGTTCCCGCGGAACGCAACGTTATTGTTTTGTTTCCGCGGAAAAGAATTTCAATGTGAGAATTCCTATTTATGTAGAACTAGTTTGAACTAAAGAGTAGTGGTTTTCTCCTCTAAAAGTTGCACTCGTAAGTACTAGAGAATGGGAGGGAGAAGGAAAAATGATATGTCCGATGAAGGTTTATCCAGGAGAAGAAGGAAAATGGTCAAATCATGTCTCTTTTGCAGAAAGAGAAAATTGAAATGTGATCAATGTAAACCAATGTGTCAACAGTGTCAAAACAGACAATTGCCACAATGTGTGTATATCGATGGATTCAATTATAAAGTGACCACAGAGGAATTATTCGGTGATGCACCAAATATTGAATTAGTGAAGAAAATTGAACAATTAGAAAATGAATTATATAAACTGAAAAGAAACACTAGAGCTTTGATCAATGAAGGTATTAATGGTTCAAATGAACCACCTGACACCATTAGTAGTGAGCTACAGAAAAATTTACTATGCCAATTTAAAAGTTCTCATTGGAAGAGGAATCAACTGTTTATATTTGGCCCCACCGCTTGGAGAACTTTAATTGCTGCTGAAGGTGAAAAATTTCAATTGGAATTCGTCAAGTTATGGGAAAGATTTAAACCACAAAATTCAGATACAGAAAATGATGACATTTTCCAAAATTCTATCGCCACATCACCATTCTTGAAAGCTAACGATTTTTCATTGGTAGAATCTGTGTGTAAAGATTTACCCAGGTTTAGTGACATTGAATTATCTTTACAACATTATTTCAAGGGACCTTTACATGAATTAATAAATTGTTTAGATGAGGAGAAAACTTTCACTGATTTTAAAAAATGTTTTATACCAGTTGATTTGACTAATTCATACGAAACAGATCCTAAGATTTTCAATCTGTTACCACCTGATGGTCTTAATTATTACAAGATTGGTATTATCTTAATGATTGTATGTCTGACATTCTACAATAAAAATGTACCTGATTCCATTAACAAATATATTACCGTGATCACCAGTTTAACCAATTCTAATGGTAATTTTGTTGAAAGAGCACAATTCCTTCTTTTAAGATGTTTCTTTATAGTACATCATAGTCAATACAGTCGTTGGGATGGTACTCAAATTGAAGATTTATTAGCTGAATTGTGTCATTGTAGTATTTCCGTTGGATTAAACGACGTGGATAAATGGTATAAAAATAAAGAATTCTTAGTCGGAGATTTGCGGCCATTAAGATACACATTTTATTGGGTTTTGTTTCTTGATATGGTGACATCTTTCGATTTGGGTAAACCATTATTTATCACTGATGAACAATGTGATATAATTGCCACTTTTGGTGATCCAAATTGTCCATTGGGAATACTTTTCGAAACAGAAAGGAAAAACCTAATTGTATTTAAAAATTTTGTCATTGTAGGTCGTAAATGTATCAGTCAGATTAATGGACTTTATAAATATGAACCTGATATGGATCTATTAATCGAAGATTTGACAGATTTTCTTTCACAAAATTTCCCCAATATTGGTAAATACACTAGAATGGGGGCAAGATTCTCTACCAATTTATTCAATATTATGATTCTAGCACCGGCTTTGGGGATGCTTTTCAATTTTTATAATATTAAGAGAAGTTATTATAAAGACATATCGATTACTACAAAGAATGCGATAGGTAAATTTGGATTGATGTCCTTATCCCTATGTATTAACACCATATTATCCATGTATGAAGCTGATCAAATAGAATACCCAAATTGTACTTTCAGTTCCAAGTATTTGTCACCTTTCTTAAATTTATCACTGTCATTAACAAATTCTTTATTTGTAAGAGTATTATCTGAAATGTACGGTGTATTTTTCGCAAGGTTGACTATCTTAGAGAAAGGTTATATCTCATTCTTTGAACAAGACAAAGAAAAAATATCATTGGAAGATATTAATGTGCCTAGTGAAACATATTCATGTTTTCTCGGTTGTAACGCTCAATTCCGTGCAATTCTAGATCAACTTTATGATCCAAGTCTTTTTGAATTACATAACATAATGGAAAAATCATACCCATTCCGTTCACTTTTAGCTTTGGAACATGTTGGTCGTCACCTGTTTAGTAAAGGTTTAAAATCGAGAAGGTTGGTTGAGTCAAATTGGTATAATCAAGGTATAGATCTTAATCAAGCACCTGATCATATTTTAAGTTTATTTATTTCTGAAGTTTGGAATGATTATACGTCCAATTCTCAAACTATTTGGACAATGAAACCAGATGAATTTTTGTCAACTTCTTTTGACGCCGCTTTCCCTAATAACACTGATATGTTTGGATGATCATAACTAATTTTTAGGAAATTGACACATCCTGTATAATGGAATTGAATATTTAATGGTCGATTATCCTCGGAATGTCATGAAATGGATGTACACTGTGATATGAATAAATTGAAATCCAGAGGAATTGAAAGGTATAAATAGACTAATTGGAAAGGATTAACCGAAAGTGACTGCATAAGGCATTTAACATTACAATATATAAAGAAAAACATTTGAGATCCTATTAATTATTAGAATAAATCGGGTCTAAATTTCTACAGGATATTTTATAGATTTAATTATTAATATTATATATATCAATGAAATCGTTAACATGTTATGTTGATGTTACATTGAATGACAAACGTATTTGGACATACATTTGTGCAAGGATAAGCTATCTTAGACATGACGAAAGTATATACCCCTTAAACGTAGCCATTTGATAAAATCTACCCTCTTAATGTCAATATTTCTATTCAATCTTTCAAATATTACTACTTCCACAATACAAAGAACATTGATAATATAGAATTACTAGATGTAGAAACCTTGTTGAATCTTAAATCATTGAAACAATCATTATTAATAATTCAAACTTTCCATTTCATGGAAGTCTATTGAAAAATGAAATTTGAAAATAAAAATCAAGAAATTGAAAAAAATCACTCGATCAATCAAATACAGCACTATAAAATAGGATACAGTACAGTTTAACTTGCTAATAATATCTATATTGCTACAGATTACAATTACTAGAATACAAATATGAGTTGGGACGGGTTTAAAAAGGCTATGAACAGAGCCGGTCAAAGTGTTATTGTTAAAAATGTTGACAAAACCACAGACAAGGAGTTCGATATGGAAGAACGTCGTTACAGGGTGCTTCAAAGAGCAGGTGATGCTATACAGAAAGAAGCTAAGGGTTATTTGGATTCCATTAGAGCTGTCACTGCATCTCAAGTTACCATTGCAGAAGTTATTTCAAGTTTATATGACGATTCTAAATATATCAGTGGTGGTGGTTACAATGTGGGTAATTATTATTTACAATCAGTACAAGATTTTGATTCAGAAACTGTGAAACAATTGGATGGTCCATTTAGAGAGACTGTCTTGGATCCAATTACTAAATTTTCTTCTTATTTTAAAGAAATTGATGAAGCTATTAAGAAGAGAAACCATAAGAAACAAGATTATGAAGGTTGTAAAGCTAAGAATCGTAGATTAATTGATAAGCCAGCTAAGGATGCTTCTAAACTTCCTAGAGCAGAAAAGGAATTACAATTGGCTAAAGATATCTTTGATAATTTGAATGATCAATTGAAAATGGAATTACCACAATTAGTCTCATTAAGAGTACCATATTTTGATCCAAGTTTTGAAGCATTGGTCAAGATTCAATTACGTTTTTGTACAGATGGGTACACTCGACTTGCACAAATTCAACAATATTTAGATTTACAATCAAGAGATGATTATGCAAATGGTCTTTTGGATGATAAAATTGCAGATCTATTACAACAAATGAGCACTTTGGATATTTGTGCCTTAGGGTTTAAATAAGACCACTGATGGAGACATCTCATAGAAATTAAATATTATAAATAAATATTTCAAAAAACATTATTGTATAAACGTTTTTTTTCCTCAAATAATACTAAAATTTCTTGAGATGTATGTGTTACAATAGTTATGGATTCGTTCTTATGTTTCTGGTCGTTAAGATAATACAGTTTGACAAAATGTTAATAACATTACTTGTTAAAAACATAGAGAGTAAAATGATAAAATAATATAAATAAATATAATAAATTATGATAAATTTTTGTATGCTTGTCAATTTGCTAAAAATGAAAATTTCGTTTGTTGTGTGAGAATATATGATAAATTTTGGTGTAATGCATGAATGAATAAATTATTTATATGATGAGAATGACAATGATGATGATGAATGATACTATTTTTTAATTTTAGTAGCCAGGTTATCGTGACAACATTTAATTTCACGACCCCATTCACTATTTAAAATTTGTTTACCAGTAATTCTTCTATGTGGTACAGGATCTAACATTGAATAAGTGACATTTCTACATCTTGCTCTTTTCAATAATTCAATTGGTTCATAACCATTTTTCTCCTTTCTACCTCTTAAATATTTCATGTAAAAATGATCATCTTTCTTTGCCGCGGTCCATAATTGACGACCAGTTCTCATTGCCATATAAATTACACCACATGCCCAAATATCAACGGGTCTTGGATCAAATTCATCATGAGCATATTCTTCAGGGGCAATATAAGGGGTTGACCCACAAACACCACCAGTTAAATGAATATCTTTTTCCCAAGCCATCTTAAAACATTCACTATTACCAAAATCTGTAATCTTTAAAATACCATCAGAAGTTAATAAAAGATTTTCAGGTTTTAAATCTCTGTGACAAACACCCATATCATGCATATAAACAACACCTCTAATTAATTGTTTAAAGAAACAATCAGCTTCCATGTATTCTAATTTACCTGATGCAATAATTAAAGTGAATAAATCACCACCGGCACAATATTCCATCACTTCACAATAGTCACCTTTAGCGTCTTGAAATAAATCTAAAGTGGCTACAATATTAACATGATGTAAAGAAGATGAAATACAAAATTCTGAAGTTAATCTTTTAGCATATTTTTCCATTGGTTCAGAATTTTTCCTTTTAAATTCTTTCACAGCAAATAAAGTTTCTTGCTTATTACCAGATTTTTTATGACAAATTCTAACGACACCAAATGCACCTTTCCCCAAGACTTCTTGACATCTACCATATTTTTCTACAAATTTTAAAGAATCTTTTTGCTTTATGGTAGAATTATTTGGACATGGTAATTCAGTATTAGTAGAATGATTACTAATTGATGGATAAAGATTTTTAGCATCACCATTAGATGCACCACTAATTGGATTTTTCAAATTAGTATCTTTTTGATTCATATCTTCAATTTGTTTCACTAAACCTGAAATTAAAGTAGGTGGATAATTTAATTTATTTGTTGTTGTATTTGAAGGTGTAGCATTCAATGGATCAATAATTAAATCTGGTACCGCTGATCTTGCCTCATTTCTTAATTTTTGTGCACCTACCATATTTTTCAACATGGAAGACAATTTTTCTTGTCTCTTTGCATTTTTCAAATGATGTTCATGTCTACCATCTTCAAAAACAATAAATCTTTTACAATTATTATTATTGGTGGTAGTAGTAGTAGCATTTTGTGATGAAACACTTAAATTAGAGATAGACACATTTGGAGATGTAGTTAAACTTTTCTCCGGGTTGTTTGATTTAGGTGATGTCTGTTGTTGATTAAGTACATTTAATGTGTATGATGTTGTTGAATTTAATGATGAAGATGAAGATGATGATTTTGGAGTAGTTTTATCCATTTTTTTAGATAATGATGGTACAGATGAATTTGAATGATTTGGTGAAGTGGAACGATAATCATCACCACTAGTATTAATATAAAATGATTCTTTACCAAAAGTAGGGGTGGAAATTCTAGAAGATTTTGGTGATAAAGGATAATTTAGTTTATTATTAATTGATGAATTGGAAGTCACTGATACATTACTCTTTGATCTACCGTCAGTAATAATATTAGTTGGTTGTCTTGAAGTATCTGTAACAATATTATTATTACTACCACCACCAAACATTTTTTTAACTTTTGAAAAAGTATTATTCCTCTTCACAGAGGTATTTTTCGTTTCAGTACTCATGATATTGTAAGTAACTATGTGTGTTATTTCAACTATTTTTTTTTTCTTTAACAAAGAATTGTAATAATAACAATTTAATTAATTTGTTCTATTCAAAATTAGAATTAAAGTAATTAAATGAGGGAAACAAATGATACAGTAAAAAAACTTTAAAAAAAGGTAAACTAAACTAGTTATCTTCTTTTAATAAATATTAGAAGAGAGAAGCGGTAAAAAAAAACAATTTTAAAGGCAGTCTTAATATAACTATTGGATAATAATGTGAGGGGATATTAGCTTTGAGGGAGTTATTATTTCTTCGTTAGGGAAATTGTTTAATTGTGTTTAAATTAGTTTGTGGTATTTATAGGAAAGGATCGATGATATGGGTTAAAAGATGATTAATGGCAAATTAAAACGAGTGTAAAAGAAAAAACCGTGAACGTCGGATTTGTAAGAGAGAATTTTGAATAAAACAGGGAAAACCCGTTGCAAACGCAGCCCTGACGAAAAATTTGCACTTTGTCGTAGCCCTAAAAGGGATGTGGTGTAAGACCTAACTGCTTTTAGGGCTCAGTGCAAATTTTGCCTTCCAATTTTTAGGGCTGGTTTCCGCTGTGCGCACAAAAGAACAGGAAGCCCTAAAAATTGGTTGTGTGTGCATCTTGGGGACGTACCCATTCAAGGGGTAATTACGTATATGGACAGTTAAGAGGGCCACGATGGTGGCAGTGATCCAGGGTTGGTATCTGTGTTCATTGATTACAGATATAGATAGATAGATTGATTGATAGACAGATAGCGTATTTGTCACTGCCGGAATTGTAACACCGAAGATATTTGAAAATGGCGCATTTTTTATTTCAGGGATAAAAAAATAAAGAAAAAAATAATAATTAAAAAATTAAACGACCTCGGTGAGGATTGAACTCACGATCTTGCGATTAACAGTCGCACGCCTTAACCAGCTTGGCCACGAAGTCATACTAATTATGTTGTATTGATTTCTCTGCAGGTGTTAGTTATACTTTAGGTCCTTAATCGGGTAACTTCTATTAGGCTTGTAATAGAATTTACAGTAATTAATTTGATAAAGATTCGATTGTTCTTCTATATAATGTATATACTGTTAAGATCAATTACGTCTTGTTTTGTCGTCGACTTTTCATCAGCGATATCACATCTTACGTATCGTTTGATACGGAACGTAGTATATGATCACTAGACGTGTTATATCCAAATCCGGAACAATACAATGTTTTTTGGGGGTTTGGGCAGTATACTTAACGGTCGGGAACGTTCACATGATTATGTTTTATCAAGGTTGTAAATTGCGTTGGTAAAGACTTTATTCCACAAATTAAGGTAGCCGGATCTTTTTACCATGGAAATGGTACTGGAATAAGCAAGAAAAATTTCAAAATTTCATTTTCAAGACTTGTGAAGTCGTGTTTCCCTAGTGATTTGTTCTTTCATGGAGTATGTAAGTTATAAAAACAATATTTAATGGATTTGTACAAATAAAGCAATAAAGTATGTACTATAAAATATAATTTAGTGTCACCAGGTCCAGTGTAAAATTGCTCAGCATTAACACATTAGGTGTTCAAATGATAATACCTATCACTGAGCAATATTCTTAAGCCAAGTATCCCACCGTCAGTGTATAAATTGTTAATGTTGAAGTCCTCTGTATGTCTTTTGTATTATGTATTTCTCCTTATTTTAATATGATAACAGTTTTAATACATTTTTATTAAAAATTAAGTTACTAGAATCTCTCACTTTCATAATAAAGAAACCTTCTTTGTTAAAAAACATATTTATTGAACTTGAACTGGGGCATTTGTTCTTGGTTATCTTTCAGTTCATTTGTTAATGATTTCCCCATTGTTTGGTTTCTGTAGGGGGGTCAGGTACACTTTTTTAGAATTAGAAGCATTGATAAAATGACACTTCTCCCTGAAAGTTCTGAGGACTCTGTATTTCAATTTCCATTTACTATCTGATGTGACAATTCGATTGTTACTCAATTCTATAAATTCATAGAGTTCCATCTTAAGAAACTTGAAAAGTTCAGGATTATCAATTGTCATAATAACCGTTTTAGTTGTAGGAAGTTGATTGAAATTTCTAAATGGTCCCACAAGCAATCTTTTAACTGCAGGATTTAAATTTTCAGCGGCATTAGTGTATGATATAATACATTTTTTGGTCTTATTGATTATCCAACCATCTATGGTACATAGATTATCATTTATATGTGTCAACCCACCATATAGCACAGGTTTAGGAACTTCAGATTTCACTTCATGATTTTTCCCTTGCAGTGTTTCTGATTTGGATACAAAATATACTTTTTTGTCCCAGGCAAGTTCAACACAATGACAGTTCTCTGTGAAATATCTATGAACATTAACTTTGTTGTATGTAATCAAACTACTATCAGCAGGGATAATTATTTGATTATCCAGTTCAGCAAACGTGTACTCTCTCATTTTTAAAAAACTGAAAAGTACTGGATTATCGATTATCTTTATACAAGACTTGGATATATCTAAGGAATTTATGTTGTTAATATAAGGTTTTTTCATTACTTCCTTTTCGTTTCCTGCATAACTCTTTCTAGCGGTTTGAGGTGAAACAATACATTGATATTTCTTGTCAATAATCCAGTTGTTAACAACACAAAACCTACCACTTAAATTCACAAGACTAATTGGTTCTTCACCATTGATATGATCGTTATTTGTAATTGTAGTAACACTATTTATGTCCTCTAATTTTGGTGCTAGGAACACAGTTTGAGAGCCTTGTAAATTAAAACGATAACATCTCGTAATAAAAAATTTCTCGGATGTATATGCATTATTTCTCACAAGGGAACTAGTAGTGGGTTTTATCCTTCCATCAGCTAATAGAGCAAAACTATACGGCGTCAAATCTAAATATTTGAACATTTCCGGAATATCAATAACTTCTATACATGATTTGGGTCGACCTCTTGCCGTATAATTCACAAGAAACAGTTTTTCAAACAGTTCTTTCTCTTCTGGAGTAATGCGCCTACGAACAGTAGAATTAGGTACAACACATCTTTGTTTCTTATCAACCACCCAGCCATTAGCCACACAATATGTGTCATTGATATGTTGAAATGTGGGTGTAATATTGTTAATACTCTTTTGTTCAGTCTTTTTGGGGCTACTAGTTTTGGCGTTAGCATTGATTTGGTTAGCCTTTCGTAATCTTTCTGTTAAATTTTTGTTCATAGCTTTAGGAGACAGGTATATAAACTTGTTTTTAGTCACCCTAACAGGATGACAACTTTCTTTAAAATAATGGTAAATCTTACATTTGTTTAATTGAACGGAACGGTCAGAAATTGGTACAATTTTGTGGTTATCCACTTCAGCAAATCCAAGCTCTGTCATATTTAGCAAATTGAAAGCCTCTGGATTATCAATTATTTTGATACAAGACATCGTTGAATCTAATGATGTAAAATATACGGGATTTAGTGACCTTAACAGTTTCTTCTCGTTTTCGTTTAATTGATTTAAAATACTTCTATAAGGCACAACACGTCTTTCAATGTTATCAATGACAAAACCATCAACCATAGAATATTTGTAATTTATATGATGTATTTTAGTAAGTGCATTATCACCAGTGGTACTAACAGTCATTATTGGAATATTGTCTATACGTTCATTGTAGTTGGTACTGGTCTAGCTCATCTTATATCTGAAATTTGTTTCAGATTTGTTACGCATATCTCGTAGAGAATGAGATAACGTCCTTCCAGAATATTTCCAAGGATGTCATATCGTTCTTGCGAATCAATAATTTCATAATGCCTTTATCATCATGTACCTTTGCATATATGTCCCCTGTGCTAGGCTGTGCTATTTTTCGAATATTACATTTCAAATGTCTTTTTCTTTGCAGTAGATCTATGTCTTTTTCTTTGCAGTAGATCTATGTCCTCATTAAGGGTACAAGATCCTAATTAAACAAAAGGTATTTAGTAAACATTTTAACATAATGACATATCACTTGGAATATATGAGAATGTACCTTTTTAACGAGGTAAAAAATGCTATATAATCACGAATAATGCAAACATAATATCTTTCCACAGAAATAATATATTGATTCATAAATATTATTGATTCTTTTACAATAATATGTACAAATAAATTAATTTTGATGGAGAATAATAAATTAAAGAAGCAAATTACTCTCTAAATAACAATATTTTGAAAGTTTGTTGTAAGTTAGAGTCTTTAACTTGAGGTTTAGTGTTGTCAGTCATTGCGAGGTATTAATAAGTAATAATTTATGTTTTTCTAGTCTAGATTTATCTATGTAATTCTATATTTCATTCTGGTCTCTCTCCTCTTCTTTTCCTTTCTTCTGAATCTTCCTATGTGTATTATATTTTGACCTTTATATATCCTTAGTTTCTGTTTGTTTCAATATTCGTGACATTTCCCGAATAGGGGTTTGTATGTCTCCTATTTGAAGTAATCACGTGAATATTGATTATTCATTTTAGCCTATGCTATTATAAGCTTGTCTCACATTTCTTCAGTAAAGTTGGACAATAATTTTATTATTATTTATTTTAAAATTATATTTGTGTTTTGTTGATAGATTTTGGAATCTTACTAAATAATAATTACAAAATAATAAATATAAATATATAAAAAATATAGCACAACTTATTTCATTATTTACTAATGTCCTTATATATATCAAATCTTCTTTGCGTGGTTAAAGGAACAGCCATTCTAAACCCATCAATAGCTTCTGGATCCAATTCTGCGAATACAATCTCTTCCCCTTCACCTGCTTCAGCAATGATATTACCTCTTGGATCACATACCAATGAATGACCATATGCATGGTAGGAACTCTCCATGTCTCTTGCTGGAGAACATAAGATAGTATAATTTTGGTTATCCACAGATCTAGCTCTGGCTAATAAATGCCAATGCATGGGACCAGTAACGGTGTTAAACGCACTTGGGAAAATCATTGCAAAAGCACCTTGTCTAGCAGAAATCATAGATAACTCAGGGAATCTCATATCATAACAAATCCCAACACCAATGTTACCGAAGGGAGTAGCCAATGTGGTAGATTTTTCACCAGGTGATAATGTGGTAGATTCTTTAAATGTGATTCCATTAGGGATATCGACATCGAACAAATGTACCTTTCTATGTTTACCGATCAATTCACCAAATTCATTGAAGATGATAGCAGTGTTATAAATCTTATTGGTGCTTCTATCAATCTCTGGGATAGACCCACCCACAAGAGTAATCTTGTATTTGGCTGCTGACCTAGCTAAGATTGACATAGTTGGACTTTTTGGACCCAATTCTTCAGCGTATTCTCTAAATTTGGTGACATCGTAAGGAGAATTGAAACATTCTGGTAACACAACCAATTTGGTATCTGGTTGACGAGCCATAGTTTTGTCGATAAAGTCAGAAGCTCTCAACAAATTGCCCAATTTGTCCGGGGATGACCCCTTCATTTGAATCAATGCAATCTTAACCTTCTTAGACAATACTTTAGACATGATTCGTTTTATCACTCTCTGATCTCGACGTTACCACTAATCAGTAATCAGTAATCATATATCGTAATCATTCCACGATACAAATTCCGGCGAATCCGGGTAACACTCCGGACAGAGTCCAAACGGAACCCCCTTCAAACCGGACAAACACCAACACTGATAGCGCCGCACACCCCTTTGGACTCATCGCCCGCTCGAGAAATTATAAGTATATATTCTATTCCAATCCCTACGAGAAAGTGGGGCAGTTCCTCCCAGGGAGACAAACATATTACTACAACAAGAGAATAAACATGCAAGCAATTACTATGCCCCCCGAGATAGCTTATGAGATCCTTACCTATCAGTTCAAGGATTATATGAGTAACGATTACCCCCCAACATCAGAAAAGTTTAATGAAAATTTAAGGAACTTCCTAAAGAGTAATTTGACTGTTAATAAGACATTTTACCACATTTGTACAGTGTTGATCTATAGACATTGCAATTTCACCACGGCGAAAAGATTTCACAGTCTTTTAAACGCATTGGAACAACAACCACAATTGAGAAATATTATTCAAATTGCTGATTTCCAAGAATTGACCTCCATTGGGTTAGGGAGATCCACAGAGATGAATAAGATGGTACAAAATTTGACAAATGAAACTTTGTATAGATTTTTACAATTGACACAGCAAAATTTGAGAGAATTTTTGGCTTGTGAAAACATTCAAGATGATTTAGATGATAAAATTATTTATTTATTGTTGAAACCAGGAACTGTATTGAGTATATTGGATTTATGTGGTTGTTCAGGACCAAGTTTGACAGAGAGTTTTGTTACTGCTTTAAGTAAGCTATACTCTGATGAAACTGATGAACCTTTGGAATATAATAATCAAATCACTTGTCTTGGATTACACGACTGTACAGATTTACCCACATACGTTTTAAGTAGGGTACTTCGGTTGTTACCAGAAGTTCAAAAATTGGATTTATCACATACTTCCATTGATGATGACACTTTGATAAATGGGATACCACATTTGAAAAATTTGACCCATTTGTCATTGTCTCTTTGCTCACAATTGACCTCCAGAGCCATCTTAGAATTTTTCAGTCATCATCCTGCAGTGACTGATGAAAATAATACCACCACTTTAGAATGGTTAAATTTATCTCATATTTCCAACACATCAACTTGGAATCATGTACATACTATGTTTTTATTGAAAAAACTTTGCCAATTTGGTCATAATAAAACACTACAATATTTGAATCTCGATGGATTACCCATTCACCAGGTAATTGTTGGGGACTCCCCTTATTCATCATCCACATCATTGTCATCATCTGCCTATTTGACACAAACCACTATTTACTCTTCTGTAACTAAAATGAAGGATTACTATCAAGTGACAGATACTTTGATTTTCATTAAATTGAATTTCCCTCATTTGAAAAGTTTAAGTGTGAAAGGTACCAACATTTCCATGAATAAATTGGTCGAATATTTATCACCCATTAAACATATTGAAATGTACGAACCATTAAAAGATATGACCGTACATCAAAACTTGAAATATTTAAACGTTTCTAATAACACGCATATTAATAGATGGACAATCCAAGATGCCAACTTATTAACTTGTTCCCCTTCACTTTGTGCCTTAGAGGTAAGTTTTGACGCTTGGCAACAAATTGAAAAATTGAACAACAAGAGTGAAATTGTCTCTGTGACATACAATAAACATACTGGTAAGAATGACATAACTAAATGGAAATGTTTCTTAGATGTTTCTTATGGTAGAAGATATTGGATATATAGAACAGATCCATATTTGAACCGTGATGATATCAATGAAAGATCCATGCATGGTACTGTTTTTGATTCCAATGGTAACAAAGTTATTGAAGTGGTGAAACAACCAGATTTTTTAAAATTTGCACAGAATAAGATTTCACTAAGTTGTGGTCTAGTCAAGAAAAGTTCCATTAGAAGGAAACAATGTTACAAAGATGTCAAACCACCAATATCACAATTTTTAACTAGAAACGGTGGTATTGCATTTGGTAACCATGCGGAACCAGTTGTGAGACCAAGTTTACCACCTGGTACTTGGAGAGTCTTACCTGAGGATGAAACCCCTGAGGAAGCGACACAAGTGGAAGAACCTTTGAGAGTTGAACATCACGAACAAGGTGGTTTATATTGGGATAGATCAGTACACAATTTACAAGCACTACAAATTACTCCTCAAAATGAACCACAAAATGATGAAGAATATCTGAATGATCCTCAACTTCAAAGAAGAAGATCAGAATTGAGTCTTTTAATTTCCCATCTACCTTCTCCAAGAACAAACAGACTCAATGGTCAATATAGACCACATACACCTTCAAATTTGTCACCATATCACAAACCAGTGGTATCATTGTATGACTATTCATACACCAAAAATAGCAATAACAACAATAATAGTATTAACAAACAAATTGTAAAGAAGAAACCTAAAAATTACTATTATTTAAATCCAGAAGAGTTTATATATGACCCTAATGATCCAATAACTACCAAGAGATATCAAATTCATTTCCAAATCGTCAATGAATATAAGACATTTGGTTGTGTAGAACGTGGTATGTACCGTTATTATAGTCTTAGAGTGTAGTCCTCATTTTTATTTACCATAGCATACATATTTATTAATTTATTTATCTTCAATATTACATTGCCACAACTGTAATGGGGACCTCTTCCTTTCATTTAAAATTGTTGCAATTTACGTCGTAATTATTTCAAGACGCCCATTTTAAACGCGAAATATTTTCTTCCGTAGTGTTTTTCACCGTGTCATTTGTTTACATGTTTTCGAAAGAAAAATATATCAATGAGGAAATAAAAAAATAGCTAATCAAAAGGTTAACTTCGCGACAATTAAAGCATTCCCAGTCAATTTAACTTACTACTACGTTTGAACAGACATTCTATAGTATCCAATTCATCCGGCCAGTCAAATATATACCCACTTTCCAATTAGAATAACGTTTCTAAACGCTAACTGCATCCATTCGTTTTTATCCACTCGTTGAGTTTACCAATATTCTTTCCTCATTTAAATGAATACGACCTATCATGTCTTCTTCAGAATATTCAGATTACTCCTCGTTAAAGGATACTGATCTCCATAATAATTCCAAGAGAAATGTTAGGCGGTCTCTATACACAGAAAACGTAGTAGAAACTGACCAACGTGAATCCACAGTGAGTCTTAATGAATCATTTCGAAATAGTGACTTTTTTGCTGTATACATCGATGATATGACATACGATGACAGTACAGAAGAGTCAATGGACGATTCAACAGATAATTCACCTAACAGTACAGACCTTTCTCCCAATACTACGGGCATCTCTCCTCACGTTACAAATGCATTACCTGATATCTTAACTGATGATGATGCCATACATCAAGCACATGCTGAAATTATACAGACCCATACTACAATGACCAATCCTTCTACGATACGACAGAATCCTACTGGTAGTTCAACTAATACTAATGATACAGAATATTTTGAGGCCAGAGAATATATGAATTCTTCCTTTGAATCTGGTCCTCCCAGGATGCCATATCCTATTGCACATACCCCATTATTACGAAGTAGTACACAGAGTGTAAGTTCATTGAGCAGCCATGAATCTGCAGATTCAATTGAGACCCAAAACACAGAAATTTTAAATACAAGATTAAGAAGTTCACAGACATTCCAACAGAGAAACAGTGTACAGACCATATCTACTGTAACATTATTAAATGAACAAACTACTCCAAATTTACAATTAGATACTTCAGGATTAAGAGAATTAACAATAAGGAATCCACCTATAATATCTACACCTATTTCTGAACACCCCACAGATTATATATCCACATCATCTCCCATGGGTTCTGAAGATGAGATGGAGGAACCATCACAAGCGCATACCCGTAACAACAATAACAACAATAACAACACAGAATTATCATATTCTTCATTATTCCAATATGATGATTATGATGACACTGTAGAACCTGACATTGAAGAAGCAGTTAAATTATTAAAACGAGAAGTGAAATTTAATAATCCACAAGTCAATTATATTAATAGTGGTGAACATTCAAGTAGCAGTAATGAAAACACTTCTGGTGAGAATTTTGTACCTCATGTATTAAAGATCCCGGGGAGAATATCAGAGAGTAACACATCATCCCCAACAAGAAGTCAATCTTCACATATCCCAAGAAGTCCCTCATTATTGAACAGGATTTTATTACAACCACATCATCATATGCAATCACCTAGATCATTTTCTGCGGACTCTCCAAGGACTCCACAACATAGTAATTTACGAACTTCTTCAGTGTACTCACCACGACGTTATTCACAAGTAATACCAAAAGTGCAAGTCTTACAAAAAGTATCTGGTTCCAGTCATTGGAAGATAAATCCAACGACAGAATCTCATGTGAGTACGTTTGGTAGTGATGAATTTAGAAGTCCCGTGAAGAGATTATCATTCCCTGAATCCATTAACGATATCCCCGTGGTACAAAGATTATCATTCCATGATTCTGTGGTACGTCATTCATTACAGTCAGTTCCTGAGGCACCTGCACCTGTTGGTGTCTCGACATTCCATTACAATTCTACACATGCATTAGATGAACAAGATGAAATTATGGAACGTCCCGTGCCTCCAGCACACATTGAACCCACATATGTGCAGCATATTGATACACCATCGATTCATTCATTTGATTCACAAAAATATAAATTTAAAGAAGTTTATTCATTACGACGTTTAATATCATTATTCCTTGTCGGGTTGTTAATCCCACCAATTTTCTTTATGATTGGTATTGGTAATAAGAATGGTATTAGTGATTACAAATTGATGAAGATGATCTTAAACGATGAACATCGTGTTGGATTACTAAGAGGGTTCCTTTGGGATCTTGACCTGCATGGATTCCGGACCATAGCATTAATTGTTGGTATTACAGAGACATTAATCATACTTGGTTGTGTCGGTGTTGGGTTTGGTGTAGGTTTAACACGATAATAAATGATATTCATATATATATAGATGTAGAACATAATAAAAGTTTATTCAAAAAAATATTGTTTTCTTAATGTGTTGTTATTGTTATAAAGAGTTATTACGTAGAATCATTAAATATTATAAATTATTTAAGCAGTGACTTTCTTTTCAATCAAATCGAATAAAGTGACGATATCAGCAGAGAATTTTCTGATACCTTCAGATAATTTTTCAGTGGCCATAGCGTCTTCATTCAATTGGAATCTGAAAGCTGGTTCATCATCGACGTAAGAAACCTTTTCATCACCGTCCTTCTTAGCTTGAGCTGGGTCTAAGATCTTTGGAACAGGTTCAGTGGATTCCAATAAGTTGTCCAATAGACCTGGAGAGATGGTCAAGTAATCGACACCAGCCAAGGCCTTAATTTCATCGACGTTTCTGAATGAGGCACCCATGACAATAGTGTTGTAACCGTGCTTCTTGTAGTAGTTGTAAATTCTTCTGACGGAGATCACACCTGGGTCAGTTTCACCAGTGTAAGATTCACCAGTCTTGGCTTTGTACCAATCCATAATTCTACCAACGAATGGAGAGATTAAAGTGACTTTAGCTTCAGCACAAGCGACAGCTTGAGCGAAGGAGAATAATAAAGTCAAATTACAGTGAATACCGTATTTGGCTTCCAATTCTCTAGCGGCTTGAATACCTTCGTAAGTGGCGGCGATCTTAATCAAGACTCTTTGTTTGTCAACACCGACTTGCTTGTATAATTCAATGATTTCCAAAGCCTTGGCAATGGTGGCGTCTTTGTCGAAGGATAATCTAGCATCGACTTCAGTGGAGACTCTCCCTGGGACGATCTTCAAGATTTCCTTACCGAATTCGACCAACAATCTGTCGACAGCGACTTCGACTTGTTCTTCAGTGGTCTTACCATGTTTCTTACCGTATTCGACGGCAACATCAATCAATGGAGCGTAAGTGGCAATCTTAGCAGCGGCCAAGATCAAAGATGGGTTAGTGGTAGCATCTTGTGGGGTGTACTTGGCAATGGATTCGAAATCACCAGTGTCAGAGACGACCACGGTACCGGAAGCCTTTAATTGTTCCAAAGAGGTAGCGACTTTTTGTTTCTTTTGAGCTGGTTGAGCCATTATTGTATGTGATAGATGAATTGAATGTGTGTGTTAAGGTACTAAGTAAAGAAGAGAATGATAAAGAAGACAGATCAGACAAAGGGAACTTGTTCAAAAGGGCGGTGTTTATATATGAAATTTTATTCTTGTAAGGCCGTTATGGCGGAAGTTCTGGCCTCGAGGAAAAAATAGGGAAAAAAGGAGAAACGGTATTACGTTTCCCGCGAGATCTGCGACAATTTTTTTTTCACAGTGAAATTTCCGCATAAAATAATTGTGGTGAAAGATAGGAGGTGGCGAGGTCGTATGTAATTATTATTAGTTGCTATAGGAGGTGACTTTGTTTCTTCCCCGTGGGTGTGATCGTATGAGAGAAGGAGATTAAACGTGACAGATATAGGTTTATTCATTAGAAACTCTATTTAAGATATGTAAAAAAAATTTGTGTTATTTAATGTACAGATAAAAGGGGAATAAAATGACATGATTAATGAGGGGGGTCAATTCAATTGACTATGACGTTACGAGTGTAGAAATTTATTTATATAAAAGAATCATTGGTGTACCAGCACTAAAATTATTTGTTTTCTGGTCTCAATTTTCTAACTTCCTTACCGACTCTCCAGATTTCCATAGATCTAATAGCTTGTAATTCCTTTTCTAATTTTTCTCTGTAGTCAGGTTGAGAGTTGAATTCCAAAGATCTCTTAGTTTCGGAACCGTTCTTAGTGGATTCGTATAAGTCTTGGAACACTGGTTTCAAAGCCTTCTTGAAGATTGGGTACCAATCTAAAGCACCTCTTCTGGCAGTGGTGGAACAAGCGTCGTACATGTAATCCATACCGTACTTACCGATCAATGGGTACAAAGATTGAGTGGCTTCTTCAACGGTTTCGTTGAAAGCTTCAGATGGGGAGTGACCATTTTCTCTCAAGACATCGTATTGAGCCAAGAACATACCGTGGATACCACCCATTAAACAACCTCTTTCACCGTAAATATCAGAGTTGACTTCCTTTTCGAAAGTGGTTTGGTAAACGTAACCGGAACCGATGGCGACAGCTAAAGCTTGAGATTTTTCGTGAGCCTTACCGGAGACATCGTTCCAGACAGCGTAAGAGGAGTTAATACCTCTACCTTCCTTGAACAAAGATCTGACGGTTCTACCGGAACCCTTTGGAGCGACTAAGATAACATCCAAATCCTTTGGTGGGACGACGTGAGTCAAGTCCTTGAACACTGGAGAGAAACCGTGAGAGAAGTATAAAGTCTTACCCTTGGTTAATAATGGAGCGATAGTGGACCAAGTTTCAGATTGAGCAGCATCAGAAAGCAAGTTCATGATGTAAGTACCTCTCTTGATAGCTTCTTCGACTTCGAATAAAGTTTCACCTGGGACCCAACCGTCTTCAATAGCGGCTTTCCAAGAGGCACCGTTCTTTCTAACACCGATAACGACGTTCAAACCGTTGTCTCTCAAGTTCAAACCTTGACCGTAACCTTGAGAACCGTAACCGATTAAGGCAAAAGTATCGTTTTTGAAATATTTCAATAATTTTTCCTTTGGCCAGTCAGCTCTTTCGTAAACGGTTTCAACGGTGTCACCGAAAGTGATTTGCTTCAAACCTCTGGTGGTGGTCATTGGCTTAACGAAACGAGCAGCTGGTCTAATGGTAGCAGCTCTGGTGGCCAAGGCGAAAGTTCTCTTGGCGGTGATGACACGGGAATTGCAGACTAATCTGGTAGCTTGAGTTCTCAACATTGTGAATATGACTAAATGTAGTTGATGTTTTAGGTGTAAGAGAGGAAAAACAGCAAGAGCATATCACACAGACAAGTGACAGGGACGGTCCTTATATAATAATGGAATCGATGATGACTCTACGAAAATTTTTTCAACACGACGCTACACTGTGTTCCTGCCATCTGAATTAAGACTCACAAACCGGAAGCGGTGCACACATTTGATAAGTGGCACACACTCAGGCGTAG
The DNA here is from genome assembly GCA_003708535.3 of Kazachstania bromeliacearum. Lineage (NCBI taxonomy): Eukaryota > Fungi > Ascomycota > Saccharomycetes > Saccharomycetales > Saccharomycetaceae > Kazachstania > Kazachstania bromeliacearum. The sequence continues at coordinate 108,782 of PPOP03000022.1, read as the reverse complement.
CGGTACCGGATAGCGGTGTTACAACAGCGGGAGGCATACCACCACCACAGTTGCACAGTGGGACACGCACTTCCTGTTCCGGACAGAGGGAAACCCGGTCGCGGGCGGCGTGTCGGGCTGGGCCTCGGCGGGGCCGGGTGACGGCGCGGGGAAAGTTGGGGCGGTGTGGCCGGGTATTCTGTGTGTGTTTATTATAACAAGAGCAATGAACAGTTCTCTAGGGGAGTGGGCAAGACAGCAACCAAACATGTCTGTCTGTTTAGCTGTCACAAAAGGTATTGCTGTGTCGTCGCTCGGTGTGTACACGGGTGTGCTCGCTGCTGGGTCGCTGTTGGCCTGCTCGAAACCCACCGCAGTGATCTTGTCGTCGCTGGATGTCATCACTAGGGCACAGTTGATGCCCCTGGTTAAGAAATGCTCTCGTGTGGTCCACTGGATCGGGTCGCTGGCCACTACGTTCTTTGCTGTGAGTTACTTTGGGGCACCCCCGGAGTGGAAACATCCGTATTTACTCTACGGGATGGTATTGCCACCGGTAACGTCAATGTATTTGTACGTGTTACAAAGACACTACTACAAGAAAATTTGCTTGCAAAATGGCGAGGGGACTAAACCCATTGTCCTGGACGAATCTCTAGTGGACCTGGGTTCACAACAATTGGATGCAAAGATTGCCGCCACGGAATTAGCGGAAAGTGCTAAATTTATGAACAAGATGGCTATTCATTTGACTTTGTTGTCCACAGTGGCATTCGCAGGGTTAATACAATCTGTCATTGGACTGTACGGTGAAGGCCAATTCGTCATTTAACCCATATATATATATATTCTCTTTATAATAATCTTTTACCCTGACACTATCGTTGTATACGTGTTCACGAAATATGTGAAAAATTATTATTAAATTGGTAAACGCCATCGAACAAACACTAACGAAAGAAACAAACCACGCAAGATGTCCTCTCAGTTCTTCCTTAAGACCTCTCAAGATATCGAATTGTTCCAAGGGTACCCAGGGTTCCAACAATCAAACAGTAATAATGCGGAAAATACAAATATTATCGCATCTTTATTGTCTCCATGTGGTAGATTCCTGGCGTATTCAACAAAGACTCAAGTGAAAGTGTTCTCTGGCGACTCTTTAAACTCATTATTGTTGACTTTACATTTGAATGACGTTTACGATTTGAAATTCTCTCCAGCGGGGGATTTCTTAAACACTTGGCAAAGACCTGCTGTCGATGATGCTAACCATCAAAATGTGAAAATTTTCTATTTAAACAAACAATTTACACCAGATCAACAAGATGATCAACCAGTGTACGAATATCAATACAAATCACAAAATTCATGGTGTTTACAATTCTCTAAATTGGATAATTATGCCATTAAATTATTCCCCAAAGAAATTAGAATTGTGAAATTAAATAAAGATTCCATCGTGTTCAATTTTGATGAACCATTTGCCACTTTATCACAACCAGCTGAGGGACAACCATTTTCCACTTTCTTAATCTCTCCAGCGGAACATCCAACAATTTGTACTTTCACTCCAGAAAAATCTGGTAAACCAGCTCAATTGACCATTTGGCCAATTACTCAGGGGAAAATTATCAAGAAAATTGCCACTAAATCATTCTTTAAAGCTGATTCTTGTCAATTGAAATGGAATCCACAAGGTAATGCCATATTATGTTTAGCCATCACAGATTTTGATTCACAAAATAAATCTTACTACGGTGAAAACACTTTATATTTGTTATCATTCCAGGGGGTCAATGGTACTCTAGGTGGTAACTCTGTACGTGTCTCTTTAACCAATGGACCAGTACACGATTTCACTTGGTCACCAACTTCAAGACAATTTGGTGTCATTGCAGGTTACATGCCAGCAAACATTTCATTTTTCGATTTAAGAGGTAATGTGGTACATTCATTATCTGAACAATCCAAAAACACTATGCTTTTCTCTCCAAGTGGTAGATACATCTTAATTGGTGGGTTTGGTAATTTACAAGGTTCTGTGGAAATCTTAGATCGTCATAATAAATTTAAATCTGTCACTAAATTTGAAGCTACGAATACTTCCGTGTGTAAATGGTCACCAGGTGGTGAATTCATTATGACCGCTACTACTTCCCCCAGATTAAGAGTGGATAATGGTATTAAGATATGGCACGTTAGTGGTAATCTAGTGTTTTGTAAAGAATTTAAAGAATTATTGAAAGTCGATTGGAGATTCCCTTGTCCATTTAAGACCATCAATGATTCTCACATCATTAAAGATTGGACCATTAAGGAATCCATTAATGACGAGGACAATTCATTAGATCCAAAATTAAACAGAACTCAATTGGAAATCCATCCATCTGCCACTGAATTCCAATCTAAGAAGAAGAAACCTGCTGCCAACACAAAACCAAGTAACGGTGCCGGTGGGTACGTGCCACCTCATGCTAGAAGAGCTGGTGCTAACGGTGGTCAAAGAGCCGTCCCAGGTTACACCCCACCAGCTAACAAAAATAATAATAACAAAAAGCAAAATAATAATAAAGGTACTCCACCACCTCCACCTGGTTCCACTGTAAACATATCTCCAGAAGAGAAAAAATTAAGATCATTATTGAAAAAATTAAGATCCATTGAAACTTTAAAACAAAGACAAATCAATGGTGATAAATTAGAAGACACTCAAGTGTTAAAGATCTCCACTGAAGATAAAGTATTGAAAGAATTACAAGCGCTTGGTTGGAAAGGTGAACAATAAATAACATACTATACACACTCTCCATAATGCATATATATTTATTTTAAATATGGTCAATAAAGCATTTATATATATATAATAGAGCCACAATAAATTGTGTCGCAGAGACAAAAAAGTCCGACGCCAATAAAAATGAGTCAAATAAAAAAAACTCTATTTTTTTGCTTCAAAAAAAAATTTAAAAACTCCACAGTTTTAGTACTAGACACATATTTTTAGGATAATGTCACATTATTTTTTTGGGTCAATGTCATTAAGCCACAGTCTTTATGGAAACGGCATTAAAGTCTCAAAAGTGTCAATGCCTCCCCCCCCAACGACATATATAAAGAGAAGCAATTTGTAACAATGAACTTTTGTCAAACAGTCTATTATTCCCTCTTGTACATAAAATAACAAACTAAATTCAAATGGTTGCATCGAAGTTCGTATCACAATTGAACATTTTCAATAAGGAAAATTATATCTCTGACACTGAATCCATCAGCACAGATCCTGAATCTGGTGATGATGGTCAATTGCAAGAAAAGGGTAAAAAAGAACTAGGGTTGTTATCATCCACTGGGTTAATCGTCAACAGAATGTTGGGGACAGGTATCTTCTCCGTGTCATCCACCATTTACACATTGTGTGGGTCCGTGGGGTTATCTTTAATCATGTGGGCAGTTGGGGCACTAGTGGCACTTTCTGGGTTGTACGTGTACATGGAATATGGGTCTGCTATCCCCAAGAATGGTGGTGAGAAAAATTATTTGGAAAAAGTGTTCACTAAACCTAAATTTTTTGTCACTTCATTGTATGCATCATATGTTTTCTTCTTAGGTTGGGCTGCTGGTAACTCAGTCAATACAGCTGTTATGTTCTTGACAGCTGCAGAGACTGAAATCACTGAATGGAATCAAAGAGGTATTGCCGTCGCAGTTATTTTCTTTGCATTCTTCATTAATTCCATTAACGTTAAAATTGGTGTATACTTACAAAATGTGTTAGGTATAGTGAAATTAGTTATCGTGGTGTTCATCTCCATTGCTGGTTGGGTGGCACTTGGTGGTGGGTTGAAAAATGGTTATCAATCTCATAATTTCCATCACGCTTTTGAAGGTACTGAAAAGGCCACTGCTTATGGTGTCGTGAATGCATTGTATAATGTTATTTGGTCATTTGTTGGGTATTCCAATATTAATTATGCCCTAAGTGAAATTAAAAACCCAGTGAGAACTTTAAAGATTGCTGGTCCAACTTCAATCATTTCCCTTTCCATCATTTATATTTTTGTTAACATTGCATTTTTCGCTGTGGTGCCAAAGGATAAATTAATCTCATCTAAATTGATCTTAGTGGCTGATTTCTTTGACATTATCTTTGGTAATCATGGTAAGAGAGCCGCTGCAGCTTTAGTTGGGTTAAGTGCCTTGGGTAATGTATTATCTGTCATCTTCGCTCAAGGTAGAATTATCCAACAATTAGGTCGTAGTGGTGTTTTACCATTCTCCAATTTTTTTGCTACTTCCAAACCCTTCAATTCTCCAATGGTCGGTTTATTCCAACATTTCATTGTTTGTGTGGTGACTATCTTAGCACCACCACCTGGTGATGCATACAATTTCATTATGAATTTAATTTCATACCCAATGAATATTATCAATTTGGCCATTAGTGTCGGATTACTCTGGATTTACTACCAAAGACGTATTGGTGCCATGGAATGGAACCCACCAATCAAAGCTGGTATCTTTATTACCACATTTTTTGCTTTATCCAACTTATACTTGGTCGTTGCACCATACATTCCACCAAGTCATGGTGAATCTGTTTACAATGATATCCCATATTACGTTCACTGTGTGGTTACTTGGGGTGTCTTTGGTATTGGTGGTGTTTACTACTGTGTTTGGGCCCAATGGTTACCAAGAAGAGGTGGTTACAAATTGGAATACAAAGATACACTTGGTGAAGATGGTTTCGCAAGAACTGAAATTGTTAAAGTTTACCTAGGTGATGTGGATTCCACACAGATTAGTAACAGTAGTAGTAATTCATTAAAAGATAAAGATTTTGCTGAGACCACAGTAGTGGCGACGGAAAGCATTTAATATAACATTACTAACATTCTAAATAATAAAAAGTAACAAAAAGTTAAAAAAATAATTATATTTACAATTATAGACAGTTTGACTTGCTTCAAAGTTATTTATATAATACTTTTATTTTCATTCATAATTTGATGGATATTTATAACCAGTTAAATCGTAGAAATTCTCTTTGACACTTCTGATAGATACAAATCTGTTTAAGATATTACCACTACCAGCTTTATCATTAGTACCACTCATTCTAGCACCACCAAACCATTGTTGAGCAACGACGGCTCCTGTACATTTATCATTAATGTAAAAATTACCTGCACTGAACTTTAATAATCTGTTTGCAATCTCAATAATTTGACGATCTCTAGCAAAGATAGATCCAGTCAAAGCATAGGAAGTGGTGTTATCAATTATTTTACAAATATCTTCAAATTGTGTATCTGGATATTCGTAAACGGTCAAGACAGGTCCAAAAAATTCTGTACTCATGAATTTATGATTTGGATCCTTACATTTAATAATTGTGGGTCCAATAAACCAACCTTTACTCTTGTCATATTGACCACCATACACAATTTCTAAATCTGGATCATTCTTAGCTTCATCAATTAGACTAGCTAATTTATTGAAACTGTTCTCATGAATCACAGGACCTACAAACCCATGTAAATCACCACCACTGATTGGTCCTGCAGCTGTATTGGTAGGAACAAATTTAGAGTCCTTTTCCCTTAAAATCCCAACCATATCGTTTAAGAATTCTTTGGATTTAGATTGTGGTAAATATAATCTTGAAGTTGCAGAACATTTTTGACCTTGGTATTCAAATGCACCTCTAATGGTATTGAAAACGGCGTTGGCCATATTGGCACTTGAATGAACTAAATGGAAATTTTTACCACCAGTTTCACCTACAATTCTTGGATAATCTCTATATGTACCTTCAACTAAATTATTTTGAATCTTACCATATAACTGTTTAAATACAGCAGTGGACCCAGTGTAATGTAATGATGCAAAATCTTTATTATTGACACATTCATCTGTAACCATTACGGGATCACCTGGAATAAAATTAATAACACCAGCGGGTAATCCAGCTTCCTCCAATACAGTATAAAGAAGATAATTTGACAATGAAGCATATTGAGATGGTTTCCATACTACAGTGTTACCCATTAATGCTGGAGCTCCTACCAGATTACCTGCAATAGCAGTAAAATTAAATGGCGTGACTGCATAAACAAACCCTTCTAAGGGCCTATACTCTACATGATTCCAAGTACCTGGAGATGAACTTGTTGGTTGAGTGGAATATAATTCTTGTGCATATCTTACATTAAATCTGAAGAAATCTGATAATTCTGTAATACAATCAATCTCTGCCTGGTATACGGATTTACCTTGTCCCAACATACAAGAAGCTAACATATCATACCTATATTTTGTAGAGATTAAATCAGCAGCCTTTAAGAAGATGGCTGCTCTATCATAGAATGACAAATTATACCATTTCTCCTTGGCATTAGAAGCTGCCTTTATAGCATCTTTGACGTTTTGTTCTGTTGCTTGAGTCACATTAGCCAAAATTTGTGAATGATTTGCAGGGTTGGTTTGTAATGTGATCTTATTAGTGTTCCCACTGGAAGCGTAAATACGTTGACCATTGATCACACAAGGTATCTCCAATGACGAACTGTTAAATTTCATTAATGATGCTCTTAACAAGTCCCAATCTTTCACATCAGAGGCGGCAAATGGTTTCACTGTCTCATTGGCAATGTTAGGGGGCACTTTAACATTTGCCAATTGTGAAAGTGATCTTCTTATTATAATATTGTTTCTCAACATTTTGATGTTTTATAGTACTAATTCTAGTTATAACGTGTACCAATGACAATTAATATCAAAGGAATATGTTGTTATTTTAACCTTTTTATAATCATTGTGTTTGTTAATTAACACTATTATTTTTCCAAAATTAAATAAAGTCCGGGGATCGTATCCCGTAATAATCGGTGATAACAGTAATAGTAGTTCATCAAATCTTTCGTAAATATATATATCTTTAAATATTACAAATCGAAACAGATCAATCTAATCGTCCTTCTTCTGTTTCTTACTTGGTTCCGCATCATTATCTTCCAATTTACGTTTTGTTGTAGGGTGTTCCTTATTATAAGCATCCAATCCATCATTAATCAATTGATGCAATTCATTATTTGTTTCTTGTCTCTTCATCTTATTGACAAACTTCTTAGTCTCTGATTTGTTCTTCAAATAATTCTCTTGGTACCATTTCAATTGACTGATAGATTCCAAAATATCTTTCTTAGCAGTATGTGCTGTTTCTTTCTTGGGCAAAACACTGGCTAAATCTGGGTTATGTCTTCTGGAGACTTCCATGATTGTACTCACATCAATCAATCTGTAGAAAAGATGGTTAATGACTCGAGGGAATTCTCTCAACATAAATAATCTATCCATGTGAATAGAATTACCAGCCAGGACACCAACATTTTTAGATGGGATCAATTTTTTGATAAATGTCAATAATTCATCCTCTACTTGTTCTCTAGTCTTGTCACTGGCTAATACTTTAGCAGTCAACCCACTACCACCATGATGTTCCACACACCATTCATTCATAGAATCCATAGTCTTCTTGTCATGATGAATGACACTCTCATAACAATCACTGCCATCCTCTTGAGGTACTACATTCAAATGACCGTCCGTAACAATACAACAAATTTCAATAATATGATCATTTTGATGATCTAAGCCTGTCATTTCACAATCAATCCATACAATGGGTCTGAACAATTCTGATTTATTCGCATCGGATGAAGCGTTTGCGATGGTAGTTGTAGTGGTAGTCACTGGAGTTGCAGGTTTCCCACGCCATAACTGTGCCAATGACCTGTTACCGGCTTTAACTGAATTACTCAAACCTCTAAAGAACATCTATGCCAACGTGTAGTCTCGGTTTGCCTTGTGTCATCATTTAATTAATTTTGGTTTGTTTTTTGGTTCATGTAAATAAACGTTTCACATTCTCAAAAGTGACTGTCCCCGTACATTTTTGTCAAATTTTATTTTATTTTTCAATTTTTGAAATATTTTGAAATTATTTCCTCTTTCGGACACAGACGCACGGAAACTCCAGTTTGGAAAATTCCAGTTAGAGTCTATTCTCAATTATATTAACGATACTCAATGAAACTGTTATCCCGAGTTGTTATATTCCAAGACATAACGTAACTAATTATCGCAATGGCTCCAAACGTATGTCCATAAATTATGGAATTATTATAAACGCTAGCGACTATTAACATGAGCAAAATGTACAGAGGGAAATGAAAATCGAATAATGATAAATTTTGCAATTCTGTATTTTAAAAATTCACACTGGTCCACTTAAGTGAACTCTGAATTAAATGTGATTGTTAATAGCAGTAAGCAAATTTAAAAAATGAACCATGTACTAACAAATTAAATTAAATCAAACTATGATTTATTTTATTTTATTCAGACTTCCAGAAAGCAAAAGATCACCAAGACCTTCACTGTTGACGTTTCTTCCCCAACTGAAAACGGTGTTTTCGACCCAGCTTCTTACGCTAAGTACTTGATCGACCACATCAAGGTCGACAACGTTGTCGGTAACTTGGGTAACGCCGTCACTGTCACTGAAGATGGTTCCGTCGTCACTGTTGTTGCCACTGCTAAGTTCTCTGGTAAGTACTTGAAGTACTTAACTAAGAAGTACTTGAAGAAGAACCAATTGAGAGACTGGATCAGATTCGTCTCCTCCAAGACCAACCAATACAGATTGGCCTTCTACCAAGTCACTCCAGAAGAAGACGAAGAAGAAGATGAAGAATAAATTTAATTCAATAATTAAAAAATACCTAATTCTATAATACTTATTAATATCAGTATATATTTGCATTTTTATATTAACATTAAATTTCTTTATATTTTTCAATTGTTGTTACTTATTATTATTTTATTAGTGAAAATTTTAATTTACTGTCTCATCTCATCGACTCTATAGAAAATAGTAATAGCACAAACAAATGAATAAGAAGGAGAAACAATTACCTGGTCATAACAGTAAGACTTTACCGCCACAAGAGATTGTAGATATCTTTAAATTAGCATTCAATGAAGAATTGTACGTAAGAGATTTTTCCATATTGCAAGATGAGATCCAACAAGTGAAGACTCATCTATATAATAGAGATTATCTGGTAGCATTTGATGATGACGTGAAACGTACTGCATACTGTTGTAGATGGTCACCTTCAAGAGCCATCAGTTATGCCTCCATGTTAACACATTTCCCAGAAGTTGTGGAAGTTTTACAAGAATCTGATAGTGAGATTCTTTGTGTGGGGGGTGGTGCCGGTGCTGAATTGATGGCATTGGCCAGTATTTTCACTCCAACAAGACAATTTACCAATAAAGTCGAGGCCAACACTAAATTAAAGATCCAATTGGTAGATATTGCCGACTGGGGTAATGTGATGGACCGTTTAATGGAACAAGTTAAATCAAGATGGTTATACAACAATGAATCAATTAATTTTGATGTTAATGTAGTCAACAGAGATATATTGAAGATGACAGAGACAGAAATGAAGCTTCCGTCTTTAAATTTAATTACCATGTTATTTACCACAAATGAATTGTTCAAAGAAGATAGAGCAGGTAGTATACGATTTTTACAAAGATTAAACACATTCTGTCAAAGTGGGTGTTATTTACTTATCGTGGAGAGTGCCGGTAGTTTCTCTCATATCACTGTGGGGACAAAGAAATTCCCCATTCAATTCTTGATTGACACTGTATTAGTGGGTCAAAGAGGTCATGAAAAGGATGGTTCTTGGACTCAAGTGGCTGCAAACGATAGTATATGGTACCGTTGTGACTCTGAACTGGACTACCCAATCAAATTGGAAAACATGAGATTCTTTTACAGACTATACAGAAAAAATTGATTCATTCAAAAAATTACTTATATAGCATATAATATTGACGTATCCGTGCCAAGCGACTTATTTTATCCATTTGTTGTCTTTTTTTTTCTTTAAAATTCTAACTGAAAAATTGAATGTTTTCAAAAAAATCATAGATTGTGGGAAACTGTCAAAAGTGTTAAATTACAGTGGATTGATAATTAAGCAATGCCTCCCACGAGCCCCAGACCAAGGCCAAATGCGCCATTTATGACAATTTTAAAATCTAGAATAAAACAACCACAATTTTATTGGTTTTTAGGTCATTTTCTCACATTGTATCATTTTATAAGATTCCATTTAGCATTTTTCTCATTAAGTTCACAAAAATATCATTATAAGATGCTCCTTTTTTACATTTCATTAACATATGCTATAGTGTTATATCAATTCTATAAGAGTGGCCAATTACAATTAAATTTAGGTAATTTATTGGAAAATGTAAAGAAATTAGACAATTTACAATATTTTATCATGTTAACATTGTTACTGGTCTCACATGTTTTGGGTCAAGGTGTTATGATTAATGGAGCCACATATTCACCAGTTATATTTTCATTATTCCATTCATTAAATTATTTCAAGGAAAATTTATTACCATTTTTACCCTTACAACCAATCTTAAAGAATTTACTTCACTCAAGAATCACATTATTCATATCGAATTATAATGGTAGATTCTTAACTATAGCACAGGCGTTAGAGATAGTATGTGCCATACGTTCAGGGTTATTAGGTCTACCCATTGCATTAGTGCAATTCATATTTGGATTTAAATTTAATCATTTAATGAAAATATTGGCATTGTTATCATATTTGATATTTTTCAAATTAAGATTTACACAAAATGAAGCTATTAGAACTGTATTTATGCAATACGTGGTGAGAGCTGATCAATACATTTTAAGTAATTTCCCACCAGAGATTGTCAATAAATGGAATTTGTACAAACAATTAGTGAAGACAATTTTCACTAAATATATCCCAGGTTAAACAAAAGGAAAATGGAAAATACATAAATACGTATAGAGATTATTTTTTATCTATTTTTATATTTAACTTGATTAGAATCACCTCTTTTCTCTCTTTTCAATTGTCTCTTTGATTTAGTCTCAGAGTCATCTGACTTAGCAGCAGACGAATTGTGATTCCCCTTAGGTAAACTTGGCATAAATTGTTGTTTCAACCCGTAAATCTTGTAAGCCAAATACACTGGCACACAAAACCAAATGTACCACCACTTGTTAGTATTGAAAAGGATTCTTCCCAAATCACTAAACCAAGTTAAATAAACACCGTCAAACAAGTATTCCATGACCCCACCAGTTTGTGACAAATCGGCACCTTCTCTGACGACTTGTTTACCGTCATATTTGGGTCTCCCAGACTTCTCCATGACAAACAAAGCCGCTGCCAGAGGTAAATGGAACAAGATAAATTTGAACCAAGTGTTGTTGTTACCCAACACGGTTCTCAACAGTGCCAACCCGACCACGGCACCGCTCACTTTGTACAACTCCCCCAACACACGTGTGTTGTTCTGTGCTTGCCTCTTCGATGCTTTACCGGCCATCCTTCACGTTACTCTGACCTGTGTGTCTACCCAACGTATTACCACATTTGGGAATCTCTTGACGTGTCTCCTTTGGGTAATACCCGGAACCCGCCCGCCCCGCCCACGTGAGCGCGCGTTACCCGCCCGGAGATCATTTTCCGCAGAAAAAATATTTCAAATTTGAAATTTGGAAATTGTTGTTTTCCTTGTTTCCCACTTCCACTTTTAACTCCTATTAGTCTTATTTGTTAACAGCTCGACAAGTTTGTAAAGCTTAGATTAACAAATAAACAATTTGCAAAAATGGATTCTGGTATGTGCTATTAGCAATTGGTAGCTGCTGTCGACATGGTACGGAGAACAAAGTGTGTTATTGGAACAAGAAATAGTGGCGTGGTTAACGTGTCCTTATTTTTTGCCTTTTTTCGATTTTTTGATCTCGAATCCCTCGAGGGTTTGGATCAAGAGACCAATTGTGGTCAAAGGTGTGGTACTCATATTTGATCAATTCCACACTTTTTCCCAATTGAGGTCTTATCATAAATTTACGCGTATCATTTGGCGTTATTATTATTATGATAAATCACCTTTTTTCCTTCCCCTGTCGTCCCGAATGATGTTTCAACTTTTTACTAACAATTAACTATTATTATTACTATAATGTATTATTACCTACAGAAGTTGCTGCTTTAGTTATTGATAACGGTTCTGGTATGTGTAAAGCCGGTTTCGCCGGTGATGACGCTCCAAGAGCCGTTTTCCCATCTATCGTGGGTAGACCAAGACATCAAGGTATCATGGTCGGTATGGGCCAAAAGGACTCTTACGTTGGTGATGAAGCTCAATCTAAGAGAGGTATCTTAACTTTACGTTATCCAATTGAACACGGTATCGTCACCAACTGGGATGATATGGAAAAGATCTGGCATCACACTTTCTACAACGAATTAAGAGTGGCCCCAGAAGAACACCCTGTTTTGTTAACCGAAGCTCCAATGAACCCAAAATCTAACAGAGAAAAGATGACTCAAATCATGTTTGAAACTTTCAACGTTCCAGCTTTCTACGTCTCTATTCAAGCTGTCTTATCTTTATACTCTTCTGGTAGAACTACTGGTATCGTTTTAGATTCCGGTGATGGTGTTACTCACGTTGTGCCAATTTACGCTGGTTTCTCTTTACCTCACGCTATCTTAAGAATTGATTTGGCCGGTAGAGATTTGACCGACTACTTGATGAAAATCTTATCTGAACGTGGTTACTCTTTCTCTACTACTGCTGAAAGAGAAATTGTTCGTGACATTAAGGAAAAATTATGTTACGTTGCTTTAGATTTCGAACAAGAAATGCAAACCGCTGCTCAATCTTCTTCCATTGAAAAGTCTTACGAATTACCAGATGGTCAAGTTATCACTATCGGTAACGAAAGATTCAGAGCTCCAGAAGCTTTGTTCCACCCATCTGTCTTAGGTTTGGAATCTGCTGGTATTGACCAAACTACTTACAACTCTATTATGAAGTGTGATGTCGATGTTCGTAAGGAATTGTACGGTAACATTGTCATGTCCGGTGGTACCACCATGTTCCCAGGTATTGCTGAAAGAATGCAAAAGGAAATTACCGCTTTGGCTCCATCTTCTATGAAGGTGAAGATCATTGCTCCACCAGAGAGAAAATACTCTGTCTGGATTGGTGGTTCTATCTTAGCTTCTTTGACTACTTTCCAACAAATGTGGATCTCCAAGCAAGAATACGACGAAAGTGGTCCATCTATCGTTCACCACAAGTGTTTCTAAGCGATATATTATCATTCTATATATATATTATCAACTTTTTTATATACACTTATATCTCCGTCTCTGTCCTATAAATTTTTTTTTTTTTGATATGATTATAATAAAGTATATTTATTAATTAACATTGTTTTCTATATATATATATTGTTATATTTACAAGTTTTATTTAACTTCAAAATCTTTTAATGCAAGTATTCTCTTTGTGTCTCTCAATTTATGGAAGAAATCAGCATATTTAGTTTCAATGGATTCCCAATTTGCCACTTTATTTCGAGGTTTCAATAAATAATTTTTCATAAAATATGGATACAATTTAATGAATTCACCCAAAGTGGATATCAAATCATCACAATTATTTAAATAATAATCCATGGAATCACAAATGCTTACAAACGCATCAGATTGTAAATACAATGATGGTTGAAATTTTTTGGGGGACCATTTTTTCTGTTGTAAAAACCATGAAGTTTCACTTTTCACTACAGATTGTTTAGCATGTTTGTTTAATAATCTAGATTTATGAATTAAATTATAACCATGAATCAATAGATCATTCACATAATGTGCTCCTGAATGAATGGTGGATGTATTGGCAAACATGGCTTTCACCATCAAATTCCATGATTTGTTATCAATGGCATAGTCTCCACCTTGCAACATTGCTATCAATTGAGGTATTTCACTAACTCGATTCGTAGAGATCAATTGTCTTATCTTATATGGTAATATCCCAAGGAAAATCGATGATAATTTCTTGTTGGGCACGGTGGAAGATGGTAAATTTCGATATTGGGTTAATTGTTTAAGAATATTATCAAAAATAGTTTCAAAATTGGACCATTGTTCTAATTCACCAAATAATACTAATAATGATCTCATTAATACAAGTTTACTGTTAATTAATTTCCTATCATGTTTAAAGAAAAGATCATTGTATTGATTGATTAATGATAATGCAACTGTTGGATTATAAAATCTGGCAAGAGCTCTAACTGGCCATGCTATAACAGATGGATGGAACCCATGCCCGACAAGAGTCATTTTACCAGAAGAGATGTTCTCCATAATTTTGTTCACTAATTGTATGGATTTCGTCAAATCCTCTCTTTGTTTGATTTGTGTTTGGAATGTAGATTTGACAATAAAATATAAGATCTTAGAAGTTATTGGGATATTCCATTGAACCATTTTATTGTATAATTCAGAGATGGCACTATAATTTGATATCTTATCATACGCCTTCATCAAAATTTCAAAATGATAAGGCTCAACTTTTTCTTTACTATCAGTTAATAATGCATCCAAAATGGTTTGAGCCTTGTTATAATCCTTCTTTGAAAAAATATTATATTCAAGCTCGGTTCGGTAAAAGGTACTATCCTTTTCATATCCCTTCTCAGAGATTTCATTAAATAATTTTTCACATTGTGAATTTCTGTTCATTTTCATATTTGCAATAATTGCTTTACTGTACAATAACATCATATTACCTTTAATTTTATTGTTTATTGTGTATTCTTTGAATAAGTGTAAGGCATCACTGTATAATCCACTTTCAATATATACAATCATTAATGATGAAACTGACAATGTAGTGGGTTTGATGTTATAATAATCTACCATGACAGTAAATATTTCTTTGGCAATTAAATGGTTTGTAAATTTGGCACACATTCGAATCAAAACAGATAAATAATCTTCAATGATAATAACGTTCTCATTTTCTGTCAATTTTTTCAATAGTTTCAATGCACCTTCCATATTGCTTAATTCCTTGTGTACATTGAACATTATCAAATAAGTCATTTCGGTAGGTTTAATGGAATATTTTTCAAACAATTGATAGTGTTCAAAACATGCCATATAATCATTCGCCTTATAATGAGCATATAGTAAAGATTGTAAAATGGAATACGTGGGGATCATCCCCCTTCTCAAAAATTGACTGTATAACAATTCCACTTTATCTAATTCTTGTTCTTGAGCCATGGCAAATAAGACAATTTCATAATGTCGTACACTGGGTAATTTACCAATACCAAATAAATTATCGAATTGCTCTCTTAAAGCAAGCCAATTACCTGTTTTGGTATGAGCTAATAATAGAAAATCAAATTGGGATGAATCATCATGTGCTTTTGGGTATTTGGCGTAAACTTTTTGCATTTCTTCATATTTACTATGATAATTATACGCCCTCATTATGCTGGTCAAATCGTTACTGATAATTGGTAGTTCATTTTTCACTTTGTAATCCCATATACTTTCTATACTATCAAAATCCTTATTATACTGGAACAAATGAATTAGTGTACTGGCAAATTGAGAACAAGCAGCTGCACCCACATGACATTTAATTTTGTCTAAAGAAGTGATAAAGAGGGGTACAAACGTCTCTTCAGTTTGTACAAAATGTAAGATATGTCGGAGTAAAATTCTATCTCTCATATAATCAGTCAATTCTACAGACCCATTCAATAATTTCACCCATTTAGTCCATTTAACAAATGCATCTGCCATTTTATCTATCGATTCTTCTTTCTGTGCAGATCGGAGTACATGATTAAACACAGATGATATTAGAGTCACGACTTTAGTTTTGTGCTTGATAGAACATTGCCATATTATTTCACTCATAGCAATATCTAATTTTAACAATTGATTTGTAGCCACTAATGAATGCATAAACCACATTAGTTCTTTAGTAGAAACATCATCCTTTAAGATGCCCATATTATTCTCATTATTCTTTGGATTATTAAATAACAGTGCCTTTCCTAAAGTTAATATACTGGGAAATGCCTTTTGTTCTATGAGAAATTTAAATAAGGCTCTCCGTTCTTCTCCTGTCGGTATTGGGGCATTCCTTTGCATAAAAAAATTGGTCAGAGCATTGACATCGTTTGTATTTAGTGGGTTACATTGTGTGCTGTAGAATATAGTCTGCACTGTATGCGATAACTGCGGTGTTGCCCTTAATTTCCCATACCGTTTGAGAATTGATACACCATATTTTTGCATGACCTCATATAAAGACTGTTTATCTGTCTCTATCAATACTATATTGTTTGCGAAGGAGGTATCCTGGAGAATCAGTGCTTATTTACAGGTGGTGATCCTGATTCGAGGTGAGATCCAATACTATTAAAGTATCTGTAAAATTATAGTTAAATTCTCGGAATATAGAATTTGTTTGGGGTTACCCGATCAGAAAATTTTTCAAAAATAATATATGGAAGAAGCTCATCGCCATATTATTAGTGTCACTATCTTTAATTCAACTATTCAATAAGGACTCAAGCATATACACAATCAAGATGGCCACGAGTAAGCAGCAGTTTAACAGGAAAAAGTTTACCAAGGAATACAGAAACAAAGAGATTCAAAAGAGTATAACTAAGAAGACAAGACTAAGGAAGAATTATTTTAAAGCCTTAAAAGAAGAAGGTTACACTGTACCTGAGAAGAAAGAAGAAGCACCTAAGGATAAAGTAAATGTCAAAAAATTGAGAGAAGATCGTGCCGTTCAAGGTAGACAAAAATTGTATGAAAAGAAAGAATTGAAGAGAGAAAGAGTCAAGAGTCAAAAGGAACAGGCCGAAGAAAGAAGACAACAACAATTAGAAAGAATAAGAATATCTAAATCTAAGCATCTTGAACGTGAGAAGAGAAGCAAGAGAATGACACAGAAGACCAGATCAGGTCAACCTCTAATGGGGCCTAAGATTGAAGATTTATTAGATAAGATCAGAACAGATGACACATATACCAGGTGATGATGATAGAGTAAAGAACGTTTGTATATTAGAAAAATAGTATTATTATTTATATATTATTTACACGGTTTTAGAATTACAATAATTATAGGATCATTTCTTTGCATGTTTCTTCTCGAACTCTTGAATCAATTGCTTTTGTACATGAGGTGCGGTAGGAGCATAATGACTAAATTCTAATGAAAATTCACCCTTACCTTGACTTGAAGCTCTTAATGACGTGACAAACCCAAACATGGAACTTAAAGGACATTCTGCCTTGATGGTAAATTCATTATGATTATTTTCAGTGTCTTGAATCACTGCTTGTAATTTATTTAATAAACTGATAACGTTACCTTGAAATTCATTTGGTGAAGTGACAGAAACACTCATAATGGGTTCCAAAATTACAGGTTGTGCCTTAGCGAATGCTTGGCGGAATGCTGCAATGGTGGCCGTCTTGAATGCCAATTCATTAGAATCAACTGAATGGATAGCACCATCATTAATTAACATCTTCACATTCAATACTTTATGACCAATCAATGGACCTGATTCACAAGCTTCTTCAAAACCTTTATTACATGCAGCCAAAAATTTCTCTGAAATAGCACCACCAATAATAGCTGTCTCAAATTCATTAGTCTTGTTTTCACCTTCAATTGGTGATAAAGTACCTGCCACTTTAGCAAATTGACCAGCACCACCTGATTGTTTCTTATGTGTGTAGTCAAAATCAGATGGGATTGTAATGGATTCTCTGTAAGCTACTTGTGGTTTACCTGTGGTACATTCCACGTTATATTCACGTTTCATACGTTCCACATAAATTTCTAAATGTAATTCACCCATACCAGAAATAATTGTTTGCTTAGATTCCGAATCAAATTTCACTCTGAACGTTGGATCCTCCTTTTGGAAACGATTTAATGCCTTGGAAAAATTAGTGGAATCGGTAGTCTTTGGATTGATAGATAATGACACCACTGCATCTGGAACAAACATCGAAGACATAGAATATTCTACAGTTCCATCCGTGAATGTATTACCCGAGGCACAATCAATACCAAATGTGGCGCATATTTCACCAGATCCAAGCTCATCAACATCTTCCATTTCGTTAGAGTGCATTCTTACTAATCTGGAAACTTTGACTTTTTTACCTGTTTGTACATTAGTGATAAATGAACCCTTTCTCAAACGACCTTGATAAACACGAATATAAGTCAATTGACCATATTTACCTTCTTCTAATTTGAAAGCTAACCCAACAAATGGTTGTTGAACAGATGGAACAAGGTTAACCTCAGTTTCTTCATGAGCAACATCCAAAGCTGTGTTTAGCACTTCTGATGGATTTGGAAGGTAATCTACAATGGCATCTAAACATGGTTGAACACCCGTGTTGGCTAATGCAGAACCCATCAATACTGGACTGAATTTTCTTGCAATGGTAGCTCTACGAATAGCACTCTTGATTTCTTGAACGGTAGGTTCTTTCTCTTCCAAAAATATTTCTGCCATTTCATCATCTACATCAGCTAACATTTCAATCAAAATTTGTCTTCTCTCCTTTGCCAACTCTTGTAATTCTTCAGGAACAGGAGCCTTTTCAATAATTTCACCATTATCACCCTTATTATAAAGTGCTTGCATTTCAATGATATCTACAACACCTTTCAAGTCAGATTCTAGACCAATAGGAATTTGAATAGCAGCAGCTGATATTTTCAACTTTGCATTTAGTTGATCAATAGCTTTGAATGGATTAGCACCCATACGATCCATTTTATTGATAAAAGTGACTCTAGGTACATTATAACGCCTCATTTGATTATCCACGGTAACAGTTTGTGATTGGACACCAGACACAGCACACACAACAAGAACAGCACCATCAAGAACTCTTAGGGCACGTTCGACTTCGATGGTAAAATCGATATGGCCGGGCGTGTCAATTAAGTTAAAACGATAACTCTTGTCATTTTTGTCCCATGAACAGTAAGTAGCAGCTGATTGAATGGTAATACCTTTTTCTCTCTCCAAATCCATAGAGTCCATCTTAGCGCCAACATTATCACGACCTCTAACTTCATGAATCGCTTTAATCCTCCCTGTATAATAAAGAACACGTTCTGTGAATGTGGTCTTCCCTGAATCGATATGTGCAGATATACCTATATTTCTTATCATCTTGGCAGAATCTACATCCTGTGGTGTCATCTTGGATGCCATTTTATCTACTATAGCTTTTTCTTCTTCATATTCCATAAGATTTGCCCTGCTGAGATGGAATGATCTTGTTAGTGTTTGATTCCTCGACACATAGCATACAGGAAAAGTTGCTCGAGGTAATGATTTTAGTGCATTAAATTTGGGTATTACTCCTATATACTTAGGGAGCAATAACATGGTTATATGTGTATGATACTTTACACTTTACTGAGTAGCTCCTTTCCCTTTAAGTTTGAATCTTTTTTTATGTAAGATTTAAGAAAAATATATACGCAAAACTTTTAAAAACCAATGAAACATGAAACAATGTATTAAAAAG
Organism: Kazachstania bromeliacearum; assembly: GCA_003708535.3. NCBI lineage: Eukaryota > Fungi > Ascomycota > Saccharomycetes > Saccharomycetales > Saccharomycetaceae > Kazachstania > Kazachstania bromeliacearum. The sequence goes on along the minus strand of PPOP03000022.1, from coordinate 89,241 downwards.
CGTCATAAATGTTGTTTCATATAAGTTTTAAATAATTTTTAATGACAAATAAGTTATATCTTTTGAAGTCTAGTTATGGAATAATCTTGTTTGAACGATAGACCAGCATATTACAAAATACTTCAATAATACAAAAAAATAAATATATCTGCCTGATTATATGTTAACATATTTTATTATGAATCAGGATATCTGATAATTATATACTCTAAAGGTAATTCTTGAGTTTCAAATATATACACTAAATTTAAAATTATTGATTGCTGTCCACCTTCAAAATATCATGTATTTCTAATAAGATTGGTTCGATTTCTTTGGCGTCACAGGAAATACCATCAATTAATCTAATAGCGTATGGATATTTGCTTTTCTGAACTGTAGGCGATGGTTTGTTATCCAACATGAAGATTTGATTACGAACTTGATGAATTTGAGGGTATGCTAATGACTTGGTAGACACATGCTCTTCACTAGAGAAGTGAACATAAAATTGAACCTTCTGTCTATCGTTATGACACACCGATTTTAGTTCAATAATAACTGTTATTTTGGTTCCAGCTTCAGGATTATAATACACTAATTGATATTCATTCAAAGTATGTATCCCTAAATGGACTGTAGTAGAAGTATTGGCAGTATCTTGTTTATCAGTTAAGATTGTTTGTAGAGTAGTGAAAAACAAGGATGTGAATTGCAAATAATTGAAAATAAAATGATAATCCATATTCCCTTCATTGATGAATGGTTGTATAACATGCTGTGGATTGGATTGTGCTAATTGAACGGTTAAATTCTTGATCATTTGATCACTCGTTATGATATTAATAGTACAATCTTGTTTATCTGTATTATTGTCCAAATATTTAAAAGAAATTTCATTTGGTTTCAATGCAACTATCTTGAAACAATCTGATGCAAAATTCTTGTGTAATCTTTCAACAACATCTGTCAACACAACCAATTGCATTAATTTCTGTCTGAATGTTGTCATATATGTGACGATATTACTTAGATTGGAAAAACTTTCAGTCAAATAGAAAGCTAAGAGATCATCAGGAACAAAACTAATCAATAGTTCATCACACTGTACTTGTTTTATCATAGTGTCCCTCTTGAATCTTGCATATAATCTGATCTCTGATTTCGTATAGTCAATTCTCATAAACATAGAATTTTCTAAAGTACAATTTAAAGCTTTTGAACCTTCCAAAAAGGATTCTAGCTCTAAAATTATAATTGAAGTATGTTCATCTATATTAGCTACCATTTCTGTTGGAGCAGGTTGATTACTGTGTTCATCTTTAGTAATGTATTCAGGTATGCTACTGGCAATTGTTTCATTCGAGCAAACTTTGTTACGAATTTTCAATTGGTTCAAAGAGTCGATTAACATGTGATTGACAATTCTATGTAAAATACTCTTCTGTAACACCATAATCTTTTGATATGTTATGGCTTCCAATTTAGAAGTAGTAATACCAGATTGGTCCAAATATGTCAACTTCCATTTCCCCTTTTGAGATACAATCTTCCCCATACGTTTTTCAATTACACATGACGAGTCTGATGAAATAATTGTTAAGATCAAATACCAATTAGCTGGCCACTTGGGTAAACAAATGAAAAGATCATGTTGTAACAACATCTCTGTCGATGAAGCATTATCTGAAGAATTTAACAATTGTGTTGGGATTGGTTCATTCAATTTTAAAGTTTTACTACATATCCAACCTGTCTTTTCAAACATATTACGAAGAATATGAGTGATCTTATCCAATTTTAATCTCTGCAAAATCTTTGACAAATCTTCTACACTTGCAGCTCTATTAATTTTTTGAGTGTAGGTAATTAACAATGGACTTGGATTCTTAAAATAAAATGCACCTGTGATCAAGTTTATTTTCAATTGCACTGGTGCTGTGGAGATACACGTTGTTGGGATTTGTAATAGAAGAATATCTGGATTCTCTTCATCCTCTTGGAAAATATTTTTAGATAATAATTCTGCTCTAATTAAATTTGCGTGATTAAACATAATTTCATCTAAGATGGTTTCAACATTCTGCAAAATTTGAGAATATATGGTTGGCATTCTCTTATTTTTCGATTTAGCAATTTCATTATCCCATCGTAGAACCAATGTTTCACTGTAACGATCCACACCAATGGTAAATTTCCCTTTGTTACCCATCTTACCATTCAACCAATATCTACCAGATATTATACTCTTCTTTGAATCATAAGAATGGACCAAATTACCACCAGAAAATTTACCTGTGGTCTCTAAATTAGTCAATTCTTGATGAACCATGTATAATTGTAAAGTCAAGACATATTTATGAAGAAACTGATACAAAGCAAATAATGGTTTATTACTCTTGAATAAGATTTCATTGATAACTTTTTCCAACTTTCTTTTATTCACTGGTAAATTGTTATTTGTGATATTGTTACCCACAGTTTGAGATTCTTCATTTTCTTGTGATTGCTCTGATTCTTCATTCTTAGTCTTGGTACCACCAGCATAATCAAATAATAAATTGAAATCGACGAAAAACAATGGAGAATGACGATCAATAGTCGACAATTGAATTTCAAATTCATTATTGACCACGAAGTAAATCCTACCATCTTTAATACGATAATTATTAAATTGTTCAGGTAAATCAGATAATGCAATCTTAATGGATACAGTAAGATTCAAATCTTTCAATCTTTGTAAGATTAATTTTGGTGGTATCTCCATGGAATGATTTTCACCACTTAATTTAAAATTATGAGTGGGTAAATTAGGTCTCCCCATACTCAACACTTCTAATGCGGTTACCAAATCTACATTAGGTAATTTAGCATTAGCCATAGCAGTCAAATTACCCTTCAATGCCCAGATACAACTGTTGACAGACATATTACTTGTTCTAAACCAATTCAACAAATCGATCATAGTATTAAAATTATTATTTTTGATGGTCTTTGCCCATTTAATTAACACATAAAGTTTCAAAAATTGGTTTCTCAAGTAGATAATCAATTGTAAGAAGTTGACTTTCTTATTAGAGGATGTAGTTGTCATATCTTGATGTACATTAGTCTTCATATATTGTGAAACTTCCTTTATAGTGAACACAGTCAAATTCCTTATAATCATAGCCAACGATATCTGGTTAATCTCCACATGAGGTAATGGTGGAGGTGGTGTCGTCTGTACGGATTCTTTAGTTTGCACAGTAGGTAACGGACTGTTCAACTGCGTATTGACATGTTCTTCCGGAGCACCGGGGTTGAAACTGTGCAAGTTATCGTTCAACATTCTGCTGGAGTCCAGTTCTGTAGTCATTCTGGTTGTGGATTCCTCTCTCCGAATACACTCTTTGCCCAAGGGTTAACAGGTGTCAGATGTCAGATTCCTTGGTTCCACTGAGTCAACTGTAGAGTCCTTTCCACATACATTAAAATTTCATGATCTTTTCAGTGTAAAAAAAACCCGGTAATTAGTGACCCGGAAAAGCGATGTGCATTTAGAGGTATTTAATTAATATTATATAATATTATATTGTTCAGATCAACTGTTTTAAAGTGTGGTAAAGATCAGTTCACACTGTGTTAGTCGAGTTGACCGAGATTACTTGTTTGTTGTGATATTAAGTGACTGATACCACAATGTCGTTGTGGAATTTCAAAGGATTTGCGGCTCGTTCTGTAAGGGAGCCCTCTGAACAAGTTGGTAGTACCGCTGAGCACACTGACGATATCGATGCTGTTCTGCCCACACATACAGCTACTGCTCAAGGTTGGCAAGTGCCACAATTGAAAGCTAGACCAGCGATCCCATGTGTGTCCCCCATAGTGTCTACACACGATAAAGATGATGAGTTGTCACAGGGGAACTCGTTTATCACTGTTATGCTATCGTCGTTCCAAGAATTATATTATTATTCCTCGTTGGAAGCTGATGAGAAATTTCATCAATTATTTCCTACTATCCCCAAGAGTGATAGATTGGTAAAGCAATATGCCTGTGTGTTGAATCGAGGTGACGTTAAATCATCTTACCCCTATATGGGGACACTTTTCATATCAGATAATCATCTTTGTTTTACCACTAAGAATAATAAATTTGGTTGGTTATTCACTAGATTACAAATATCGTTTAGTCAAATATTAAAGATTGAATGTGATGAAAGATTTGATGGTATTGCCATTGAAACAAATTTGGGTAAAATTCAATTTGATGGATTCATATCCAACCACACTGTATTTAGTCAAATTAATACTGCTATGGAGAGAAGAACTAATATTACTCGAATGAAACCTGTAAGCTCGGGTAAGAACAATGAAACACCGTTTGATATTATGGTAAGAAACGCAGTTACTCATGACAAGACAATTGCTGAATCGCCGAATAATGATGATTCAATAATTGATAAAGCCATTAGATCAGTGGATAACAGTAGTATTTTTGAGTTGCCTGAAGAAGACGTTGACGACGACGAAGATGATAACGGCGATACCGTTACAAGAACCATTTTCAAATTGAAATCAACTGATAAAAAATTCAAATATGATGGTCCCTTTTACAACAATAAATTCCAAAGTATACAGGTTCCATCTAATATAACCGACAACGAGTATACATTAACGGAATTAAATTTAAATGCATCACCAGGTTTAATTTTTGAATTGTTGTTTAGTGAAAGGGACACATCTTTCCCACATGATTTTTTAAAAGAATTAGATTCTTCTGAAGTGACACCATTTGACAAATTTACACTACAAAAGAAGAGATCGTATTCATATCTTAAGAAATTAAATTATTCTGTGGGGCCCAAATCTACCATTTGTGAAGTGGATGAAGAAATTATACATTGTGATCCATTAGATTACATTGAAGTAATTAATACTACTAGAACACCAAATGTCCCCAGTGGTGGTTCATTTTCTATCAAGACACGTTATTTGATGTATTGGAATAGTCATACAACTTGTTCTTTGAAATTATCATATTGGGTTGAATGGACTGGATCCAGTTGGATTAAAAAAATGATTGAATCCAATAGTCACACGGGGTTAATTGATTCTACTAAAGTGTTTGAAACTATTTTACAAAGATATATCCAGGAGAATGTGGAAATGATCACTTCCGAAGAAGGTGATGATGATTTGACAGAAATTGTCGAATCACCAGAAGAGAAAAAAACGACCACCGAAGTAGAGGCAGTTCATGTACAGACCATTACACATGAGACTGTCACAGAAACTAAGACTACTCGTACCGTGTTACCTTGGACATCTATTATTATTATCACTTTATTAATATTAAATCTTTCAGTGATGGCACATTTAAGTTTACAATTTAAATCGATGCAATCACCATATGATTTTAAAGTGAAGAAGGGATCTCTTTTAGAGACACCTGCGAAGATGATTATTAAGGACAATCCTGCACAAATAGATTACAATGGGCTATTAGCCAGTGTACTGTTAGAGAACAATCAATTTAGACAATCATTAGGTAATTTACCTACGACTACAAGTTTATTATAAACTGTATATATACATATATTCTTTTTTCATGACAATTATTTATTTTAAGGAAATTATAAAAAAACACCGATATTACAAATCAGTGTATTGTGTTAGGGATCTTGAAAGTATCCCAAAAATGAAGTTAAAAGTCGCTCATAGTTCGATTGGAAACCGTGTTGTTGTGTTGAAACAAGATGATCCAACTGTAAGTGATTTATTAGATGCCGCTAGTGTAGCCAATGTATTGAGTATTAGATTTGGTTACCCACCAGTGACAGTGGATGTGACCGATCAAGGCGAGTCCACATTGGATTCCATTGGATTATCATCCGGTGAACGTGTTCAATTGGTTACAGGGGAGTCTACAGGTACTGTTTCTTCAAGTGTTGCCACTCCCACTTTACGAGTACATAAAGTGCCCGATGACAATTCATGTCTGTTCCATAGTATTGCATATGATATGTATCATGATTTAAATTCATCACCACAATTGAGACGTATAGTGTCTGACGCTGTGTTGGAAGACCCTGTGAAGTATAACTCTGCCATGTTGGATAAGGACAATAAAGAGTACAGTCAATGGATCTTACGTAAGGAATCATGGGGTGGTGGCATTGAGATTGCCATATTGAGTGATTCATTACAAGTTGGTGTTTACGTGGTGGATATGGATTCTGTCAGTGTCCAGAGGTTTAATGAGGAGAAATACCCTCGATTTGTTGTTATTTTATTTAATGGTATTCATTATGACAGTTTGGAGATGAGTGATGGTCGTAGTGTCTTTGAACAAGGTGAGAGTAAAGAAGTGGTATCACAATCATTGAATATTGCTCGTAATTTGAAGGGGAAGGGTGAATCATTCAATACACATGTGGCCCGTATTCAATGTAATATCTGCCATGTGACTATGATTGGTGAAAGAGAAGTGGCTAAACATGCAGAGCAAACTGGTCATACCGATTTTGGTCAAAGTAAATAAGTAATAATATTAATGTACAGAGAATATACAAAAGATATAGAAGTTCTTCTAATTCATAGTGGGTTCCACATCTTCTTCAGTGAAGGGTAAAGTTGGTTCTGTAGTCTTGGCATTTTTCAAAGTTTCATCCAAGTGTTCCTTCAATTGTACTTCATTGGTATTCTTTTCTGGTGCTGCTTGGTTGTTAATTTGTTCCACTCTATTCAAGAATTTATTTAAATTGTAACCTGCTGCCGCATCAGCAGTTTCTTGTGTGTATGGCACTGCTTTCAATTCTTTCACACGTCTTCTATGAATCTTCCCCTTCAAATGTGTTTTCAACGCAATAGCAGTTTCACAGTACTTGTCACAATGAATACAGAAATGTTGACCCAGACCTGGTTTTGTCTCGTCCAGTGGTTGATTCAGGAGTTCTTTGATACGTTCCTTATTTGCCAGATCCGCATAGATCAAGTCCAGATCCTTGGTTCTACGCTTGGTCTTATATCTTTTCACAGAGTATCTACCCATATTGTCCCGTGTGTGTTTGCGATGAGATGAGCTTGACATGTCTATACACTGATTTAATATAGAAAATTTTCAAAAGTGAGAGTGAGAGTGGTGGAATCCGGGTAAGGAAGAGGGTACTACTACAAGAACATACAGAGACAAGACGGGGGGACACGAGATACGCAAGCAGTGTAATATACCGATGGGCCATGGTGCAAACAGTGAACCATCAACTGAACAACCCAATTCAATCACTATCACGTGACATATCTTTTCTTTGCTCTACCACACTAACAACAACTACAACACCACTATAACAACACAACACAATCACAACACACAGACAAAACGACCCCGGAATTACCCGGAAATTACAAAGTGACTGTTTTCCCCAAATACACACCCGCACACCCGTGGAAAACAGAAACGTAACAAAAAAACATCCCGCGGAAAAAACGGAAATCCCAAAACGGAAGTCGCGCACACTATCACGACGCACACTCCTGTCGCATCTCCATTTGTCAGCAACCCAGTATATAAGTGTGAGTGCTCTTTCACTGCGTTTACATGTACACCCATTGTCCTTCCACAAAACCATCCCACTAACAACTATTCAAAATGGCCAGAAGACCTGCTAGATGTTACAGATACCAAAAGAACAAGCCTTACCCAAAGTCTAGATACAACAGAGCCGTCCCAGACTCTAAGATCAGAATCTACGATTTAGGTAAGAAGAAGGCCACCGTCGATGAATTCCCATTGTGTGTCCATTTGGTCTCCAACGAATTGGAACAATTGTCCTCTGAAGCTTTGGAAGCCGCCCGTATTTGTGCTAACAAGTACATTACCACCGTCTCCGGTAGAGAATCTTTCCACTTGAGAGTCAGAGTTCACCCATTCCACGTCTTAAGAATTAACAAGATGTTGTCCTGTGCCGGTGCCGATAGACTGCAACAAGGTATGAGAGGTGCTTGGGGTAAGCCACACGGTTTGGCCGCTAGAGTCGCCATTGGTCAAATTATCTTCTCTGTCAGAACTAGAGACAACAACAAAGCCGTTGTCATTGAAGGTTTAAGAAGAGCTAGATACAAGTTCCCAGGTCAACAAAAAATTATTTTATCCAAGAAATGGGGGTTCACCAACTTGGACAGAGCTGAATACGTTAAGAAGAGAGACGCTGGTGAAGTCAAAGATGACGGTGCTTTCGTTAAATTCTTGTCCAGAAAGGGTCCATTGGAAACTAACTACAACGAATTCCCAGGTTACTTCACCAACAAGGCTTAAATTATTGATTAAATCTATATACAATCTATATCTTATTTAACTTTTTAATTTCAAACCTTTTTTCTTTTTAAAATGCTTATTTATCGTAACCAACGTAACACTAAATACATACCTAAAAACATTAAAATTAATGCTACCCAGAAAATCAATTTATCTTTGAAAAGACGTTTGTTGATATCGTGAATGGTCCCCTCAGAGACATTCAATGTTCTTAACGATTTCGTCATTGTGTGTTCCAATTTATTTAAAATTTCATTTTGATCCATAATGTCTTGCAATGATTGTTGTCCCATCTCAAGGATATAATCTAATTGTGAATTACCTCTATCCAGCACAGATTGTTCACGCATTAACCCGTCTCGCATAGATTCACTACCGTCATCACCTCTTCTTTGTGACAACCCCATTTCATCAAATGGGTTCTCCTTGGCACTAGACACACCAAATAATTGCGTTCTCAACTGTTGACTACTATGAGAATTATTATATTCACGTTTCAAATCTTGGAATCGGGTCTTAAACGATTCATGTTCACTACGCAGTGACGCTAACCTAGCGGTATATTTAGTTTGATCCTCACTGGCACCATTTTGTCTGTTTAAATACTCAGCGTATTGTTTGATTGTCTTTTCAAATGACACTAACGTGGCGGAAATACTACCTTGTAAAGAGATCGGGGCACCAGAGGCATCTTCTTCAAATTTAATCAAATCTTTGCTCAATTGTGATTGTTGCTTGATGGCATGGTTGTACAGGGCGTTCATCTTTGATCCGGTTCTATGTCACTGTAGTAAAACGTATTACAATATTGGATATTTTTCACTTTTTTCATTTGACACGAAAACGCGTTAGAATATTTAATGGCTGCGTTTCCGCAAATTTATATTACATTGCTGGGTTGGTTGCAACAATATATATATAGACAGGAGTAACAAGTATACACTATATTCCCATACACTTTGCACCCCCCCACGCAATGATAGAACCTTCCACACCCCCAAGGTCCAGAGCCAACAGACAAGATGATCAACCTTTCTTACAAAGGAAACAAACACTGATGCCCCCCGCAACACCACAGAAGAATCAACGACTCACCGCTCCAGTGACACCTTCCACGGTGAAACAATATAAATTGGCTCCTACAAGGTTACAACCACCGGTAAACAATTTTAACGGGTTGAAATCTCCTGAATTCTCACCAATGAGAAGACTCAGTATTGGTGGTGTTGCATCATCAAATAAAGAATTGACTCCAGTGACAAGATTACTGTTCCCCACTGATTTAGAGACCACACCACCACCTTCCAAACATCAAAAGATAGAACCAGGTACACCATCACATCGTGTCATCTCAGATGAACAAGCGGAACAATGGAATAATAATTCAGGTAACGAATTCGATTCTGATGATGATAATGACACTAGTATAATACAGGGCGTTGAACTCAATAACCCTTTCCTCTCACACAACACGGTTACAAAGGAACAAAGAGCACAAAGGCATGCACAACTGATTAGGGAAAATCCAGATATACAGGATGTAATCACATACAAGAATAAAAGAGGACAAGTGGTTAAACAACGTACACTTTCACAAAGAGAGAAATTAGCATTCCAACCAAAGGCGTTGTTCGAAGATGAATTGTCAAAAAGTTCAGATGCATTGTAATAATAATAATAGTATATATATATACATAATGGTAGTTTTTCAAATTCAAAATTTAATAGTGTGATTTAATTTTTCACTTCCAACAAAGGGAACCATACAGCAATACAACAATGTTACTGAGCTTGATATGGTTATTGCTTGTGGGTGTCACTCATGGTGTCATGGGACATGGTACTGACACCAGGGGAAATGTAAGAAAACCTATAGAATCCTACTCGTTACCGGATTTATTACATACGTCTAAAATCCCCTCGATTTGGACAGTACAAGATTCCACACAATTACTAGATGGGAGAATTATGTTAACACCAAAGAAACATTCTAAAGGTGCCCTATGGTTACCACCAATTAACACACTACACGCATTCACTTTAGAGTGGACTTTCAGAAGTGTCAATTATTTGGGTAAGACAAAGGGGGGCCTAGCGTTTTGGATATTAAATGAGGACACTCAGGATAAAAATTGGATCAATGGACCAGCACAATTTTCTGGGTTGCAATTACTGGTGGATAATCAGGGACCCTATGGAGAATCCCTAAGAGCTCAATTAAATGACGGATCTAAAGTGATTAATGAACAAAATGTTAATGAAAACACATTTGCATCGTGTCTTGTGGGGTACCAGGAAGCTAGTGTACCCATGACTCTTAGATTGACTTACGATCCAAAGGATGATCATTTATTGAAATTACAAATGGATAATAAAGTGTGTTTCCAAACAAGGAAAATTAAGTTACCCTTGAATCAATTTAAATTTGGTGTCACTGCCACTAACGGCCAGGATAACGAGGAATCATTTGAAATATTGAAATTTAATTTGTTTGATGGTCCCATTGAACAAACTTATATCCCCAATGTGAAAGCCATGGAACAACCTACTATATTAAAGAAAATTATTAATTCTGATACGGGTAAAGAACAAATTGTAGTGAAAGATGAATTTGCACAACAACATTCACAAATGAATAACTACGAATTGTTTCAAAAATTGGATAAGATTGAAGGGAAAATCTTGGCTAACGATATTGTATCATTAGAACAAAAATTATTGGAAATATCTAATGTCCAATTGGGGTTAATGGAATATTTAACACATTTATCCAATATCATTGAAGGTAAAGAAAATAATAAAGATGCTTCCACGAATGGTATAGATCAATTCAAAGAATTTACCTCGATGAATGATAAATTGGCACAATTATTAACTGATCAAGAACACATTAGAGAAATCACGAAGAAACAACAAGCTTTACAAAATGCTGCTCATATCTCTGTCAATGATATTGTCATTAAATTAGCTGTATGGTTAATACCATTAGGGTTATTAATGACTACTATGGCATATTACACTTTCAAAATCAGACAAGATATCATCAAGACAAAATTGTTATAAAATATATATATATACATATATACATTTTACTTACTCTTCAGCAACTTTAGTAATCAATTTACCAGTGTTGACACCATGGAAAAGACCATCCCAAATTAATGGAACGTTCTTAAAATCATCACCAATGGCATTCTTAATAGTAGCTGAATGAGCCACATCCAATTGCCCATCTTTAATCATCTTAGTCAATCTAGCTAAACCTTGTGGGAATTTATCAAGATTATCAGTTAATAATAAACCTTTCATCACTAATCTCTTTGTAACCACAGCAATATAATTCTTGAACACTAATTTTGATGGATCGTTATACCCACTGATAGACCCACATGATAAGACCATACTGTGCACTTTCGATAATTTAACACCTAAATCCAAGATTTCACCACCAACATTATCAATGAAATAATCAACAGTGTTTTCACCATTGGATGCCTTTAATAAATTTTCTTTGAAATTTGGATCTTTATAATCCACACCAATAACTTGCTTACCGAATGATTCCACATATTTGACCTTTTCTGGACCACCAGCTAGAGCAATAACTTTATCAGCTTTGAAAACATTAACAGCCAATTGCACACAAACTGACCCAACGGCACCAGCGGCACCAGAGATTAAAAACGTTTTACCGTAATCTTCTTGTCTCTCTTGTAATTCAGCGTATTGGAAGAAAATAAAATAAGCAGTTAATGCAGTACCACCCAGCACAGATAAATACCACCATAATTCAGGAACAGCATCCTTAGAGATCAATTTAGTAGTGCTCAATTTATCCTTAGTGATAATTGTATGAGTGGTCCAATTGGTATATGATGTGACAAATTGACCCACTTTAAATTCATCATTCTTGGAGGCAATCACTTCAGCAAGACCTCTAGCAGGAATGGTCTCACCAGGAGACACACCAGGAGCATAATTCTTATCAGCAGAAATGATCCAAAATTTTTGGGCAGGGTCATTGGACAAGTATAAAGTCTTCAAAAGGATATCACCTTCTTGCAATTGATCAGATGACAATTTCTTCTCGATCAATTCGAAAGTGGAATCTTCACTATCGAAATTGTAATTGTATGGAGCACCTGGAGCGGTCTCGGTCTTTAAGACCCATTGTTTAGCTTTGACTTCAACCATTTTAAAAGTAAGGGGTGTTTTGACTTGATATTGAGGCGTTGATCGATGTAGATCGTTGTGAAGTTCTTATGAATCCCCTTATATATAGGTAATAATGAAAAAAAAAATGAGAGAGTAGTAAATGTCGCTTGATTACGTAATTGAGAACAGAGATCGGGGGGTTAAGAAAATGCGGTTGTTAAAGGATAAATGATATCAATTGATGGCATGTGGTTTAATATCTACAAATGAGAATGTTATTTGGATTGAGGAAGATGATCGGTTAACTCGTTTACCAAATAAATTGAACTTTTCAATTCATAGATTTGTTAACGATTATAAGTTGGAGGGGGTTTAATAACCATTATGGGGCAAGGTACAAAGTTACAATCAACCAATTGCTACCACTTGGCTATATTTGCGCCTCCTTCTGAGCCTCGCACGATTAAACGTTTAAGTTACTATATAAATGGAAGTGAAAAATAATAAATTTAAGGTTATCTAAGCCGAATCTTAACCAATACGACAGACAATTTCAAATGCCATTATTCAGAAAATTAGTATCTAGTTTCAAGGACAATGATAGACTTCGATGTAGTATCACTGATGATAAGAGGATACCCGATTGTTTCCATTTCAATAGAGAAAGATCTATGCCTATTATAAAGGTGGCTCCGGATAGAGGATTTTATATGTTCCCATCAGTACAATCATATGATAAATTCAAAGCTAATAATCGTAAGTTTGTTGCAATTGGTGAAGAAGGTGTTGGGGTACCACTATTCTTTTTCCAACACCAATTGTCGTTGCCCTTGGTGGATAACTCATTTATCACCGAAGTTTTGAAATATATTATATACATTTATGAAGTGAAAAAAGTGGATGATGTACCACCATACACGTATGAGGAAATGGTATGTGCTAACAAACAAGTGAAAGTTTATAAACGTGAATATTGTCATATCATTAAAAACACTTCTATGAATAAGATTACTTTTTCATTAAAGTTTTTAGCAGATCAAGGTCAAGATGAAGTAATTTACACTATGGTACATAGACCAGAGTTTAGAGATTTGGACACAATGATAGAAGGGTTTATTTTAAGATGGCACGTTTCATACAACCCAGTATTGTATAACGATCACTATTCCTTAAGGTTATTAAAAAGTAGTGAACCCAGTGTATTAGATCCTAATAGTAGTAATGCTACAAAGAGTATTTATAAAGAGAAGAAGACACCACCATTCAATCTCGCACATTATACGTCTGAGAATGCTAGTACTTTTGGGATGTTCAATTATAAGATGGCAGACGTGATCATTGGTGAACAATGTACGACACCGAATGCCTTTGGTTTAAACAATGTGCCTTATTTAACCAAGGTACTTGCCTGTCAATCACTATTGATACACAGATTAGAGGTGGAAAAGGCAAGAGAAAGACATTCGAATCAAAATAATCGTCACGGATTGGGTTTGGCAAATCCGATAGGAATGGGTTTGGCAAATCCGATGATGATGAGTTAAGTCATTTTGATATTTTGAATCATGATGATAATATTATAACACTGTGTATAACCGCCACAGTAATTACACGGGACTTTTAAAGAAAAGGACACGAACACGAGCAATTATATTGCACTCACTTAATACAATTAATGTATGCCAGTCATAACATTGGCAATGTAGATAATTATGAACGTGCAAAACACTCCCAGAGGACCAATCAGGACAAATGAATATCCGCCTTTTGACAAAATTTGATCTGGTTTGGCAAATCCTTTTTTGGCGATGCCCAATGATTGCAAGTCATCGCTGAAAAATTTTCCATTTTTGGTAACTTCATTAATCATCACTACAAAGTAAGACCACAACGAATCCAGATGTCACAATCTCAAGAGAAGGTAACAACATCTGTTGAAGATGAAACTCATTATACTAGTTTGACTAATGATGAAACTATTCCTGAGTGTTTGCATTTTAATAGAGATAGAAATATGCCTATTGTAAAAGTGGGTCAGGATAAAGGATATTATATGTTTTCCTCAGTGCAATCTTATGATATATTCAAAACTAATGAGTATAAAATTGTAGCCACAGGTGATGAAGGTGTTGGGATACCTTTATTTTATTATGAAGAAGTAAAAATGGCCCCATATTATGATAATACTGTGCCAAAGGACGTTTTGAATTTTAATATTTACATTTATGAAGTGAAGAAAGTTGATGAAGCACCACCATACGGGCCTAATGAAGTGGTTTGTGAAAACGAAAATGTGAGAGTGTATCAACGTCTGTATTGTCAAATCTATAAGAAGGCTTTCAGAGTGAAAGACACATATACTTTGAAATTTCCAGCTGATAAAAATCAAGAAGAATACACTATGGTTCAACACCATGATGGTAGAGATGTGGATACAATTATTAAAGGGTTGGTTTTCAGATGGGGAGGTTCAGACCCTCTTGTCTTGACTGGACATACTCTTCAATTACAATTATTGAAGGATAATGAAGGCAATTTTTTCAATAAACCTAATAGCAACATCCCTATTGAGATTAACGGTAATGAGACACCACGTTTTGTTATGACACATTACGAGGCAAAAAGCTATCCTGGGGACATTAGTAAGCTAACCAGTAAAAATTTTAGATTGGCGGATGTGTACATTGGTGAACGTGCTACCACACAGAATGCCTTTGGTTTAGAAAATGTGCCTGATTTAACCAAGGTGTTGGGTTGTGAGGCATTGTTAATGCAAACATTACAAATGAAATATGCTGAAAAACAACGTAAAAAGAGAAGCATTGGTATTGGTCTTATGATTCTTTGTTGCACAATTGCCTGAGTAACTGTCACAATAATGATAGTAATAATAAATAATAATATAACACTGTATAAATTTAATACTATAACACAACAACAATAATCCTTCGATACTTTAAAAGACACAAATACGAGCAATTATGTTGCACCTGCTTAGTAGAATTAATATATGTCAGTCATGATATTGGCAATCAAGTTTATTATGACTGTACACAGCACTTCCTGTGGATCAATTAGGGCACTTAGATACCCGCCTTTTGACAAAAGTTGATCTGGTTTGGCAAATCATTTTTTGGCGATGCCCAATGATTGCAAGTCATCGCTGAAAAAATTTCCATTTTTGGTAACTTCATTAACGATCTCAACAAAGTAAGACCACAACGAATCCATATGTCACAATCTAAAGAAGAGGTGACTGCTCCCATCGAAGATCAAACCCATAATACTAGTTTGACTAATGACGAAAGTATACCTGAGTCTTTCCATTTCAACGGAGCTAGAAATATGCCCATTGTGAAACTGTCCCAGGATAGAGGGTATTACATGTTTTCCTCGGTGCAATCTTATGATATGTTCAAAGCCAATGATTCTAAATTTGTGGTCACAGGTGATGAAGGTGTTGGGATACCACTATTTTATTTTGAAGAGGCATATGTTGCCCCATTGTATGATAATACCGTGCCAAAGGACGTTTTGAATTTTAACGTTTACATTCATGAAGTGAAGAAAGTTGATGAAGCACCACCATATGGGCATAAAAAGGTAGTTTGTGAAAACGAACATGTGAAAGTGTATCAACGTGTATACTGTCAAATCTATAAGAAAGCTTTTAGAGTGAAAGACATTTATACATTGAAATTTCCAATCGATAAAAACCAAGAAGAATACACTATGGTTCAAGAAAAGGATGGTAGAGATGTGGATACAATTATCGGAGGATTAGTTTTCAGATGGAAAGGATCAGACTATGTTATCTATGCTGGACATTGTCTAGAATTACAATTATTGAGAGAGAACGAACGTAATTTATTCAATCAACCTAATACCATGGTTCCTAGTGACTTTGACGGTAATGAACCACCACGTTTTATTATGTCACAGTACCAGGCAAAGAACTATCCTGGTGGGTTTAATAGTATGGCCGGTGTCAATTTCAAAATGGCAGAAGTGTACATTGGTGAACGTGTTATCACGCAAAATGCCTTTGGTTTGGAAAATGTACCTGATTTAACCAAATTACTGAGCTGTCAAGCATTGTTAATGCAAACACTACAAATGAGATATGTCAAAGACAAAAGAAATCAAAGAGGTCTTGCGGTGATGTGTTGCACAATTGCCTGAATCGTTGTCACAATAACAATAGTAATAATAACTAGTAATATAACACTGTGTAAATTAAATAACTATACCACAACAATAATAATTCTCCGAGACTTCAAAAGACACAAACACGAGCAATTAAGACACGACTGAGTGACACAATTACATTTATTGTTGTATCCACCACCACTTATTACCCAGATCACAAAGTCACAAGTCACATTTTGTGGAGACACAATATTTTTTAGTAAGCAAATTTATTACCACAGTTTTTTACCTTCACGGCAAAACTGCTAGGAAATCCGAATCTCTGCACAGAAACAGCCGCACGAATCGGGAAATCAAAAGAAAAAACTTTTCATTTTGCAGGCACGGAACCCTTCCATTTTGAAGCCTCACATGGGGCGATTGCCAATGCCACAATTGTCATAACTGTGTGACAGTGATTGGTAATTGCGATGGGTCCCATACCCCCAGTTCAAGAATTTCAAAACATTTATAAGGAGGGAGATATGATTGTGTTCAATTATCTTTGCATGTATTATTACTTTGTAAGTTCCAATTGAGTAAAACAAATCAATTAAAATATGTCAAGTGTAGAAGATATTGCATACCACAGTTCTTCTTCAAGGAACAGTGCATCCGAATTGAAACATTCTAAAAGTGTCTTTGTGGAAGACTATTCGATAGATGACGGTAGTGGATCGGATTCCAATTACGACCCTGAGGCTCACATTCGTGAAGATCTGACTAGAGCTTTACAACCACGTCATATTAATATGATCTCAGTTGCTGGTGTCATCGGTACAGGTTTATATTTATCCACTTCATCTTCTTTAGCTAAAGGTGGTCCAGCTTCATTATTTATGAATTATTCCATCATGGGTGGTGTCGTGTATTTGACTATGTTAGCCCTGGGGGAAATGTCAACTTTCATGCCTATTAGTGGGTCCTTCTGTGCCTATGCTAAAAAATTCGGTTCTGAATCCTTCGGTATGGCATTAATGTGGAATTATTGGTTTAACGATGCTTGTTCTGTGGCCAGTGATTTGACCGCTTTACAATTAGTCTTGGATTATTGGAAGACCGCTGAAAATGGGTTCCCATATTGGGGGGCCTCTTTAATCTTTTGGTTTTTGGTTTTACTGTTAAATGTCGTTCATGTTAGATTATATGGTGAAACTGAATATTGGTTAGCTTTATTGAAAGTGATTGCCATTGTCATTTTCTTCATCTTATCCATTGTGGTCAATGTTGGTCACAACCCACAACGTAAATACATTGGATTTGACAACTGGACTCACGGTGAAGCTCCATTTGTACATGGTTTCAAGGGGTTTGCATCATTATTCGTGTCAGCTTCATTTGCCTATGGTGGTACTGAATCTATCACTTTAACTAATGGTGAAGCTCATAACCCAGTGAGAAACACTCCAAAGGTTGTCAAGACCGTTTTCTGGAGAATTTTAATCTTCTACGTGTTTTCCGCATTCTTTATTGCCATGAATGTTCCATACGATTATCCAGGTTTAGCTACTAAATCTGTTATGACTTCTCCCTTCACTATTGTGTTCCAAATGGCCGGTGCTAAAGGTGCTGGTTCATTCATGAACGCTGTGATTATGACCAGTGTTATCAGTGCTTGTAACCATGCTTTGTTTGCTGGGTCTCGTATTATGTACAACATGGGGTTGGAAGGTTATTTACCTGCCAAGATTGTGTCTAGAACTAACCGTTACAAAGCTCCATACGTCGCCGTGTTGATCACTTGGGCTGTTGGTGGGTTATGTTTCGGTGCTAGTTTCATTGGTGCTGGTACTTTATGGACTTGGTTACAAAATATTGTCGGTGTTTCTAATCAAATTGCTTGGTTATGTATTGCTATTACTTCTATTAGATTCAGAAAGGGTCTTGAAGCACAAGGTTTGACTGATCAATTACAATATAAGAATTGGACTTACCCATATGGACCATGGTTCTTAGTGTTTTTCGTTTCATTTATTATCTTGGTGCAAGGTTGGTCAGCATTTGCCCCATGGAGTACATCAAATTTCTTCCAAGTGTATTTGGAATTATTTGTGTTCCCAGCATGTTGGTTAGTGTGGTGGATTTACAAGAGAGATAAATTTGTAAAGGCAGAAGATATGGATTTCATCACTGACAGATATTATCCAAGTAAAGCTATTATTGAAGAAAATGAAAGATTGGATAATTTGAAAGGTTGGAGGAAATATAAACAAGTTGCCAACGATTATCTTGTTTAATCACATTTTCTCATTGTTTAAAAAGCATCTGCATTCATTACATAATAATTATAATCATATATTCACTTTATAATAATAATATTTTTTCACTTCTAATTAAAAAAAAAGAATACATATAAGTCATTGCTAAGTAAAAAGGGAGACAAACGATGTTAAGAGTATCCCATTTAGATTCTGAAGCGTTAGATCATGAACTGTATAACCATTTTGGCACTCAATTTGATTCTGTAATAAGTAGTTCAACAAAGAAAGAAGAATGGAAACTTCTCATTGATACAATAGTGTTTATGTTTGCATCACGATACAACCCGATCACAGGATCCACAGTCACATACGGTTCACAATTGAGTGATTTATCATTCCGATGTCGTAAGAAATGGCTTTATATAATCACAGTGTTGAAGAGTTACATCGCGAAGAAGTTATCACATCATTTTTATTCGATGGACAACCCTACACATTTATCCCTTTTCAAATATGGTAAGATATCATACCAACTACTTGAATTCATTAACCTGTGTACCTTTATTGGGGACAAGACCGTGTATTACACTATATGGCAACGTTTATTCCGTGTGAAACCATCCACTATACGAGACAGTTCCACATTCTATCAGGATACGATATTTGCCGGTATGGAATATCAAAATCGACAATTGTTATGGAATGGTATATTAGAATTGTTGAACATTACATTATTACCCAATACTATGTTTCTCCTGGGAGGTCCCAAGGGCAATAAACAAGTGGAACATAGAAAGGGGTTTTGTGGGTTATGTGGTGAATTCCCAGTGAATCCATACCAAGTATCATGTTGTGATGAATTGTATTGTTACATTTGTATGTTAAAGATATTAGATTGGAAGAAATGTAATGTATGTGGTGTTAGTGATAAGAAATTGCATGGGGTAGCGTACTACAAGTGATTGCAACGTAATATTTTATTTTTTAATGGAATATAAGTAGTAGTATATAGATAGATATTAAAACATTCATTTAGTCAATTCTTACACGAACTGCCTTTGTTTGAGTGTAGTTGTCAATAGCTTCAGCACCCATTTCTCTTCCCAACCCGGAGGCGTTAAACCCACCGAATGGAACGGAATGATGGAAATCGTTATAAGTGTTAATCCAAACTGTACCTGAATTAATCTTATCAGCCAATTTAATTGCATTGTTAATGTTAGCGGTGTGAATCCCTGCGGCAAGACCGTATTCAGAATCATTAGCCATCTTAGCCACTTCATCGACTGAATTGAATTTACTGATAGTGACCACTGGTCCAAAGATTTCTTCTTTCACGATTCTCATCTCTTCAGTGACATTACCAAACACGGTAGGTTTCACGAAGTAACCTTTGTTACCTAATCTTTCACCACCAGTGATCAAATTAGCACCTTCATTTTTACCAATTTCAATGTATTTCAAGATCTTGTCTAATTGCATCTCAGAAGTTTGTGCACCTTGGAATGTGGATTCATCGAATGGGTTACCGACCTTGATAGCTTCAATTGCGGTCTTCAAAGCGTCTACGAATGTATCATAGAATTTTTCCTCTACGTAAACTCTTGAACCAGCACAACAGACTTCACCTGAATTGTAATAAATACCAGTGATAACATTTTGTACCGCTTGATCAATGTTAGCGTCAGCAAAGACAATATTGGGTGATTTCCCACCTAACTCCAAAGTAACTTTCTTCAAAGATTTAGCTGCATTTTGATAAATGTGTCTACCCGTGGCGGTAGACCCAGTGAATGCAACTTTCTTGACCAAGGGATGAGATGTAATGGCTTCACCTACAATCTTACCAAACCCAGAGACTATATTGTAAACCCCCGGTGGGATCCCCGCCTTGGGCACGTATTGTGACACATACAATGCGGACAATGGTGTAGATTCTGCTGTTTTCAAGACAACAGTGTTCCCCGTGACTAAAGCTGGAGCCACTTTCCAAGCCCACATTAATAATGGGAAATTCCATGGAATAATTTGACCACAAACACCTAATGGTTGTCTCTTTGTATAGTTCAAATGTGTAGCACCAGTGTTAATCAATCTGCCATCAATCTTATCAGCGTAACCTGCAGTGGATTTCAAATAGTTGATCACTAATTGCACATCACCTCTTGCAGAATTAATGGCTTTACCATTATCCAATGATTCAATCGAGGCGATAATTTCTTTATCCTTCTCAATGAATTCAGCTAACCTGTACAAAGCAGCACCCCTTTCAGTGGGGTCCAAATCTGTCCATGACCCATTAGTGAATGCCTTCTGGGCAGCTTGCACTGCATCATCCACATCATTTTCTCTTGCCTCGTACACGTGACAGATCTCCTCTTCGGTAGAGGGGTTAATCACTTCGAAAGTCTTGTGATTATACGAGGGCACGAATTTATTGTTGACAAACAGGCCCGTGGGTTGTTCGTATTCCAACCCGTTGGGCAACTTGATAGGAACCGCCAAAGGAATTTGTGAAAAGCATCTTAATTGCTGTGTGGCCCTTAACACGGCAGCCACAGACTGGGTAGATTTCAAAGCTGATCTAGAGAACATTATATGTTATGTATTTGTTTGTCTATGTAGAGAAGAGTGGGGAGCAGAGCAATGCTCTGTGTCACTCCTTATATACACATTTGGAGTAAAACCGGTGTTATCGATCCTGGCGGTACGAGTACCCCGCACACTGTTCTCAACAGAAATGGACACGGCGGTTATGACGTTTACAACTCCACTTGTTGCAAATGCGGACACGCCGTGCGTAAAATCCGGTGAATCAACTCCGTGTTCCGCGGAACCGTACTATTTGGCGGTTCCGCGGGACCCGTGATGGGGTTACCCGCCAGCGTGAGTTTACGTAAATTGGCCCAAGGTAGAAACTGTACCAAGTTGGTCCAAGTGGTCAGGCCGTTGTGGGACAAGTCCAGTGTGTGCAGAGAGCCCAGGGCGAGTTCACAGGAGACTGCGGTGTGACCGTCGTTTAGTACCGTGGGCAACTGTTGCAACCAGGGACAATGGGTGATTTGTAAGCTGTGCAGTCCTCGGGGCAGTAAGTCCCAGACAGTGGACAAGTGGTCTGTCTCGTTGTCGCTGTTACCCGTTAGGGACAAGTGGGTCAGTGTGCAGGGCAGGTTCTTGACCAGGCCAGTGAGACCCGGGTACACGCTGGCTCGTAGCGTTCGTTGTGGCACCACAGAGGTGTGTAGCAAAGAGTCAACACCACGGATATCCAAGTCTTGTAACGTGTTCGGGTATGAACCCCACTGTATGGACAGTAGACTCTTGTTGTCTTGTAATGTTAACACTCGCAGCCGTGGCAAGTGACCGATGTTGACAATTTTAATTAATTCCGGATTGCCGCCCAAATGTAATTCCTCCACGTTCGACAGACCTTGGTAACGAGACAAGTCCAGAATACCTTCCAATGAGTTATGCGATAGGTTCAATCTACGGATACTGGAGTAAAATGCAATACCATCCAATGAATTAATACCATTGTGTGATAAATCTAATTCTTGTAAATGAGGTAAATTGGAAATGAACCCCATGTGGCCCCTCAATAGATTATGTGAAAGGTTTAACGTCTCTATGTTACCATTCAAATTGAAAAAAGGTGATTTTAATTCATTGTATGATAAATCCAATTGTTTTAAAATGGTGAAATTATCATGCACTGCACTGATACCATTATGTGATAAATTACATTGTATCAAATCAGGTAAAAAATTTGATAACCCAACAACACTGACCAATTGTTGTTGTGATAAATCTATCGTACGCAACGTGTCCCAATGTTGGTCTGGTTCTATCACATTGGTTAACACTGCCACTAACTGTTCTTTATTCTCATCATATGTCACATTATCCACTTCGTGAATATCGGTGATATTACCCACATCATATTCTCTATGGCTGGTAGTACTCGTTATTGTACTAGTACGTAATTTACGCAACATGGGGGAAGCTATGGGGGTCTCCTTTGTTTGTGCATTATGTTCAGTTGAAGTAGTAACATTACTGGCCAAAATAGATTCCTCTTCATCTGCATGACTAGTAGATATATCTTCAATGACATCATTGGGTGGGACCCATTTACCTTCATTTTTCTTAAATTCGTACCCAACTGATGCAGGTGTAATTAAGTTTAATGATTGTTTACCTTGCAAGGGTGATGACGATGCAGCTTTATTATTGTTATTATTATACATGAATTCGGGATCACTCGATAATGAACTGGAATGACCCTGTGTATCATCCACATTCATAACAGGTGAAGGGGCTTGGAAAAACTCAGAATACCTCTGTGTCATATTATTATACACTTTATGTGCCTCTGCTGCTGGATCATCATCTGTGGTCATTTCACTCTCAGCAAAACTTTTACGATCTGTTTGTCTCTTAAATGTGTTACAAACGTTACCGGATAATTGGCCAATACCTTTCACAATTAAATCAGCTTCACGATCCACTGGTTCAGTAGTGGTTATTTTCGGTATGGCTCTATCCTTATCTTGTAAATAGGCAAGATATTCAGCAGGTTTCTTATCCCCCACTGTGGTCTTATTAGTAGATTTACTTCTTTGTTGTACTGTACCCATAATGTTATCATCACTGTACGGACTAGAGTCGTCATTGTTATCGTCATCTTCTTCAGAATAGAATTTAGAATTGGCAAATTGATCATTCTCTTGATACGATTTAAATTGAATATCATTATCATCGCGCATCTCACTCAAATGGATCGATTGTAAATGGTGTGACAAATCATTAATCACACTGTCATCCTGTGACAACCCAACAAAATCACTGTTATCCATGAGTACTTTACAATTCACTATCCTACCCCAGATCTACCTTGGATCTGCTCCTATATGCAATTTTCAATGTTTGTTTGTTGTGGGTAAACAAAATAGTGGTACCCGGATAACGCGATTTTTTTTCTTCGAGTTTTTATGGGGCTTTTTATCTCATTGTGGTTTATTATTTTTTTTGCGTTTGTTTTGATTTAACAAACAAATAAATATAGAGAGAGTCCTCATTACTCCTTACAATTATCAAAGACAAACATATATACATAGTCATCATGGGTGTCACTGAAACTAATAACAGGTCAAGTCCAGAGATGGCTCCACCACCACCACCTTCCATTACAGAATCAGAGACTGATACGAATTTTTTCAAAGTGTTAACAGATAATTTAAAATATGTGTTTAACAGTCCTGTACCCACTACCACACAATTCCCCACACCATACTCTTCCAATCAATTGGATCCACAACAGCAACAACAATATAGATCAAATAGAAACCCTGATTCATCATTTATTGAACGATCAATTAATGGTCCACAACAAAACAATAACAACAATAACAACAACAATGCCAACGGTGAAACTTTACAAGATATGAACATGCAACCGTCTACAGCTATGAACTATGTTAATACTAATATTCCTAATCCAGATTTCCTATTGACATCTCCTGAACAATTAAGAGAATTTCTTTATGATTCCCCCGCAGGGTTAAATCTTTTCCATAACACACCGGCAAAGACACCGTTAAGGTTTGATGGTAATAATATAGAATCCACATCTAATTTAATTCACTTGTTCAACTCGGTTAATGGTGATGATCAAATGTCATCTTCATCTTCACGTACACCATTACGCAAGATTGATATTAATTTGATGTTTAATCAAAATTCTAATTCTGCATCACCTTCAAAAAAATTATCTTTAACACCATTTGGGAGAAAAATATTAAATGATATAGGTACACCACATTCCAAGACTTTTGGTACCACAAATTCAGCATTAGTGGATTTCCAAAGGGCAAGAAAGGATACATCACCAAATGGTAATAGATCACCAGGTCTTTATAGAAATAATAATAAGACACCGAAGCAAAAGAAGACTAAAACATTGGATCAAATACCGAATTTAAATAAGAGGAATGGGTTGAAAAATAATAACAGTAAAGATTTAGATGATTACGGTTCATCTCCAACGACAATTCAATTGAATTCATCAGTGACTAAATCTTTACCCAGATTAGATCCAATAAATAGAGTACCTACAATGACAAGAAATATGTCCATGATCGATGAAAGTTCCATGGATTTAAGAACAATAATAACATTGTCACCTACACCTAAATCAAATAACATTCGCGGAAATAATAATAATAATAATAACAATAATAATAATTTAAGTCTCTTACCTGTACCTGAATTACCAAAGATGGGATCATTTAGAAGTGAAAATTCCACCACAAGTTTTACTCACTCAGAGAGTGCCTCTAGATTACCTTCAACGAATTCTTCAACAAGATCAGTGACTAGTTCCACTATATCTTTACAAAATTCAATTACTAAGATGAACAAGACAAAGAAAATTGGTAAGGTTAAGAAGAATAAAGAACCTAAATTTCAAATTTTTGTCTCCAGTATACACAAATTCAATGATCCCAATTCGTCAGTGCCCTTAAACAAGACCAATAATGACAAATCAAAGAAGAAAACAAATGGGAAAAAACCAAAGAGACAATAAACAACGATTATATTTGCAATCAACTATACGTAGACATACATATATATACACACCACATATATATATTTTTATTCAATTACCATAGTTTATTAACATTCAATTACATGTCAAAATGTTCCGTGATTTTCTTATTGTCTCGGTAAATCTCCCGGAGCAAAAGAACAGAGAAAAAATACATCATGCCGTCATTTTGAAAAGAAAGTTTTGAAATGTTGCAAGCATCGATCGTCAATTGTTTCCTTTTGAAAAACAAGTTTAAAAGAAGGCACCCAATAAACAACTATTTGAAACATTCCCCCTCTGACAAATATTTTCATCCCATTGGAACACTTATCTAACCACTAATACAGACTACATCCCTTATTAAATGTCCGATTTATCCTCCCTTGATTACGAATTTGAGAGGAATGTATTATTACAAACTTACAAAAATCGTTATCAAAACATTGAATATTTAACTAACAATGCCTCGTTACTGACCACCGTCGCTGATAAGTTCCCCGCTTCACAATTGAAAGAGGCCAATGAATTGTTCTTGTTGAAATACTACGATGCAAAGAAACCATTGAATTACGGTATGGGTGGATCCTCTTATAAACACAGTAGTGGGTCTGATAGATCTTCAATGAGTAGTGGTGGACCCTTCGACAAGAAGAGTAACGATATTATAATTGATTCATTCTTCAATTGTGCTGAAAATAAAATAGACCCTTATCAATTGAATCAATTGTTAGAAATACAATACAATAAAAAGAAGAAAATTCTTCCCCTAGAACGTTTGGAGAATGGCTTACCTGAATATAGTAGGAGTTTTGATAGCACCGTGGAACGACATTTTTATAAAGATGATGCAGATGTGGAAGAAGGGGTAGACGATATTTCTGGTATTCCTTACAATCAAATAAAAGAGATTGTTAAGATGAATTTTGCTAACACATATCGTAAATACTATAAGAAATTACTCACAGTGGATATTAGAGATTTTGATATCTTGAAAAGACATAACTTGTGGGTCCCCATTATACGGGATGATTGTAAAGATTTATTAGTTGGTGGATACAATAAAGATGATAACATTTATAACAATAAGACATGTCCTTTGTTTATCAAGGGTTTAGATTATATCCCCACCATTTATGATACGTTCTCCGGTTGCTCAGTGATACGATCTGTATTTTCAGAATTTAAATTTCCAGCATTAATTTATCATTGTTCCTTTGAATTGAATAATCAGATATATATGTTTGGTGGGTTGATTCCATCATACAGATATGATGATGAGGCACCAAATTTAAAACCATACTATGTGGATGGTATAAAGAATTTACCACCACCATTAGTCCCCGATGTGATCAATAATCCATCTTTAATCAATAACCCACATTTGTATGTATTATCTGTGGATTCTTCACGTGTCTCCAGACCTGAATTGACGGGACAAGTACCACCACCTTTATTGTGTATGACTGCTTCCAAGATAACTGATAGATACATTTACTTCTTCGGTGGGTTCGAAATTAAAACAGAGACTATGTGTGATAAAGATGGGAATTATTATTTAAAGATAAGAGCATTTCTTAATGACACTGGTTACATCTTGGATACTATGTCATTTAAGTTTACTAAATTAGAAATTGCAGCACAAGCTTATAAAAATATCAAATATCCAACGTTTTATCCAAGATTTGGTCACATGCAAATAACGGCTAACAATATTAGATTACATACTAAGGAATCCACAATTGACAGATCCAAACCTAATGCATTTGAATTTGAAAGAAGAGCACGCACACACAGTGCAGATTCCAGATCAACAATGCCTTCTTCGATACCTGAGACTTCCTTACAAGCACAAAGAATGTCACCTGTTACCTCTATGAGATTAGCGAATAGTTCCAATCAACCAACAGACAACATATATACGATCATTATATTTGGTGGGTATCGTCAAACTGGTGATGATAAATATGAAGCTATGAATGATATGTGGAAATTAGATATTAGAGTAGTAGCTCGTGGTAAAAAAGCATTTTTACAATTTGCTGACACTGTCACGGCGGAAATGGTCCAAAAGGGGAGAAAGGAGGAATTATGGCCTTCTAAGAGAGCTTTCTTTGCCTATGATGTACCATCTGTGAGTTTAATGGGTAATAGTACATTAATGACAGAATTATTAAGACGGTTGAAAGATGATTTTAAAATGGATTTGAAAAACCCAATACCTACTCAGAGAAGAGGTAGTTCCAGTTTCTCACATAATCCTATTCGTGGACATAGAAATTCTAATAGTGCTAGAATTGCTCCTAACAAAGAGGAAATATTACCTGAAGAACCGCAATCGCCTATAGATGAATCTCCCTTTGAGGCGAAGGACCAGGTCAATACTAGTCCAACGTATACTTCAGAAGAGAATGGAAGAACGTTGGTCATCCATGGTGGGTCTGATAACAGTGAGGTATATGGTGATTTCTGGTGGTTTGATTTAGATACACTTTTATGGAAAAAGGTGGAAACGTATACAACCAGGGGTGATGACTCTCGATCATCGTCCCCAGTCGAATTAAAGTTAGTAGGTCACTCTATGATAACTATCGGATACATGGCTGTATTAACTGGTGGGTTAAACTGTTGTGATGTTGCTTACTTGTATGAAGGTCGTAAGACTTCAGAAGATTGTAACAAGGCCATCGGTAATAGTGTGATTAATATCATTGATTTAAGCACGCAATGTTTCCAAGAGACAAGATTTGACACTATGGAAAGAAGTGCCACAAAACCAGATTCTAAATCACATATGGTGGTCTCTGTGGCTGGATCTACAGTAGAATGTAACGGTACCGTTTTTCTCATCGGTGGGTTAGCCGCACGCAGAACTCAACTGGAGAAAATACATCTCCGTGGGGCACTACTTGAATTTGTTCTGCCCAGTATGTGTTTAGCCAGTTAGGATATCATGTTTAAATAATATATAGTATAAGAACCCATCCAGCTTTCATCGGAGTTTTACTATTTGATAGTAAGGTACCACATTCTCCTATTGTGTCGTAAACCGCGCGAAAAAGGTTTTTTTCTTAATGAAAAAATTTTCTCTGTGAAGAAATTTTAAATTGAACAGCCAATTTATAAGGTGTATTACAACATAAAGTAACATTGTATTAATTGCATTAACGTTAAACCACGGATTGTCGACAAGTATTTCAGTAAAGTGATACGTTATTTTACTTTAAATATAATTTTGCAATACGTTTAAAAGTTCAAATTACCCTTTAAAACCATTGTTTACCATTTAAAGGTTACGTGTGAGAATATTCAATTTGACTAAAACAATTGATAGTTCAAGCAAATAGTAGACGATATTGAATACGTATACTTTGCAATAGACTGTTATAATAGTCAGAGAAATTTTAAAAACCTAAAGAGGATATTACAAGGAATATGTTAAGTCCAGAACGTCGTCCATCTATGGTGGAACGTAGACCATCATTTTTTTCCTATCAACAACAATCTGTCCCATTAGTGGTACCTCATCTAGCTGGTATTGAAGACCCTTTACCTGAGACTACACCAGATAGAGTGGACGTGTTAATTGTCGGGACTGGTATTGTAGAAAGTGTGCTAGCCGCTGCATTGTCATGGCAAGGCTCTAGTGTGTTACATATCGATTCTAATGATTATTATGGTGACACTTCAGCTACATTGACTGTAGACCAAATTAAAAAATGGGTAACCCGTATTAATGAAGGTTCGTTACCATATTATAGAAATGCCAAACTTTATGTTTCGAACAGTATTGGACCCAACGGTAAATACGTGTCAAGAGATTTTGGTATTGATTTATCCCCTAAGATTCTTTTTGCTAAATCTGATTTATTATCTATCTTAGTGAAATCAAGAGTGTATCAATATCTTGAATTTCAATCGTTGTCATCATTCCACACTTTTGAAAATGACTCTTTTGAAAAATTGACTAATTCTAAACAAGAAATATTTACTGATCAAACTATGCCATTGATGACTAAGAGAAATTTAATGAAATTTATTAAATTTGTTTTAAATTGGGAAGAAGAACCACAAATTTGGGAACCTTATGCTGGTAGAACTTTAGCTGAATTCTTAACAGAAAAATTTAAATTAGATAAAGCACAAGTTTTTGAATTAATGTTTTCTATTGGGTTATGTTATAATATTGAAGCCACTGTACCTGAATCATTACAAAGAATTCGTCGTTATTTGAGTAGTTTTGACGTGTATGGTCCCTTCCCTGTTTTATATTCTAAATATGGTGGGTCAGGTGAAGTTTCACAAGGGTTCTGTAGATCAGCTGCTGTAGGTGGTGCCACTTATAAATTAAACGAGAAATTAAATTCATATAATCCAACTACCAAAGTAGCCACTTTTGAAGATGGGTCTAAAGTCACTGTGGATGAAAAAGTGGTTATATCGCCAACTCAAGCACCTAACTTCAATAAAAATGTACCAGAACAAAAATATGAAACACATAGATTGACATGTATTGTAGAAAAGTCATGTTCTGAATGGTTTGCCGAAGGTGAATCTGCTGCTATTATTGTTTTCCCACCAGGTTCGCTAAAATCAGGTAATAAACAAGTAGTACAAGCATTCATTTTGGGGAATGGCTCAGAATGTTGTCCTCAAGGAACATCTATATGGTATATTTCCACAACTGAACAAGGTACACGTGCTGAAATGGATTTAGCTGCTGCATTACAAGCTATGGAAGTCAGTATCTTAAGAGAATCTTCCAATGATCTAACGCAAGACGATGAAATTGTTCAAATAAATGCTAATGGTCAAACTGTGGTCAATTCATTTAAATTGGGCCAATCATTCAAAGAATATGCGGCCAGAGAAAAATTACAATACTTGTTTAAATTGTACTATACACAATACACATCTACACCACCATTTAATGTAGTGAATCCAACGTTATTCCAACAAAATGAGAGTGAAAAATTGATTCCTGAAGCCAGTGATAATGGTGTTCTTTATACATTTATGCCCTCTTGTGAAATATCATACGATGAAGTGGTCACCGCTGCTAAAGTTCTTTATGAGAAGATTGTTGGTAGTGATGATGATTTTTTCGATGTAGATTTCGAAGATGAGGAAGAAATGCAAACCAACAACATTGCATACGAAAATGCAATTGATGATGATGATGAAGAAGAAGATATTGATATGAATAGAGGTGAATTCGTTGGTAAGATGGAGATATGACGGATATGATGGGTATGTAATATTTAAAAGAAAAAATAAAAGGGACAAAATAACTAAAAAAAAGAATAAAAACGGTGATAAGAGGAACGTACTTGGGATGGGTACTGTGTATTACGAACTCTGGACTGTAAGGCATGACAGCTGGGGGTATAATTGAATTCATTTTGCTTATTTAATGATGTGTATATATATTATAAAAGAACGAACGAAAAAAAATAACGATTTTTAAAAAGTGACTGTTTTTTCCAAAACTTCCGAACATTTATTTTATTTTTTTTAAAAAAATTAAAAACACCAAATTTTGGAACAAAATTTCCGCTTTGGGACAGGACGCAGTTTTTGTTACTGCGCGGAAAATTTCACTTGGTTTATAACTATTGTAGTGAATGAGTTTCTGGAATTCGATATTGATGATTTGACTTTTTGCATTTCGCAGTTCTCCACTGAGCAGTCTTTCTATATTTCTCACTGTCGAAGAAGTCATATTACTAGCTACCTCACTAAATTAAATTAAGAATGTCTGACGTTGAAGAAGTTATCGAAGTCCAAGAAGAAGTTGTCGTTGAACAAACTGCTGAAGTTACTATCGAAGATGCCTTAAAGGTTGTCTTGAGAACCGCTTTGATCCACGATGGTTTAGCCAGAGGTTTGAGAGAATCTACCAAGGCTTTGACCAAGGGTGAAGCTCAATTGGTTGTCTTAGTCTCCTCTGTCACTGAAGACAACATCATCAAGCTAGTTGAAGGTTTAGCTAACGACCCAGAAAACAAGGTTCCATTAATCAAGGTTGCTGACGCCAAGCAATTAGGTGAATGGGCCGGTTTAGGTAAGATTGACCGTGAAGGTAACGCCAGAAAGGTCGTTGGTGCTTCCGTTGTTGTCGTCAAGAACTGGGGTGCTGAAACTGATGAAAGAGCCATGATTTTGGAACACTTTTCTCAACAATAAATTTGATTATTATAATATAATATAATATTACTATATATATTTTCTATTTTATCATCATTTTTATATAATTAAGAAAGAAATATAAATCATTTCATTTCAAAATGCAATTTTATTAAATTTATATAAAGGGTATTATCGTAATGCAATTTATTTATTTAAAAGAATAAAGGTATATCATTAGTAGACATTGGGACAGATATATTGTGATCATCTTCATCCTCTTCTGAAGAAGAAGGATTTGTATCTGGTTGATTTTTCTTGGAAGTTAATTGTAATAAGTTATCAGGAAATTCATTATCTATGGTGGTTTTCCCCGTCATTGTCGTCATTAGTTTCTTCTTACTATTATTATCATTAACATCTTCCATTAATAATTCAATATCTTGATATGCTAATTCATCTAGCGATTCTTTAGCAAACATACTAATTTCAATGACGATCCCAGGATAATCTCTGGGTAATTGAAGTTGTTTGGAGACGTCTTTCTTATTGGTATTATTGTTTCTTCCACTTCCAATAATAATGTCATCAGTTTGTGACAAAATGTTTACACTTAATATACCTCTTGTATCCATTCTGAATAACATTTTGGATGCAATCTTGGCACTTAATCTCAATTTATCGAATGAAACAAAATCAAAATATCCAATGGCGGCTTGGTCATGACATATCGTGGTAGAATCCCCGGCATAAACTTCTAATTTTTCAATAATTGATCTATTGTTGGGTAATAGTATCTTAGATAAACCTAATTCAGATTTAGCTATCAGAGCAAATATATTATTCTCCATATTTTCACTAGTCTTGGCATAAACGTAACATTCTTTACAATTAATCTCTTTCAAATCTTTCAATGCGGTGTATAGGACATCCCCCTCAATAATACATTCAAATAAAATATCATCTTTAGACAATTGTAATGCATTACTATCGTCAATATCTTTCATCAAATAGGTGGAATATTCCACTCTTTCTTGGATCATACTATCTTCAAAAATTAATATAAATGGAGATCCATGTCCTTCATATGTCAAAGTACATTCTACAATATCGTCACTGTTCTTGTTTGCCACATTTATACTATCCAAGATATGATTCATCTTCACACAAAGTTTCATATTTTCTTCTACATCTTCTGCACCTTCACTATCATGCTCTTCATCATATGAATATGAAACAAATAGTTCTTTGGACAGTAATAATTGTATTTTAATGATGTGATTATTCTCTCTGACAAATGACAACCCATCCTTATCAATATATATCAACACTTCGTCTCTCATACTAAACGGTGTCAAACAATTCAACGCAGTGGTTATATGTTCCAAATGAACCGTGGAAGCAGAAAACTTGGTCATTTCAATTAGCACTTCTTGTTTAACCTCTTCACAACAAGTTGCTCTTCCTCTTGTTTGATTGCTTTCATTGAAATTGAAAAATTTTGTTTAAAATTCGATGACCGGAGTTGTTTATTATTTGAACGTTTCTTATAAAAGGGTCCCCAACGATATCACTATATATATATATAATAAAAGCAAGGGGTCCCCATTAACAAATGAGTAACAACCATAACAGGAATAAGAACATGTTTAGGCGTAACGCTGTCGGGACAGGTATCGCAGTAGCACTGACACTGGGGGTCACAGGGTGGTACTTGTGGAAATCGTACCAGGCCAGTAGCAATAACAGTAGTGGTAACACTCAGAGAGCAAAGAATCAACCTCGGGAGGTAACCCCACCTGATCAGACTAAATCAAAATGTATTGTAGTGACTAGGTCTATCTGTAATGCAGAGAATATTTTACCTTGGGAGCAAATGTTAAAGACAGATGATGTTGCCTTCATTGTGGCACCTGGTTGTGAGGATTTCTTACAGAAAGTCGACATAGATCCCACCGTGGCATATAAAGTGATTCGTTGTGAGACCATATTAGGTGTATGGTCAGTGGTGAAATCTTTAAAGAAGGAACAATTATATGTGATGTCTCATGAGATTGAAGGTGGGATCCCACATGATATTAAACGATACGCTCATGAGATTAATGATTTGAAAACTAGACAAGAAGTGTTGGTAGCATTCCCTATCTTATAATAATAATAACAATGTATATCTACCTATTTATGTAATGTTTCTAAATAATAATAATAATGCTAATGACTATAAGATATTTCTTCTTTGACCAAAAACAACACCTTCAGAACTTTGTGATGCACCCCCCATGTACCCATATTCAGTGGTACTCCAACCTGTACCTTGTAAATGTTTAGGTTTCGGTTTCACACTGGGCGGAGGTCTCTTTGTAGCCAACTGTGGTCCCAACACGGGGAAACGACTGGGGTGTTTCTTATTAGCGTATCTAGACAAGGATTTTAAAGTTTGGTACACTGAAGCTGGATCTTTCTCTTCAAAAAGATCCACAGTTTGAAATAATTCATCCTCTGGTACACCGTATTGTCTGGCAAATGCAAGAAACTGAGAGATTTGTTCCATTTGTACAAAGGGCATCTTAGATTGTTTCCAACGAATCAACTGGGTTTGACTGGGTTCGTCAGCAGCATGTAAAACATTAGCTAATTGGCACAAAACAGTCCCATCTTTCAATTGCTCCAATAGAGAACCACCAAAGATCTCCTTGTCTTGAAGCACCGCCACGATAATCCAATGTTGAATGGCTGCAATGGCATCTGGTGAAAATTTATTTTGCCTTAACACTCTCAAATCTTCATCTAACGAAGTCACTTCTGGTGTCGATACCATATTGTACTATTCTACTATTACTATATTTTAATGTTTATTTGACATTTCTCATCTTATACACTACCAATTAATTAAACATAATTTTTTAAGAAAAGCGGTTATTAAATAACTTTTCATTAATTTAATAAACAGTAAATATAAACTGTGCCTCCTTTAGATCAATACATAAAAAGAGGAAGATAATAGTTACTATGAAACGTGCCGCCTCTCCATTAGCTGATGGTAGGAAGACCGTCAAGAAGACAAGGAACAGATTGTCGTATGTGTGCCAGGCGTGTAGGAAAGCAAAGAGTAAATGTGACAAAGAGAAACCCGAATGTTCTCGATGCTATAAAATGGGTATATCGTGTGTGTATGACACTGTTACACAAGTGGCACCGAAAAATGCCACTAAGGACACTAAGATCCTGAGGTTAGAGAACGAATTGGACTATTGGCAAAAGAAGACAAAAGCACTGTTGAAAGAACAAGAAGATGCCCTACAGCAATCAAGGGAAAATTCTGAAGAGAACTTCCCTTTAAAAAGGATCCTAACTGATGAATCTGACGATGGGTTTTTAAAATTGGAGGTGAACCTTTGTAAATACAACCCAAGGTTAATCATGTCTAAAGTAATGAAAAAGGAAGTGAACCCATTATCTGAAAATTATTTGATCATCAATGATACATTTTTCGCTACATTGTTGGTCTCCTTGTTTTTAAATTCCAAGAGTAACCACTCAATGGGGAATTTAATCTCCGCATTGACCGCTGATGTAAGTATATCTAGAACTCAACCGTCTGTGACCAAAAATGTCTTAAAATTGAAAGAAATTTTAATGAATCAATGTGACACTCATTGTACAGCAAGAAGATCAAGAATCAATACTTTTTTTGATAGAATTTTACAAATTACCAATCCAACAAATAGTAAAAAATTACGCGATTTAGTAGCATCGTTAAACAACCCAAATTATTCAGCGTATTTAGAAGATCATGTATCTTCTGAAGAGGAATATTCAGAATTATTGACCAATTTCATCCAGGAATTTGAAAACTTATTACCACCATTAGAAGTCATTCAAAGTTATAAATCACATTTTTATGAAAATATTTATGCAATGTTACCCTTTATCGATATTGAATCATTCGAAGAATCTATCAATGAAACACTGTTTAGGGATCCAAGAGATCCAAATAAAATTAAGATCAATTTAGGCACTACAAGTTTAAGAAATAAATTAGAAAATATTTGTTTATTGACTTGTATATTAAAGATTTCATACATGTCGATGTATATGTTAGAAGCCACTAATTTAGAACAAATCCATTACATGGACTCATTTACATTGTATCAATATCCAATAACAAACAATAGTATCTGCTTGGCGATGAAATGTATGTCAGCAGAAAATTGGGCCGCCTGTCCCAATGAAAATATCATATCCATATTATTGTATATTTGGGCTTTCTTTGTGTTTTCACCGGATGAAGGTGATTTTTTCGTGGATACCCCCACTGATAGCATTTCTGATACTATATTAATGATTTCAGCTGCCATTGGTTTGCATAGAGACCCATCAGATTACGCTGTATTAACAGAAAATAAAGATAAAAGGTTATTAAATCATAGAAGAATGTTATGGTTATCTGTTGTATCTATGTCAGTTTTTGAATCTGTTTTGAAAGGTAGAAGAATTTCATCTAAAAGATTATTAGATTCATTTATTAATATCCATTCGTACCAACAATACATCGAACGTGTGAAAAATGATATACCCAAGGATTCAAAGACTAAACAATTTTTAATTAATTTACATGAAATGGCTTATAGAAGAACATACCTGGCACTTTTACACCAACAACTTAATAATCTGACTATGAATTATAATGTTAGTACACCTTTATGGAAATTTAACGAAACTATGGAGAAATTCAATTCATTTTTGAACGAATCTTTATCATTTGATCCCTTCACTGTTAATGTAACTGATTTGCCCGGTTCACCAGAGGATGTCTTAAGTCAAATGTCTATCTTAACGGCAAGACCTTCATTGTTTTTCATCTCTAAATTGATTAGTAAAACCTTACAATTAAGAACCACATTGGCCCTTATGTTACATTTTGAAAAATACTGTACCAGAGATAAAGCATATTTACCATATTATTTCAAGTATTTTAGTGATACAGTTAAAAATTGTATTCAATTGTCCAGTTTATATTTTGAATATTATGAAAGTCAAGATCCAAATTTCCATTTGACAAGATTTTATGTGGCTAAATTTTTACAAATGTCATTATCTTCCACCATGTTTACCCTTTTGGTTACCATTATAAGGTTAGAATTAAATGAAAAATTATTAGCGTTCGAAAGACAAAACGTTGTAGGGTCACCAGCGAGAATAATTATCTTTCAAGATCTTAAATCTTTATTAAACTCGGCACTGAATAAGATGTATCGCTTAGCCACTGATAATTTACGTTACACATACTTTTCTGTGTTCAAAATGTTTTCCATGTATGATTTGATTATGCAACGTGTGAAGCATGGGCACCTTTGGTCTAATTTATTTAATGAAATTAATGGTGAACAGTTAGACCCCAGAATCAGTAAGTTTTTAATTATGTCATTTAACATTGAATTAAATCACAAGGGTCAAAATAAATTAATTGATTTGTTAAGAGATAAAGATCACTTATCTCATGTGTCTTTAAGTGAATTACAAGAATTGTATACTGCTTTACAAACGGTGGCTCAAGGTCAACAATCCAAGGCCAATGACAGAGGTACTAGTAATATCAATTCTATTGTGACACCATTTGGAGTGGAAACACCTAGTGAAGCAGGTAGTTCTATCCACGGTGACACGCCAATAGACATTTTTACACCCGATAGTGCTGAATTATCTAGAAATGTTACTGGTGTCTTTGGTAATTTAGACATTTTCGATTATGATTCATTTTTCAATATAGATTAGACATGGACAGTCATAGACATACATATATATAGATATATACATATACATTAATTTTTATTATTGGCAAAATGTGTAAACCAATGAATGTGATCAGCCAATGCTTTCTCATTTGCGTATTTAACCACTGGATTGCTGGTATCACCTCTACAGGCAAACCCATGTTCTACACCAGAAAAAAGATCTAATTGCCATCTGGCACCGATCTCTTTCAATTTAGCTTCACTTTGATGTCTCAACTCTTCAGAGAAGATATGATCGTTTTCAGCAGCAGATATTAGCAATGGTTTCCCCACTGCTGCCAACTCTTCCATGGATACAAACGATGGATGAGCCACAGCAGCTGCATCTGCCAACCCATCCACTTTAGAAATTTGTTGTACAGCGAATTTAGCACCAAAACAATACCCAAGGACACCTAAAAATTTAGGATTATGCTCTTTTCTCAATTGAGTTAAGAAATTATCCACTACTGGTCTTGTCTTATCCGGTGTATGGTTTGCCAACCAAGGTGCAAAATCAAAATTACCAGACATATCAGTAATCTCATCATTAAACAATATATCTGGCACGTACACTCTGAATTTACCGCGACATGCCAATTGGTCTGCAATCAATTTACCATTATTCAATTTGTTACCAAACACATCTGTCAAGATAACTATAACATTATCAGCTGATGCCGGCCCAGTAATATAAGTGTCAACTCCATACATCTCGACATGACTACCTTTAGTAACACCTTCGTGATAAAAACCTTTGAAACAGCAGTCGCCTGGTGGATTAGAAGCCATATTGTGTATTTATTTAATTGTTGTGAATTTTGAATTATTGAGCTGAATCTGAGGAAAGATCTGAACTTAATTATATAATATCGGATCCCCTTATATATTGAAAAAATATTTGCTAATACCCCCCATTAATTTCAAAGTCCGATGTGGATTACTCTGGATAGGGGGATTTCTCTAATGCATGATCTTCTTGCGTTTGGCTCGAGCGTTTTGAATCGAGCCTGCTTGTTCCTGATTTATCATGCGTTTTAGGGGCTATTTTATTAGTACTTTATTACTAATATATTTCGATCTGATTATCAAATAAACACCGAGCACATACAAATAATCGAGACTAGGATAGGTGCCACACACCTTTTCTTATTCTTGGTGGTGCTAACTTATCTAAAAATGATACTGCTATCATGGATTAGTCAGATTTTCACTTTTCAATATCTATTATAGACATCTACATATTTGAATCGAATATTTATTTATTCTTGGCAAAATGAGTAAACCAGTGAATTTGATCAGCTAATGCCTTATCTTTAGCGTATTTAACGACTGGATTACTAATATCCCCTCTAGAGGCAAACCCATGTTCCACACCAGAGAAAAGATCCAATTGCCATCTAGCGCCAATTTCTTTCAACTTATCTTCAGTTTGATGTCTTAACTCTTCAGGGAAAATAACATCAGTTTCAGCTGCAGATATCAACAATGGTTTTCCAATTTCAGCTACTTCATCTATTGATACCAATGATGGATGAGCCACAGCAGCAGCGTCCGCCAACCCATTAACTTTAGAGATTTGTTGAATGGCAAATTTAGCACCATAACAATAACCTAACACACCAACAAATTTAGGATTATGTTCTTTTCTCAATTGAGTTAAGAAGTTGTCCACTACCGGTCTGGTCTTCTCTGGTGCATGGTTCACTAACCAAGGAATATGATCAAAATCACCGGACAAATCAGTGACTTCGTCACCAAATAGAATGTCGGGTACGTACACTCTAAATTTACCACAACAACCCAATTGATCTGCAATCAATTTACCGTTGTTTAACTTGTTACCGTACACGTCAGTCAAGATGACAATAACGTTGTCAGATGAGGCAGGTCCAGTGATGTAAGTGTCAACCCCATACATTTCGACATGACTACCTTTAGTAGCACCTTCGTGATAAAAACCTTTGAAACAGCAGTCGCCTGGTGGATTAGAAGCCATATTGTAGATTTATTTAGTGGTTATTTGAATATTCCACTGAATGTGGAGAAAGATCTGCAGTTAATGATTACATAATAAACCGGATTCCTTTATATATGGAAAAAACATCAGACAATATATCATTTATTTGGTACGCATTAAATAGGGACTCACTCAAGATAGGGGCTTTCTTTAGTGCAAGGTCTTCTTGTACTCGACTTCTTCTGCGATTTGGGATAAGTTTACACACGTCTCTATATGTGTATTATTATTAACAGATACTGTTCGGGTATTTCTTGGCGTTAGATATTGCTTGATTCGAAGTTCTTAACGAAATCTGTTACATTATTTTAGACACAGTAAAAAATATTAACATTGACACCACCACATAATGAGATCCTACAGATAGCAACATCGTAGAGGGATATTGCTTTGTATTACTGTCACTATAGTGATATATAGTACTATATATATGTTTACCCGCACTTTTTGTTAAAAATATATAATATGTAACTTATTTAATATTAACACAGTGGAACGGATACGGTGGCAAAGAGAGTCAATACAAGCAACAAACAACATTATGACTTCAATTGGTACTGGTTACGACTTGTCAAACAGTGTTTTCTCACCAGACGGTAGAAATTTCCAAGTGGAATACGCAGTAAAAGCTGTAGAGAACGGTGCCACTTCTGTGGGTATTAAATGTCAAGACGGTGTCGTCTTTGGTGTAGAGAAATTGATCACTTCCAAATTGTTGGTCCCGGGGAAGAACGTGAAGATCCAAACGGTGGACAGACACATTGGGTGTGTTTATTCTGGTTTGATCCCAGATGGTAGACATTTAGTGAATAGAGGTAGAGAAGAGGCAGAAAGTTTTAAAAGATTATACAATAAGAGAATCCCAATCCCTGCATTTGCTGACCGTGTTGGTCAATACGTGCAAGCACACACCCTATATAACAGTGTAAGACCATTTGGTGTGGCTACTATCTTTGGTGGTGTGGATGATGATGGTGCTCATTTGTATATGTTAGAACCAAGTGGTGCCTATTGGGGGTATCAAGGTGCTGCTACTGGTAAAGGTAGACAATCTGCCAAGGCAGAATTGGAGAAATTAATGGATTCCAACGAGTCAGGACTAACGGCTAAAGAAGCTGTGAAACAAGTGGCAAAGATCATTTACATTGCTCACGAGGACAACAAAGAAAAGGAATTTGAATTAGAATTGAGTTGGTGTTCTGTATCGGAGACTGGTGGGTTACATAAATTTGTCCCTAAGGATTTACTCAATGAAGCCATCGAATTTGCCAAGAAGGAAACCACACACGCCGAAGACAGTGATGACGACAGTGATGACGACAGCGATGACAATGACAGTGATAACAATGACAACAACGAAAAAGATCAAGAGGGAGATATCAACATTGAATAATTTGTATAATATCAGTATCATCTCTATATAATATATCAATATCATATCACTATATTGTTACCCTCTTCAGTTAATTAATTACTATGAATTATATTTAAAAAATGTTAGATAGCGATAAGTAGTAACAATCAATGCCTAGTATTATAATAGCAATGAACTGATACCATTGCAAATTCTATATACAACTGTAATTTATAGAAGACAATAAGTTAACAAACTAGAATAATGTATTTACCGTTTCTTTTATTTATAGGAATCTTTTCAAATGTAATATATTCTCAGATTTTGGAATTCAATGTTGGTGATGATGGTGACTACCGAAAACTCAATTTCAAGAATGAACCCGATCTTTCAACTGGTGCTTTAGAATCTGCCCAGTATTTAGGGATAAATGATACCATTGTTGCAAATTATAATAATTCAAACATCAAAGAATCTACAATAAGTTCAGAAATTGGCAAGAGACCTATTTCTGATATCAACGGAGACCGCTGGTATGACAGCTTTTGCCAATCTGAAAATTGTCGTGCCACACTTTCAAGTATTACAAAGTTCTACAGTTCAGTTGAGGCTATTAATAGATATCTCGCTAATTTATTACCAAATATAGGTGATTACATTGAAAAATATCGCCCAAAAGTGAATTGTGGTAATGACGATATATGGATTCTTATTAGAGATAATTCTGAATGGGGAGCACATTTTACAATTTACACAACGGATAGTAATTGTGATAACACCGTATCTCCTAATGATATAAGATGTGCTTTGGAAAAAGTTGTTTCTGATGAAGATTGTTACCACAAGACCGCATTCTGTGTTGAAATGGACAATGTTGGAACATGGAAGGCCGATATCCGTTTGCAAAGGACTCCTTTTCTTAGTAATATTTATGACATACCCTGTTCGGCAGAAAACACCATGACGGTCAAATATGAAACTGGCTGTACTGGTGAGCATATTAGATATGAATTATGAACTGTATTAAAAAACGCAAACTGTTTTTATGTCTTTTGATATTGCGTATTAGTGATCATATATTCGTTTTGTTTTAATACCTAGATTTACCATATACAATATAATTTAAAAAACCCTATCTATATGAATATTGAGTGTTCGTGACAATATTTACTTAGTGAAGTTATCAATAATTGGCTATGTATGGTGGAAATATTCTGTTCAGTTATATATTAATAAAAACTATAAAACAAAAATTATAAATAAAATTGAGACAATATTTCCGATTACGGTATTGACAAAACTGTCATTTTGTTATCGTTTCCAAAAACTGAAAATAACAGCAGAGTAAAGAAGAATACAAGCAGTGTGACATATCTAAGTTTATAATACTAATGGGACAGTGTAAATGTAAACCAGTTCCTAAAGGGAAGAAGAAAGATTTACTTCCTTGTGAAATCTTCAAGAATGAATTCAGTTATTTGATATATGAATTGTCCCATCAAATTGTATTCGTTATTTGGAGTTGTATGTTTAGCACATTATTATTGGCGATCTATTTTATAGCGAAATACACCAATCCAACACAATTACAAGTATTAGGATTAATATTGTTTACTCTGTTTATGATTGTCATGGCGGCGATTCCCATTGGCTTTTATTTGCAACCATTTACATTAAACGCAAAACTGAAATTCCTTGATCAAGTGATAAGAAATAAGCCCAATTTAGATGTCGCTACATGGAGGATAATCGTACAACATATGAACAATTTTCTATATGAAAACAATGAATGGCCCACACCATTCTATTTTTATGATGGTAACAGCTGCCATATCTTTTTCCAGCGTATGGTCATTAGGAAATATACTGGTACTTCTTCTCAAGACACGCAATCTATTAAAAATGAGTTTGTAAGTTATGAAGATTATAGTATTGGTAAATATATAAACAAGGCCAAAGATATTTACAACCAAAGTGTAGATGAATATTTGAAAGCTGAATATCCCGAATATTGAACAATTGACTCCAGAATATGCACAGTAAAATTTCAAGTCTTCTAAGATAGATGTGCAGATCTATCATTACATACTTTTTCCCTTAGTATTTACTGATATTTATAAAAATTCTTCGACTTTACTTACCCTCTTCAGTTAATTAATTATCTTTTTACTATGAATTTGATCTAAAGAATGTTAAATAGCGATAAGTAGTAACACTCGATGCCTCGTATTACAGTAGCAATGAACTGATACCATTGCAAATTCTATATACAACTGTAATTTATAGAAGACAATAAGTTAACAAACTAGAATAATGTATTTACCGTTTCTTTTATTTATAGGAATCTTTTCAAATGTAATATATTCTCAGATTTTGGAATTCAATGTTGGTGATGATGGTGACTACCGAAAACTCAATTTCAAGAATGAACCCGATCTTTCAACTGGTGCTTTAGAATCTGCCCAGTATTTAGGGATAAATGATACCATTGTTGCAAATTATAATAATTCAAACATCAAAGAATCTACAATAAGTTCAGAAATTGGCAAGAGACCTATTTCTGATATCAACGGAGACCGCTGGTATGACAGCTTTTGCCAATCTGAAAATTGTCGTGCCACACTTTCAAGTATTACAAAGTTCTACAGTTCAGTTGAGGCTATTAATAGATACCTTGCTAATTTATTACCAAATATAGGTGATTACATTAAAAAGGATAGTCCAAAAGTGAATTGTGGTTCTGACGATATATGGATTCTTATTAGAGATAATTCTGAATGGCAAGTAGCTATTTCAATATACACAACTGGTGATAATTGTGATACTACTGCAAGTGAAGGAGACATTAGATGTGCTTTAGAATATGCTCTTGCTGATGAAGAGTTTCATCACAAGATGTCCTTCTGTGTTCATATGACTCATCAAGGGACATGGAACGCGGATATCCGTTTACAAAGAATTTGGGATGCATTTTATCAAAATATTTGGGACATTGCTTGTTACCCAGAAAACATCAAAAACTTCGCATATGATACTGGTTGTACTGAAGATCATATTAATTCGAATCATAAACTGTATGAAAAAGAAATACGCTAAGTATTTCATTCGATGTCTGTTGAAAGTCAACCACTATTAATTATTTGAATTGTCAATTAACTGACTATTGTTGTTGGCTGTACTATATTTTTTTATTTAATATATCCAGAGTAACAGAAGACAAGAAATGTTTCATTTTCTCAAAGTAAGATTTATTCTACCAAGTTATGTATATTCATTATTCAAGGTTGTATATTTGATAGTTTAGTATTGGGATCAAGAACAGACAATTTTCAAGTTCTTTACAAATACTCGATTTATAATTATTTCCACAAAGGCATGATCAGTCACGGTCATCATGTAGATAAAGCATTAAATACTTTGCATTATTATTTACAGACGTCTGTATAAATGTATCGACATTACTTACCCGCTTTATTATTTTTCAGTGAAAAATTATTAGTGAAAAATTTTTTTACAGTGAACAAAGACATCATCACCGCCAAACACGT
Source organism: Kazachstania bromeliacearum (assembly GCA_003708535.3). Taxonomy (NCBI): domain Eukaryota; kingdom Fungi; phylum Ascomycota; class Saccharomycetes; order Saccharomycetales; family Saccharomycetaceae; genus Kazachstania; species Kazachstania bromeliacearum. The sequence goes on along the minus strand of PPOP03000022.1, from coordinate 45,011 downwards.
AAGGAATAGCAACAACAAAAAGTAGCAATGTCCACCGCCGAATTTGAGGATATTAAGTTGGAAGACATCCCTGTTGATGACATCGACTTCTCCGATTTAGAGAAACAATACCAAGTGGAAGATGAGTTCAGTTTCGATCAATACGTTGTGGTCACTGGTGCACCAGTGATTCCTGAATCTAAAGTACCATTATTGACCAAGGCTTTAACTGGTTTATTCAGTAAGGCTGGGAAAGTCGTAAACATGGAATTCCCAATTGATGAAGAGGCTAAGAAGTCCAAGGGGTTCTTGTTTGTTGAATGTGGATCTGTTGAAGACGCCAAAAAAATTATTAAGGCTTACCATGGTAAAAGATTAGATGTGAAACATCGTCTTTTCATTTATACTATGAAGGACATTGAAAAATTCAACGATTCTGACTCTTTAGAATTTAAAGAACCTGAATTACCTGAATTTGTTTCCTCTGGTGATTTGAAATCTTGGTTATTAGATGAAAAGGTTAGAGACCAATACGTTTTACAAAATGATAAATTGACCACCATCTTTTGGAACTCTAGAAATGTGGATGATGAAGAAAATGTTGTGGAATCAAGAACCAATTGGTCTACCAACTACGTTAGATTCTCTCCAAAGGGTACTTACATTTTCTCTTATCACATGCAAGGTGTTACCGCTTGGGGTGGTAAACATTTTGATCGTTTAAGAAGATTTTACCATCCAAATGTGAGAACTTCTGCAGTGTCACCAAATGAAAAATATTTAGTTACTTTCTCCACTGATCCAATCAAATTAGAAAATGATGCTGAATTAATTGAAAATGGTGAACAATCACCATTCACCATTAAGAATGAAGGTCATCAATTATGTATTTGGGATATTAACTCTGGTTTATTATGTGCTACTTTCCCAGTGATTAAATCAGAATTCTTACATTGGCCATTAATCAGATGGTCTTACAATGACAGATACTGTGCTAGAATGGTTGGTGATACATTAGTGGTTCATGACTCTGAAAAGAGATTTGCTCCATTAGAATCCAAATCATTAAAAGTACCAGGTATTAGAGATTTCTCTTTTGCTCCAACTGGTGTTAAATTACAACCATTTAGAAATGGTGATGAACCAAGTGTTCTTTTGGCTTATTGGACTCCAGAAACTAATAACATGTCTTGTAAGGCTACCGTGGTGGAAGTTCCACGTGGTAGAGTGTTAAAGACTGTTAATTTAGTGCAAGTGTCCAATGTTACTTTACACTGGCAAAATCAATCTGAATTCCTATGTTTCAATGTGGAACGTCACACTAAATCTAAGAAGACTTATTTCAGTAACTTGGAAATTTGTAAATTGACTGAAAAGGATATCCCAGTCGAGAAGATTGAATTAAAGAATCGTGTTGTGGAATTCGAATGGGAACCACATGGAAAGAGATTCACACTTATTGCTTTGGATGAAACTGGTGATGATAACCTTGCTATTCCACGTAATATGGTTCAATTCTATGCTCCAGAAAAGAAGGAAAGTAAGAACGCTGGTGCCAACACTGACACTTCTGTGAAGAAATGGGTCTTAGTGAAGGAATTAGACAAGAGATTTACCAACACTTTGTCATGGTCACCAAGTGGTAGATTCATTGCTGTGGCTACATTAGTGAAACCAAACATGAAGAAATCAGAAATTGAATTTTACGATGTTGAATTTGCCGGTGAAAAGAACAGTAACGATGCCGAAAACGTTGCCATGTCTTTGAAAGAAATTGGTAACCCACCATGTGGTGCTGTCACTGATATGACTTGGGATCCATCTGGTAGATTCTTGGTCTGTTGGTCCAGTTCTTTGAAACACAAGATCGACAACGGTTACAAGATGTTTGACGTCGCTGGTCAATTGATCAAGGAAGAAAGTATTGCCAACTTCAAGAATTTCATGTGGAGACCAAGACCTGAATCTAAATTGACCAATGCTGAAAAGAAGAAGGTCAGAAAGAATTTGAAGGAATGGTCTGCTCAATTCGAAGAACAAGATGCCATGGAGGCTGACACTGCCACCAGAGACTTGATCTTGAAACAACGTGAGATGTTAGCCGAATGGACCGCTTACAGAGCTTCCACCAACGAACACTTACAATCTACTTACGGATTCCCTGCATTCGACCGTTTGGAATTATCCACCAACGATGAAGACTACGCCACCGTTGAAGAGATCAAAGAAGAAATCGTTGAAGAGAAGAAGGAGAAGGTCGTCGCTGAATGATCGTAACACTATAATATAACAACACCTTATATATATCTGTATATTAAATTCTTTTTATTACTGTCACAAATTCATGTCACGTGCAATTACCAAAAGGAGAAAGAACATTTTTTACGGCCAAAAAAAGAAACAAAACGCAAAGAATTTTTTAATCACACTATAATTAATTATCAAACAATACAAAAGATAGATAGTGTTTGTGATTGTATTTTCCACTAACAAAACAAGTAAGAAGAAACGTGCAAGAACATGTCCAATCTCTTTGTAGTGGGCCGCGATGTGTCGCTGGCAGGTATTGACGAGTCTTTGTTTGACAGGACAGTGAAATTGAACCGTGTCGGAGAATTGCTAGAGAGATTGTACAGAGATAGAGTGTCTCCCCTGCCCAACCCACTGAATTACGAGACAGGTGTCTCTCTAGTGGTTTGTGACCAAGCACAAGATATACGGCAATTGGATGATATCTTCACAAGATTCTTACCCACTTTTAACATTAAAGCTGTACAAAGAAACCAAGTGGATTTTGTAGATATCATTACCCAAATAGCTGAAGAACAACATCTGTCTCGACATAGAACGATGAGAATGAATCATTGGATGCATCACTACCACAAGGAAGACGAGGAAGAGGAAGAGGAGAAGGAACCACATTCTGCATGTCAAAATAATTTGTACACAATGTTGTCTCATTGGACACAAACTCAAGTGGATAGTCCTTCACATATACCGACACCATTGACCACTATCAAATTCGATGAAATGATTAAGACTATGGATGATAAAGCTAGTGAACCGGAAGATTTTGCTTCATTGCTTTCCACTTGGAATTTTTCTGCTTTAAATTTAACAACATCGCAATTGATTAAATGTGGGTTTTACATCTTAAAACAATTAGCTACATTGGCTCAAGTCGAAGTGGAGGATAATCAATTGTATTTGCTTTTGTTCACTCTAGAGGCATCTTATCATCAAATTAATAGATTCCATAATTTTAAACATGCTATCGATGTTATGCAAGCCACTTGGAGACTTTGCTCTAAAGTGTTACCAGGGAATCACAAGATCACATTATTATTATGTTTGGCTGCAATTGGTCATGATGTAGGTCACCCAGGTACTAATAACGCTTTGTTCAATAAAACATCACCAATTAGTGTAATGTTTAATAATAAGTCTATTTTGGAAAATTTCCATTTCCAAGTGTTTAATACAATTTTATCTACCATCTGGCCTGCCACTAATGAATTAATTGACGCTGATGAAATAAATCTTGTCGAATTAGCCATATTGGCCACAGATATGAGTTTACATGCAGATTATGTGAAGATATTGAGTGATAAGAGTCGGGATGAATTAACATTAAATGAATTAATATGTTTAATTATTAAAGCTGCAGATATTTCTAATGTTACAAGACCACTGGATGTATCAGCAAAATGGGCGTTCTTAATTACATTGGAATTTAAAGATTGTGCATCGTTACAAAATTTTTTCGATGAAGATCCTCAACCATTTAATTGTACTAAATTCTCTGGCGTGAAAGATTACGAATATGAGCATGATTTTGATATGGATTTTGAAATTGAAATGCATGAATTAATTCATTCTAAAAATTTTTCAGTCGAGAAACTTTTACAAAAATATCCAATGATACCTAACGGTCAAATTTTTTTCATTAACACTTTTGCATTTGAATTTTTCAATAAACTATCCATTGTATTTCCAGAATTAACATTCCTGATTGATAATGTTAACTCTAATAAAACATATTGGTTACAACAACAACAAAAATAAAAAAAAAAACTATCTATATAACTAACTAATGATATATCTATATAATAATTAAACAGAAATAATAAAAACAATACAGAAAATATTAATCTATAATTTATGTGTTAATTTATATACTTTAATTAGATATTATTAGTAGTATTGTTATATACAGTTTTATCGATCAAACCCTGCTCTTTACGTTCTTTCACCACACTAAATGCCTTTAATAATTTTCTTCTAGCACCTAATGCACTAACACCTTTCTCCTCTAGTTGCTGATCATCTAAATATATTAATTTATCCCAAGTCATATCATTTAATACATCCGAATATTTATGTAATCTTAATGATTTCAACCATGATGGGATATTGCTTAATAATTTTGGGTCAGTTAAACTTTCAGGACTCATGGATACGTTATTATTTGGATTGATAGGACTAGCAGCATTACTATTATTATTAGTATTTTTCGAAACATCTTGATTATTAGAATTACTATTATCTCTTCTTTGACTCAAAACAGAAGGGGTCATCCTACTTCTAGCAAAAGGAGTTTGAATAACATTGCCATTATTGTTATTATTATGATTATTGTTTTGATTTAATTTAGAATTTTGTTTAATCATATGTGGATCAGCTGATTTTGGTCTTTGTAAGTTATCATTAATGTAATCGAAAAATGGTTGATTTATAGATGATGGTTGTGGTGGCGGAGACCATGGATGATATGGTACAGAAATATCTTCTCTCTTTTCCAATTGGGTAGGAGCAAAAACAGAATCTAGATTTAACATCGAAGGATCATTATCATTAATAACATGATTTTTTTGAAGACTTGGTGATGATAAATAACCACTATTCATTAAACTTTCTAATTTAAGTTTTGTGTATTGTAAAACTTCATCACTTAAACTAGATAATAAGTTATCCATCATTATATTTTGCTGTGGGTTTGACAAATTGGATACCCATGAACAAAGTTGATTAATATCTTGAGTGAAATTAACAGTAGGATTATTACTGTCTTGTAACTGAGGGGGAACTAATCTTTGTTGTTGTTGTTGCTGTTGTAGTTGCATCTGTTGTTGTAATAGAGGTAGTGGTGGTGATGTGTATACATTATTAAACAATGATCTACCATTAGTGGTGGTACCCGTACTAGTTGTAATACTAGCCCCTATATCCGTATCAGATGGCAAGGACGAAGAAGAAAATTGATGCGCAGTGGGTGAATGTAACCCAGATGATAACATAGCAGAACCTGCTGCTGTGGTGGATGAAGATGCAGTTGTTTGTGAAGCGGGACGATTCATAAAGGGACTCGTCATGGGCACAGGTTGTTGAATGAACCCACCACCATTATTATTATTGTTATTATTATTGATGGAAGGATCTGCATTTAATGTAGACGCTATGGATGAGTTTGATGGGAGTTGTTCTAGGTTAAACGATTGTTGGTCCAACATATCATTGAATGACATAGCATATGAACGTTGTGAGCCCATACTGGGGGATAATAGCCCAATATTATTAATATTAGCATTGTTATTGGAATTAATGGCTGTGGACTGAGGTGACAACAGTACAGCACCTGGGTGGGCACCCCTCGCGTACGGCGACCGCGGCCTGTTCGCATTAGCATTAGAGTTCATTACAGGATTGGTGTTAATATTGGGGGGTGATTGCCTGATTCTTGTTACCTCATCTTAAAATTAAATCTTAGTAACAATTTCTTAGATCTGAAAAATTTTCTTTTTTATTCCGGTTTTTTTCCTTTGAATTTTTTCTGTGCATTTCAAAAGTGACAGTAAATATTTAGGTCATAAATTGCGAGAATCTTGTAGTGTATTTGATGTGTGTATTTGCTTGGTGATGTGGTGACAGGGGTAACATTACTGTAATGATATGAACTATATCATAGGATAGTTTGGTTTAGTTAAATCAAGTATGCTGCATATTTTGTTCAATTCTATCGTAAAGTTCAAAATTGCAAGAGTTTTCTAGGTATCACTTTTGTCAGATATCCCCCCGGTGGTCACATATATATATACTCAATATATTTTATACAATGTTATTTTATAGTTGACAGTGACTTTACACAAGCACCCCCTCCCCCCAACAAGTTATTATTAACATTTTCATTAAATTGAATATTTATATACAGACACATACACATATATTTACTAACAGAGACATGTCACTTTCTATTACCCTCTGGGCACTATATCGATTAAGAAGTCAAACATATCACTTTTCTTCAGGGCTTCAGCGATATCTGCTTTTTGCAGCGTTCTTCTTTTATTCTTTTCCGCGACACACCATGCTCTCATGGTCAACTCTGTGATAAATATCTCACATGCCTTTGAAAAGATAATGGGTGCCTCTGCACTGATCATCCTCACTTCTTCATCTGTCTTCATCACTTTACGGATCCTCGCAAAGGGTAACGAATGTGATCTGAAATCGTCTGTGTGTTCCGAATCTGGTTCATTGGTCAATTCAATCTCATTAATTAACTCTTGCCAATATTGTACCATTATCTCCCTGTAATGACCTGTGAGCCCCTGCCCGACATTTCTAAAGATATCGTAATCCTCTTCATCTCCGTCCAAAATGTCGACTTCTTGTTGCTGTAGTGGTTCTTGTGACCCTTCACCCATCATTTGTGAGCCTCCCGGCGTCTCCATACCCATTTCATTAGTCATTTCGTTGCTTTCCATCGTTAAAAAGTTGCAGTTTGTTTTGTTATTTAATTTAATAATCTTAAATTTTGAAAACCTCCTTTTAAAGATAAACCTAAATTATAGTGATAACAAGTATATAATACAATACAATACAATATATTCCCAACAAATGAGACAGTTTCAATCGTTTGGTACCACAGAAAAGTCCACATTCTCTAAACACAAAGAACCAAGTTATAGCGATATTTATGCAGAACCAGAGAATTTCTTGGAGATCGAAGTGGTGAACCCAAAGACACATATGCCCTCGGCTACTTCTAAGGAGATGTTCACCGACTACGAGATGATCTGTAGAACCAATCTACCAAATTTTCATTCTGGATTCTTTAAAGTGAGGAGACGGTACTCTGATTTTGAATATTTTAGGAAATGTTTAAAGAAGGAAATGGTTATATTGAATCACACTAAAGTGAATATACCACATTTACCGGGCAAGATTATACTAAGTAACAAGTTCAACGATGATGTGATAGAAGAGAGAAGGGTTGGATTGAATAAATGGATACAAGCAGTCGCTGGTCATCCATTGTTGCAATCCGGTTCCACAGCATTGATAAGGTTTATTGAAGAGGAGAAATTTACAGGTTGATTAAAACGGGTTCCCTCCTTACAATATACATTACACAATTCGAGATTACACTACCATTAGCACATTATGCCTTGACCCATATATATAATTCGTCATTATAGCACTATTTAATTTTTTCAATATGAAAATTTCCATCAATATTTAATGACAACAAACTTTATATAACACCAAGAGAAGTACACATCAAAATATGAAGAAATCTACTCTGATATCAATTGATGCATTTTCTAGAGCAGAGGATGATGTACGTATCCGTACTAAATCAGGTGGTATTATCACTGTAGCATGTTTCGTCATCACTTTATGTTTATTATTGAGTGAATGGTGTTCATTTAACACTATTGTCACTAGACCCAATTTGGTTATTGATAGAGAACGTAATCTGAAATTAGATTTGAACATGGATATATCCTTTCCACATATTCCTTGTGATTTGTTAAATTTCGATATTCTAGATGATTCTGGTGCTCTTTTATTAGACGTTAACGGCCAATCAGGTTTCACCAAGACAAGATTAGACTCCCAAGGTAATAAAATGGAAAGCTCTGTCTTTAAATTGGGTGACGATGTCTCTGAATATGCACCTGAAGATGAAAACTATTGTGGTTCTTGTTATGGTGCCAAAGATCAAAGTGGAAACGATCAATTAGAGAAGAAGGATAAAATCTGTTGTCAAACGTGTGATGATGTACGTAACGCATACATGGATGCTGGCTGGGGGTTCTTTGATGGTAAGAATATAGAACAATGTGAAAGATCAGGTTACGTGGCTAAAATTAATCAACATTTAAATGAAGGTTGTAGAGTCTCTGGGGGTGCTCAATTGAATAGAGTTCATGGTAATATACATTTTGCTCCAGGGAAGGCATTCCAAAATAGAGGTGGTCATTTCCATGACACTTCATTTTATGATCAAACAGCTCAATTGAATTTTGATCACATTATACATCATTTAAGTTTTGGTCAACCAGTGGCCAACCATTTAAGTTTAGAACATGGTGCTGGTGCAGCCACATCACCTCTAGATGGGTTTGAAGTGAAACTTGATTATGATTCTCATGATCATCAATACATTTATTTCACAAAGATTATCTCTACCAGATATGAATATTTAAATGGTACTAAAATAGAAACAGCACAATTTAGTTCCACATTCCATGCTAAACCATTAGCAGGTGGGAAATCCAAGACAGACCCAAATGTAGTTCATGTGAGAGGTGGATATGCAGGGCTTTATTTTGAAATTGAAATGTCACCTTTAAAAGTCATTAACAAAGAACAACATTTAATTACTTGGTCCGGGTTCTTATTGAATTGTATCACTTCCATTGGTGGTGTTTTAGCTGTGGGGACCATTATAGATAAAGTCCTTTATAAGACGCAGAGATCACTATTAAATAAGAAACAATAGAAATAGATAAGTAAACTTGTATAATCGACCATTAAAAATGAATAAATAAGAAAAAAAATTAAATAAATAAATACTATTCTTGTATCAAGTACAAGAATATTTAGGTCCATCTCCACCTTCTGGCACAACCCAATTAGTATCCTTAGTAGGGTCCTTTATATCACAAGTCTTACAATGTATACAATTTTGTGAATTGATTTTAAATTTCATTTCACCGTCACCATTATCCACAAATTCATAAACACCAGCCGGACAATAACGAGCCTCAATACCTTTCCAGTTTGGATATGATTTAGCAGTATGCTTTGCTAAATCCTGGTCGGAACCTATTCTTAAATGGCATTGTTCTGAATCATCATGATATGTACCAGTTCTAGAGATAGATGTCATAATGTCAAACGATATTTTATTGTCTGGTTTAGGGTAATGAATAGGTTTGAAAAATTTGGCATGCTTGGTTCTTTCAGCATCTGTTTCATTATATTGGAAAGTCCAAGGAACACGCCCTTTCAAAATTAATGAATCCAAACTTGAATACATCATACCACCATATAACCCTAATGAAGTATTGAATGAAGGTCTTATATTACGAACTTCATTCAATTCATCATGAATCCATGATTTAGATACTGCTTCTGGGTATGATTCTAAATTAATCACATTGCCCAGATCCAAATTCTCCACAGAATTCGAATCCAATTCTTCCTCCATCGCTTCACCAAATTGTTCTTCTAAACTTGGTAACGATGACATTTGCTGATAAATCTCATCAGCTGCGAGCATCCCACTTTTCATGGCAGTATGACTTCCTTTAATTCTAGGGACATTCATAAACCCTGCAGATGCACCGACAAGGACACCACCGGGGAAATTTAATTTGGGTATAGCTTGTAACCCACCTTCATTCAATGCACGAGCAGCATATGAAATACATTTCCCACCTTGTAAAACTTTAGAATAATATGGATGATGTTTCATTTTTTGAAATTCTTGATATGGTGACACATAAGGATTTGCATAATCTAAACCTACCACAAGACCCACTGTGACAAGTCCATCACCAAAATGATATTGGAAACCACCACCATAAACGTTTTTAGATAGTGGGTACCCCATTGTATGTGATACAAACCCCTTTTGGAATTTTTCTGGTTCCACTTTCCAAACTTCTTTTAACCCCAGACCATAAGTCTGTTTTGATTTATTCTTGGCATATAAATCAAATTTATTAATAATCTGTTTAGTTAAAGAACCACGACAACCTTCAGCTAACACGGTTTGTCTTGCCTGGAATTGTAACCCACGTTCAAAAGTTTCCTTTGGGTTGCCCTTCGCGTCAATACCGAGATCTTTAGTAGCGACACCTGTCACTGCGTCACGTTCTTTATTGTAAATGACATCAGAGACACTCACACCAGGATACAATTCTACACCTAGTTCTTCAGCCCTCTCACTAAGCCATTTAGTCAATTGACTCAATGATCCAACATAATTTTTCTTTTTGTTGATCAGTCCTGGAGGTATCGGTAATGGCACGGATAATTTAGAATTAATTAATAATTTGAAATCATCTCCTGTGACTTTCGTCAATATATCATTGGGCAATTGTACACCTGGTAGCAATTCATTAAGAGCCTTTGGATCAATCACTGCACCAGATACTATATGAGAACCGAATTCTGCCCCTTTCTCTAAAACCACTACACGATATTTATTTTGTTCATCTAATTGTTTAAATCTAATGGCTGTAGCTAAACCGGCGGGACCCCCACCAACAATACATAAATCCACCAAATCGACAATCCTCGGTGAATTCACCACACTGTAAAACCGTCTTAACATCATCTATCAATTGTATAATCTTGTCAGGAGATCAAGATAGTTTTAGGAGTAAATGTCGCTAAAAAAAAACCTAAATTTTCTTATTTTTATATAAAAAAACTACAGAAAAAAACCAACAATTTAATTATAATAATACAATATATAAATAATGACACAATTGTTTAATCTCTAATTAAAACATTGTATCAAGATCGTCCATGGAGATAGATTCAGGAGAACCAATCTCTTTTGTTAAGAACCCGTCTCTTACAATTTTAGTCCATTCATTATTTTGATTATATGATGGTAAAATTGTAGTAGATTGTTCTGTAATAATTGGTGTATGTGAAGATATCAATTTTTGTATATTTGCTGTACTGTTACTGTTAGATTGAAATCCATTCTTTGGTAACAATTTTGATATTCTTGGTGCAGCTGCCACAGCAGTCATGTAATTATTATTACTACTACTGTTATTTACTGATGTAGCGGAAGTAGATATACTTGTACTGCTACTACTATTATTATTACTTTGACTGATCTCTCTAGGTGTCATTGAACGATCCGGAGTCATTGTCTTCATCTTTTTAGGAGAAGAATTATTATTGTTTTTATTCGATTTATTATTTGTTTTTTTACTGTCATTCATTTCATTAATTGTCCTTTTCTTAGTATTATTACTGTTATTGTTACTTATTTGTGGTGTAGTTGATGGTGGTTTCATTATGTCATTATTATTATTTGTGGTGGTGGTAGTGGCTGTACTGTTATTGTTATTGTTATTATTTGATGCACTTGTCAATGTAGCAGACACTGGTGATGAAGAGTAAGGAATATTAAATTCTGGAGTCAATGTAAAATTTAAATTTGTTAATAATGATTTATCATTACTTGTATTTAAATTAATCAATTGATTATCATTTAATACACCAGAAGAATTTGATGTGGTTAACTCCATTTGTTGTTTCAATTGATTGGCTACTACTTGTGCTTGTTCTTTATAATCTGGTGAGAGTATACCTCTGTAGATGTATAACATTCTTCTTGGTGATGAATTTGACCATTCTCTAGAGATAGCATAAGTCAATGTTTTTTCACCCTTTTCAATTTTTTTCACATAAGCATTTAATTTAGCAGATATTAAATTTGATAATTTAGTGGATAAATTTGACATCTCTGGATGTTTAATTAATAAATGATCACATAATTGTTTCACCGTCATACCATTTTGATTTGGATCCATTTCCCATAATATTATAAACACAGCGAATAAGACTTCATCATCCAGGGGTGTAGTTCTATCTTCTGGCATAGGTCTTTCCCCCGTGACAGGAATCAATTTAGATATTTCTAACATTGGATTATTATCCTTCTTAGCCAAGTTATTAGCATCTTTTTTCAATTTGCCTTGTGATTTACCCGATGTACTGTTGTGGTTCATAGCATCCTGTGGTTGTAAACTTGGATTAATGTCTACTAAATCCACCGTATCAGACCCAGGGAATGAAGTAGCATTAGTACTACTACTAGCACTATTATTTGTATTATTGTTGTTATTCATATTGAATTGGAATATTGGTGATGTATTATTATGTAATAAATCATTTTCCATTGTAAGCATTTGTAAAGGTCTTGAATTAGTTAAAGCCATGATTTATTATATGTCTTGCTTTTTTCAGTATTCTTTTTTTTTAATTTATACCTTTTTAATAAAAACACACTTAAGGGTTCTCAAATAATAGCTTTTTTCCCAAACAATAACAAATATATTAAATACAATATAATATTGCTTAAAATTAAATTAATTTTTACCCAAAATGGAAATTGCAGGGTAAGACAGTAAGGCCCTAAATATATTAGTAATAAACTCCGGTGAAAAATAAGATGACAAAATTGGAAAATGAGTACGACTTGCGACTCATGAAATTATGTTTTTTGCGTGGGTACCCCAGAGTGTGTCCGAAAGCGGAAATTTGCGGGATTGAAATTATAAAATTTGCTTTTTTCTGTTGCGAAAAAACAAACAACTTCTCGCGTGACTGCGCAAAAAAGGGGCCAATTTAAAGAAAAAAAAACTTATGCGTTTGCGGGTAATATTTATATATGTTCTATTTATATGTTTATGATTTTTTTAGGGGGCGGCGCGCGAGACTCTTTTCACCGCGGAGTTATTTGAGTCCGCGGAGGAAATGGCGTCATCCGAAAACGGTCTTTTCTTCAAATGAACTGGGGTCGTTGGGGTCATGGGGATACGATTCTTGTAGTGGTTAACTTGTAAAGGTGTATTTGTGCACTGTTTCTTCTCTAACAAGCTGTCAATGTATTGATTCATGGCCAAATCTCTTTGATGTTCACCGTATTGTTTCAAATACTCTTGTAATTTGACAAACAATTGTTTATATTTGGTGGCATATTTTAATTTAAAACTTGATGGTAATTTACCGTTTAAATTAACTAAATGACGTAACATTGATTTAGACAATTTGTTACCATTGTATTGGTAAGTAGTTTGTGGTTTGTTCAAGTCCAATACTAATTCCAATACAGATGTGACAATCTTGGAAGGTTCATAATTCATTGAAATTTGTGGTGTGAAACACATTAATTCACAAATCATAATGGTCATTATTTTCAAATCATTGACGTTATCACCCAAAGTACTTCCCTTGGTGAATAGAATCAAATCCACAAAGAGATCATAAGTGGGGATTGATGATACACACCAATCTAATTGTGTCAATATTTGTAATTCCATAAATTTAAATTGTTTGGTATCATATTGTAAACAACATAATTCCACTAAAGTGTTTAACGAAGGGATTTTCCTTTTGACGTCATACATCTTGGATGAAATCCATAAACTTGTTAAAGCGACTAATTGATAATTATAATTTTTCAAAACGTATTTGGAAGTATATTTATCAATAATGTTAAAAGTTTGAAATAATGTGGTGGTCGATAAAGATAACCTTGAATGACAACACATTATGAATTCAAAAATCAAATATCTCATTTGTGAATTGATAAATGGTTGATTTTGGAAACTGATCCAATTAAATGATTCATTGTTAGCCTCTAAATTTTGAATAGTTTCAAATAAATCACGACAATATTCTTTAATGGACAGTTGATGTACACTCAATTCATGATTAATTAAATTGGCATTGGAACATTTATAATTTTTAATTTTCCTTCTAATATTGGCTAATTCATATAAATTGACCTGTTTTGTAAATTCATTATTAATTTTAGACATTTGGTCCAAAAAAACTGTATGCAACGTTTGATTTTAAATGCTATGTGAGGGGAATGCTAAGGATATTAAAAAAAAGTATGATAAAAGAGAGAGAAAAAAAAAAAAGGTTTGATATATGCTGGATGATTTGGTTAATTTAAATGCAATGTAATTGTGTTTGATTCAAACATAAAAACTTAATGTGTCTGTTTGATCTTATCTGGGAATAAGTTGGGAAGAAAGCGTTCGAGAAAATATTGTACCAGATCAGATTATCTGTATATATACTTTCCTCCCACAGGAAAAATGGAAAAAATCTTTTCAGTGATGGTACATTTTTGTGAGAGTCAATTTAGCCCTATCACTTTTCCCTCGTATCATTCGAGGCTTTTTGGCGAGAATCCCACTACGAAAATTTTTCAAACAATGGCGGTTTACCCGGCGCCGCCCGCGAGCATCAGGGTTAGCCGTGAGAATCCTCCTGATAGCGGCGATACGGGGCCCGTGAGATCTCTGTGGCCGTGGGGGCCAGGCTGGGCCAGCTCTGGACCGGTCGGTTTTTACCGCATGGGGAAACTGCTGGGGGGCACTGGGTTTCGCTCTCGCTGTGTGTGTGCTGGGCTGCTGCGGGCGTTTCTGGGCACGGGCCACTCTTTTCCCAATGCGGAATGTTTCCTCTTGCGGTAAAAACCGGCTGCCTCGTAAAGGAAGTGCACGTGACGCGGGTGTTTCAAGTGGTCCCTTGCGGGGGTATTCTCTGAACAAGCAGTTTTTATCAGTGGGTTAGGGCTGGACTATCGAGAAAGTGGTGGTAAAGACGCTGATAGCAATGTTAAGAGTGTCCACGAGGAACTGGTGGGTGTATGTGGCTCGAAGGTGTAACAGTACGGGTGCTGTGGGCCCTCAGAGCACAGAGAAATGGGTGCATCCCTTACAGATCTTGAACAAAGAGTTGACCACGGAATTGGCCTCCAACAGGGGACCTGACGTAGTTTACCAGATGCTGAACGATAAAGTGGTGGAGTACGAGACAAGTAACAAGAATAATAAATTGGTTTTACAAAAATCTTACAGTTTAAACAAGACTTTAAATGAATTGATTAAATTGTCCGGCAGGGATCAACAGTCCACAGTGACTCCATATGAAATATTAGATAATTTATGTGTTCATGGTCTTGCTAGACCTCAACATTTTGCTACAGTGATGAAATCTTGTCTCTCTCAGGGGAAATTACAAGATGTATTGAATTTATGGATTAAATATTTGTCTGTATTATCAGAAACAGATCAAGATAATCTAGATCACGTTAACCATGAATTCATAATGATTTACACAGCGGTCACGTATATGTCATTACCAAACAATGAACCTGATTTAACTGTATTGAATGACATCTTACAATTAAATTCAGATATTAACCCAATTAAAAATATACCAATCTTGAAAATTAATAAATTTGCTAAAGATATGGATAATGAACAATTGCACAAAAATTTGGAAAAAGTGACAAGTCAATATTTCACACAACATAAAGATTGGTTTACCACTTATTTAAAAGATGCGAAAAATTGGAAAGTGTTACAATCTTACTATGAAACTTATCAATTGACCGAGGAGAAAGATGAAGAAATATTGATTAATTTTATTAATAAATTTATTGATTTGAAATACCCTCAGGGGGCCATTGATATAATTAATCAACATAGATCCATTATGGATCCAATTAAAGTAAATAATTTATTGCTATTAGTCGTGGCCAATTGGAAAGCTGGTAATGCTAGGGATAAATTATTAAAGATTCAAGCTGTTTGGAATTCATATATTAAACCAAAGGAACCCATACTTCCAGAATCATATGCCACTTTAATGAATGCATTGGTTCAATCAAATAATTTCAAACAATTGGAACAATTATGGAATAATGAATTGTCTGATGAATTGAAAAACGATAAATTAATTAAAGAAACTTATTGGAGTCACATCTTAATGGGCAAAAATTGTCAAACCTCATATAAAGAAATTAAACAACTTTTCCCAATGTTTGATGATGTTAAATATAAACCATTGAGACATGCAATCCTACTTAGAATTGCATTGGATCCAACTACAGTACAAAATGATTTCCATCGATGGTTTATTAGATGGATTAATAAGATTAAACGTGTTAATCCAACATGTTTGGCTATTAAAATGTTAGCTGATTATCGTTACTCTGAAGATAAAGAAAATTTCCAATTTTTGAAAAGTATTGAAATAGATAATATTAAAAAAATTGAAGGTAAATTAGAATATATTAAAAAATTTAATGATAAATTAGAAATTATTGAAAAATTTATTGATTTGACACCGACAATTAATCCAATTCGTAGATTATTTGTGCAAGTTAATAAACCAATTAATTCATTAATTTTCAAATTATTCATTAAGGCAGAATTTGATAAATCAACAAATATTAAAGAATCCACAAGATACGCTGAAGATTTGTTTAAACAATACATTGCCAAATCAAATTTTACGAACATTTCTCAATTGACATATTTGCAGAAATTTCAATTAAACGATTTATTGACAGAATTGTTACTAGGTTTAACTAAAAATTATAACTTAAGCAATTTTGATAAAATTGTTAAATACTATCAATTCGCTGAACAAATTCATGTGTCATTATCCAAACGTGTAATTTTTAATATTCTTAATGCATTCAAAACTGCATTGAAGTTCAATGAGAAGAAATTAACCACCGAACAAAGGGAACATATTGAGACATTTTTGGCAAATTTGAAAGATTTCCATTTAAAACCTTATGATATTAAAGTATTCCAAGAGGCAAAAATTAAAGTTCCTGAATCTTTGATTCAAAATGCGTCAATGACCAATGAACCTTCATCTTCTTCTTCATAATATGTATTCATGTAAATAGTAAAAGTATATCAGTTCAATTTATCTTTTGATTCTCCTATTATTTGATTAAAAATATATAATATGTAACTTATTTAATATTAACACAGTGGAACGGATACGGTGGCAAAGAGAGTCAATACAAGCAACAAACAACATTATGACTTCAATTGGTACTGGTTACGACTTGTCAAACAGTGTTTTCTCACCAGACGGTAGAAATTTCCAAGTGGAATACGCAGTAAAAGCTGTAGAGAACGGTGCCACTTCTGTGGGTATTAAATGTCAAGACGGTGTCGTCTTTGGTGTAGAGAAATTGATCACTTCCAAATTGTTGGTCCCGGGGAAGAACGTGAAGATCCAAACGGTGGACAGACACATTGGGTGTGTTTATTCTGGTTTGATCCCAGATGGTAGACATTTAGTGAATAGAGGTAGAGAAGAGGCAGAAAGTTTTAAAAGATTATACAATAAGAGAATCTCAATCCCTGCATTTGCTGACCGTGTGGGTCAATACGTACAACCACACACCCTGTATAACAGTGTAAGACCATTTGGTGTGGCTACTATCTTAAGTGGTGTGGATGATGGTTACACATGGACTATATTAGGTTGTAGTGATATCGGTCAAGCCATCTTATCTGTTATTTATAATGGCGAGAAAGCTGAGGATGCTAGTGTTGCTGCCTTATACCCTTCTAAGATTATTGCTTGTAATGGTGATTCCGCTGCGGCCAAGCAAGTGGATGGATTGATTGCTGGGTTTGGTGCTTCTCCTAATGGTATTACAGTGGAATCCACTTTTGGTGATAATGAGAATGCTGTTAAACAATCCACAGTGGTTATCTTGGGTACTAAACCATTCCTTGTGAAAAAAGTAATGGAGCCCTTGAGTTCATTGATCCAAGACAAGTTGTTAATTTCCATTGCCGCTGGTTGGACATTAAGTCACTTGTCTGGGTATACCTCGAGAGTATATCGTGTCATGACCAACGCACCAGCTAAATATGGTTATGGTTGTGCTGTGATTGCTCATGCTGACAATGTCACTAAACAAGAACGTCAAGTTGTATCACAATTAATTGGACACGTTGGTACATGTGTTGAATTACCAGAGAAGAATATGGATGCTGCCACTTCATTAGTTGGGTCAGGTCCCGCTTACGTGTTGTTAATGCTAGAGGCTATGATGGAATCCGGTATCAAAATGGGTATCCCACTAAAGGAATCGTTAAAATGTTCATTGAAAGTTTTGGAAGGTACTGCAAAGATGGTAGAACGTAGTGGTACACACCCAAGTGTATTGAAACATCAAGTGTGTACACCTGGTGGCACCACTATTGCTGGGTTAGTGAAAATGGAAGAAAACGGTGTCAAGAGTGGGATCATTAAGGGTATAGAAGAAGGTGCATTAGTGGCTGCCAGACTGGGTAAGAAGTAGATAAGTTTGCCTTGGTATATGTATATTTGTTCTCTATATATACACTATATATTATGCTATAGAATAAATGCGCCACTATAAGATGTAGAATGCAGTTTTATAATCCAAAGAATGAATTGAATTGAATTGCATTGAATTGAATTTTCAAAGCTAGCCAGTGTTCAGTGACACGAATTAATCTAAATGATGCATTTGAAATGCCTCGGTTTCGACAGTATTGACATCGGGTCCAGTTACATTTTGCTCTAGATCCCCAGTAGGTTCCCCCTTCCATATTTCCCATTTCTGGCGAATCATGATGGCTCCGTTAGAAAGCGACCTACCCCAACTAAAAATTACTTTCCTCAATTCGTAAAGAAGGTAGTGATGGTTTGGTTGAAGATCTTCTCTGTATAAAAAAGTTCCAAGTTCCCATGATGCAAAAATATCTCCACCATATAGAAAAATCTGGCTGTACCATGCATATTCTCCAGTGGGCCATGTTGGTAGTGGCAATGCACCGTTTAATGAAGCGCCAAGTACGGTCGCAGAGAGTGCAATTAGTGCTGCTCTTAAATTAACAAGATCTTTTCGTTGTCTATGTAGCTCTTTATTAGCATCATTCAGTTTATTAGTACACGACTCTAGATCGTGTTTACAAGATGATAAATCATATATGATATCGTCGCAATTACTTTGAAAACCAATAACCCAATTTAGTAACTTTCGTGTCTTTTTTTTACTTCCTTCGATTGCAGTAGGATAGCCAGCAATTATTTTTTCCAAAAGGTGAAGTATGCAGTTGTTGTGATTTGTTGCTTTAAGTAATCTTTTGACATTCTTGACCATAACCTTAATCTTCTTAGTTTTGTTAAGATAGTCACGAAGACTATCCACGTACTCGAGTTCATCTATATTTTCTTTAAGAATAGTATCGGTCGAAGAACCAGCATTATTAACAACACAAGTCATGATGGAGCTCAAGATTAAACCAAAACCGGAACTTATATCCTCTTTCTTCATGATATTTTTAATACTATCTAAACATAAAAGCGGTCCATTGAAAAGACTGTAAACAGTTTTATTAACAAACAGACAAAATATATTGGTTATTTCAATGACGGTTTTTGTAACATCTACATCATTGAACCCTTTTACAACTAAACTATAGCAATTCTTATGCTGTCCCACTCCTCTAAATGGTATATTATTAACAATATCTGGAATCATAAATTCATCCAACCCGTGAAAATTAGCGATAGATTGTATATCCTCTTCGGTTGGATCTTGTAAGGTTATCCATTTCAAAAGTTTGTCGAATATATTGGCGCCGATTCTTTGTTTTGCTTGATTTACTACTTCAGACAGATCATTTCCAAAAATTGCTTCCGTTAATGGAATGTAATAAAGAAAACAGCGTGGTAAGGGTTCTAGTGGTACTGCCATCCTTAATACTTTTGAATTCTGTTTGAATCAATAATCACTTCTTTGAAGAAAAATAAATGCTTATATTGAAGTATTCATAAAAGATAATGTAACAAATATTAACAGGGGCTTCGAATCAAAAGTTGGGGTATTTATATAAAATAAATCCTCGGCGGCAAAATTCCGAATCCCCGCTTTTCCTCTTAAAAAAACAGACAGGGGAAAATAAGAGAAGTTCCATTGTGTGAGACATTATTGGTATATTTATATAAGTTATATATCCTCTATTTAAACCACGTTAACCATTATGGATTGATCAACGTTGTCATAGTTGATTCGCAGATCTTTGGGTCATTTTACAGTATATAGCTTGCCTAATTGTTATAATTAACGATACAGTTCATTATAGAAAACAAAATAATAAGTATATACAATAAAAACAGCAACCAATGCCAAGACTTCCATATCCTGACACAACATCATCGAGAAGCATTTCTGACTGTTGGATTCAAGCAACTGTCCTATTTTCTGTAAAATACCTTCCTCCATGTGCTCTTGACAATATCTTCACATTTTTGATAATATTTAACAGTAAAAAATTGTCTTGCTGGAGGATAATATCTACCATTTATGTATGTGGCGACATCTAATAGTACCACATGTATACCCGCATATAAGCTTAGTGTAACAAGCCATGACACTTTTCCATGAATAAAATCACCAGCCTTAATTCCTGCGAACGTAACACCAAGTAAACCTAATGAAGGAATTGACGATAAAAGGCAACGAAGGTCAAACAAATGTGAATCTTTTTCCCTATTCCAGCTGCGTTTCTCAAGTAGATTATCAAATAGAGACGATAGAGTCGAACCAGGGCCAGCTAATACTTCTATCATTTTATCTGAACTATCCTTGAGTGTTTTAAAATATGTGACATATTGTTCATTTAGATTCGTGTTTTCAGATGAATTGCTCATATCTAATCTTGTGCTATCTATGTTTCTCATTAAAAATGCAGCAATTATACCGTAACGTGATGCAACATGTCCCAAGAAAAATAGATTTCTTTTAAGAGTAGAAATTCTATGCATTACTTCTTTATATTCCTTATAATTATCGCCCTCTACCGTTTCAATACCTGCAAATACTCCACCAGTTTCTATATTAAGAATTGCTTGGCCAACGCATGTATCGATCCAGTGTATAACTGCATAGACAATCCACATCGAGGTTATGACCGGTGAAGTTTCCTTGATAAGTTCTTTTATATGTTCATATGGTGAGTCAGGTCCATTCCTATAAATATAGATACAGTCAGGAAACACTAGCAATGTTATACTTTTCCTTTCTAGGGGTTCATTTAGGGTATTATTATAATGGAAGGTTTCAAAATAAATTCCATAAACGTTGTTTGAGAGTTCATCAACCGCATAAAAATAATTATGATTTGACAGGAATTCCTGGAAATTATGATGACCACCGTTCAAATTTGCTATTTCTGACCTATCCTCTTCAGTTGGATTTGGACAGTCAAATATGCATACTCGGTCTTCATCCTTGTATTTTTCTACAGCAGATTGTGATTTCTCTCTTAGCTCAGATAAATCCTTTGCATAGATAATCTGCTCATCTGGTAAGCAAATCAATGAGCAACGTTTTTCGTCAACTTCATCCATATTTCACAATAAATTATTTTTTTAATGAAGAAATAATAAGTTCTAAATAGTGGTAAACTTGTAAGAGAGATGGGTATTATAGTCCCTTTATAAATGTACTCGTTAAAGTTGGAGAAAGAAACAAATTAACGAAGGTCGATATTATTTCGCCCTTAAAATTTAACCCAAAAAATAATAATAATAATTTTGGTGTCAGTTATGTGACTGTCATGTGACTACTATTGTTTCTGAAATTGGATATGTAGATCATTATACACTATTTGGTAACCATTCCCATCATATATTCGTGTAAGTCATACAAATCTTATATATTTCAACTTTAAAGCACTTTGTGTTAAAGCATATTAGTTGGAAATAAACCAATTGTGTTATTTTCTGTTAAATATCTTCTCTCCATGTGCTTTTGATGATATTTTTGTCTAATTTATGACATTGGGGCAGTAATTAATCGTCCTGATGGCGGATAATATATATCCTTTATGTATGCGGTAATATCCCAGCCGACCACGCACGTACGCAGTAATACAGTAAGGGCACCAGACCATGAAAAGTTTCCATGAATAAGTTTTTGATTCCCCAGTTGTGCCAAGTAATAACAATTTATAACGAATCGAAGGACTGATATAAGACAGAAAGGAATGTCAGTCAAATATGTGGATTTTCGTTCACGCCATCTGTTTTTTGATCTAGATCATCGGAAAACATGATACAGTCGATTCGTGAGAAGCTAATATTTTTACCCATACTTTCCATATCAACCGTCTTTTTAAGACCTTTGACCATACTTAATACTTATATATAAATGTTACCCGGGCTTAAACTAAAAGACCACTTAAAAAAGTCCTTAGTTAAAAAAAACAAAATGTTTTTTATAGATGATCTTACTATATTCATTATAGGAAATAGAACATTTGTTTCAGATCCATATCTTTGTGTTTGCCAATATACACTGTTGAACTTTGGGGGAATTATTGTAATTACAATAAAGGTTTAAGTTATGACATCAATAATTCCAGAGAGAACGGTCCTCATGCAGGATCATTCTATAAACAATGCCGGAGATAAATTGGAAACTATAATAAAAAGAGAACTCAGTTTGAAAGAGAATAATGGAACCAGTGTGAAATTAGTTGGGTTGAATATTGGTTCTCTTTCTGACAATGATCTATACTTGTTGAAAAATGTGGAGAGACTTTCACTAAGGAAAAACAATTTAACTAATTTACCAGAGAATTTTAAAGAATTGAAAAATCTACGATATTTGGATTTAAACTCCAACGATATGGAAAATGTCCCCAGTGTCTTGTTTGAATGTCCTCAATTAGAAATATTGGATTTATCCAACAACAAAATAAGATCAATAACCAATGAAATTTCATCTAGATGGTCAAAGAACATTAAAGTTTTATCTTTGAAAAATAATAGAATATCATCCATTAACAATTTAAAGGCAATCAGTAAATTACAAAAATTGACCGTATTGGATATTGAAGGTAATAATATTCCCGTCAATGAACTCGAAATGGTTCAATCATATACTCCAATGATGTCAAATATAAGTATAGAAGAATATTGGGCATTGGCACTTCGAAGGTATTTTGAAAATTCCCCAGATGCGACTGCTATCCCAACCACTAGAACTCATTCTGATGGTAAATATTCAAAGGCTTCCAAAAGAATGGGGTTTATCAATACAAACACAATGAATAATGATTCTAATTCTAATGTAGAAACACCCAATGAAAATCAAGAGAATAACAATAGTCACCTCGAAGTGACCAATAATGGGAACAACAATTCAATTAATGGTCCTGAGTTATACAACCATTCTAAATATAATGACTATTTTAAAAGATTATCGGTATTACCAGAAGAATCTTTGATCAATGAACAACATAAAGTTTCCCATGCTGAGTTAGTAGTCACTTGTAGAAAATTACTTTTCAGTTTCACTGAATGTCAACAAGCTATTAGAAAGATTGCTTCATTCTCCAAAGATAAGTCTATTGCTGTTAACGTAGTATCTTTATTATACTCGGTGAGATCACATATTGATAATTTAGTGGAAGTGTTACAACAATCGGAATCTGAAGAAGATTTCAATGATCAAGCTATGATAAAATTATGCATTACCATCATTACAATTTTCAAACAAATTATAGTGCTTCTGAGGAAAAATTTTGAAGCTTTCTTTGAAGAAGATGATCTTTGTTTTATTAGAATGTTTTACATGACTTTACTATGTTCATACAATGAAATATACAATGCATGGTGCTTCATTAGTACAGAGACCCAACAGAAAACAGCACCTACAATGAAGAGAAAGCATACTTTAAAGAGAATCGAATCTGGTCTTAATATGTTTGCATCACCCAATTCTACTACAAGTCTTCCTGCAATTGTTAATGAAGCAACGAGTAGTAGTACGATTGAAAATGTTATCCATAAAAATAGAATCAGAAGTAACACACTGCAAAACAAAACACCTGGATCGTTATCTGCTAATGCTATTACTACAACCAATAATGCTTTTGAAAATGGTAAATCATTATCGACATTATTAGGTTTAAGTAGTCATTCCACTCCATCAAATATTCCATATAATCAATCAATTACTCCTTCAAGTGGAACCAGTACAATATCAGCAACATCTAATGCCAGTTCAAACAATAATGTTGGAATGCAAGAGACTGGTGTTGTACGACCAACAGTTGCCGAACACATCAGCAAAGTTGGAAGACATACTAGATCTCCAAGTATTCAATCTTCACATACAGAATCACATACAACTGATCCACATGATAATATGAATAATGGTAGTCCTCTCGAACATAGAATACCACTACATCCAACTTCATCGAGTTTATCATCTGCCAGTGAACAATCAAGATCGCAATCTGCTGATAATATCAACAATAATGCAGAAGAAACGGAAACTGGTGATACTGCTGAAATTAATGAGGCACAACAAAACGTTGATTTACAATTGTATCAAATGTTAAGTAACGTCATTAAAATGGTAAGTGTTGTTTATAATCAATTAACTGGTGAGATTTCGAAAATTGCAATTGCAAGTAGTGCTGGTCAACAAATTCTTACAGATGTTTTGTCATTGAAAATCCGTGATTTAACAGATACATGTTGGCAAGCTATGGAACTTTCTAAATCATTAGATGACAGATTGCAATTGTTATTAAGTGAAGATGTTCAAGTTACAGAAAAATATTTGAATAATTCTGAGAAATTGAAGACTTGGGAAAGAATCAACGCTTTTTTGAAATCCATTATATCTATTTTAGGGAACACTAAAGTTGTGATGCAAGATTTACCGAGTTTAAATGAAATCAGACCTAATTTAGCATCTTTAGCTAAGATTACTAAAGATGTTACAGTGATCCTTGATTTAAGTTCATATAAAAGTGTCTCAGTGACTGCCACACAATTACAAAAACAGCAACACATTCAACAGAAGCAACAGCATCAACATCAGCAACAGCAGCAGCAACAGCAGCAGCAACAGCAAATTAATAGTAGCACGCATGTTCCTTTATTAACACCTCAAGCAAGCATACCGAACCCATTTGAGAACATAAATAATGGTAAATGATTTGTGTAAATATAGATATTTATATACATATACATATATATTCACGATGCACATAAGTCCAAACTCTCTTCATATATTCTGCTGAGTTCATAATGATATCCATGGATACCTAATGTTTCAAAAAACAATGGTAATTTAAATCTAGTTCTCTCTGCGATTCCTACAAATCTCACTATATCTGTTCTGTTTAAAGTGATCCCATTATTTGTATGACCTTTAATCAATCTAGCAAAAATCTTATCCAGAATGAAGAATAATTTGAAAACTTTTGATATTGTTACAGTGTCTTCAGAATCAAAAGTGAATTTCTCTATATAGTCTAGAGTATCATCAGCAATTCTAATAATATATGCAGTTTGTCCGAATCCGTTCTTGTTGGAATCGTCTGATTTTGTAATGGAATTAAAATCGTCTTCATTATCATTGGTGTGTAATAAATAGTCTGTATTTGGAATATTATCAATGGAATACCAAATAAAATCTAATAGAGATTTAATATCTTGTAACAATGCATCTAATGACTTGTAACCTGCTTGAACATTTAATCCACGAGATTGAACATATTTTCTTTGCATATCTAGTAAACGTTGGTCAACATAAGATATGAATTTAGATTGTTGCGACATAGATAGTCTTCTCTTTATTGGAACAAAATCGTTAGCTATACCATGGTTATGATTGGAAGAAAATGGTGAGTCAATATTTATTCGAGGCTTGAAATCATCAGCATTATCAAAGGACATTGTATCGTCAAATTCATTGGCTACTCTTTTCAACGAGTTCAAATTAACAGCAGATGCAACTGCACTTGGTGGTAAACTTTCATCAAATCCTGGGTTCAAATTCAAGTCTTCGATGTCTTGCTCATCTAATTCTCCGACAGCGTTCAAATCTAACTGTTCATTTGGTTGTGCATGTAAAGGGGTGGGTGGATCTAGTGGTGAAGTAGACATTTTGTAATGCAAAATTATGGTGTGTTATAAAAAATGGGAGAGTTGTTTATATTATATTGGAAAGTTAATATTGTTTTCAGTGGTAACTTTTATTTATTGCTAAGTGGTTCTTAAAGGTTTAAAGTATTTGTTCCTTGAAAAGGCCCGTTTTCTTTCAGGGAAAAATCTAGTGTTCACCGTCACGTGTGCGAAGGACCCTATTTAAAAGGGAGAGCGGCTAAATTATTAAATAAAATAATTAACGTTGTATTGTTACGTAAAGAAAACAGAAAGCATTAACTATGGATCAACCATTGGGATATTTGGAAGTTGTTGAAAAGGGAGTTGTAGAAGGTAGTGAGAAGTTGGGAATTAAGAAACATGAACTTTTGAAGATTGGACGTAACAGTAAGGACTGTCAAATTTCTCTCAACGACCCTTCTGTGTCTTCTATACATTGTATGATTTGGTGTACACTCTTTGATGAGGATAGCATTCCGATGTTTTACATCAAAGACGTTTCATTAAATGGTACGTTGGTTAATGGGTTGCATATGGTAAAGGGTAATGCGTACTTGCTACAAAATGGTGATATTATTGATCTGTGGGCTAATAAAGTTACAGTGGAAAATAAACCACTCTTTAAGTTCACATCGAAATATCTTGATCAGTTAGATGATAAACTTTTTGAAACTTTGAAATTTGAAAGGATTGTTGGAAACTGGAACATTTCTCCCAAAGTGGTGGGCAATGGTACGTTTGGTCATGTGTTGGTGTGTCATAAGAATGATAAAATAGACAAACAGTCTTTGAAAGAAAATTTTGCTGTAAAAATCATCAAATTAAAACCAAATAAGTTAGATAAAGAGGCCAAAATTTTATTAAGTTTGAATCATCCAAACATCATCAAAGTGTATAAGACATTTAATGATCTCAATGATAATTTGTATATTTTCCAAGATTTAGTTCCAGGTGGAGATCTTTTTTCTTATTTAGCAAAAGGTGACTGTTTAACTGCTATTTCAGAAACTGAATCATTATTAATAGTTTTCCAAATTTTACAGGCTTTAAAATATTTACATGATCGTGGAATTGTGCATAGAGATTTAAAATTGGATAATATCCTTTTAAACTCCCCTGAACCATGTACAAGAATTGTGTTAGCTGATTTTGGAATTGCCAAACATTTAACATCCGCTGTGGCAAGAATGCACACTGTAGTTGGAACCCCTGAGTATTGTGCTCCTGAAGTAGGATTTAAAGCAGATCGAAGAATGTATCAAACTTTCTCTAGGGCAGCAACTGTAGACCAAGAAAGAAGTGGTTACGATAGTAAATGTGATTTATGGTCGTTAGGGGTGATTACACATATAATGTTAACAGGGATATCTCCCTTTTATGGTGATGGATCAGAGAAATCAATAATAAAGAATGCCAAAGTGGGTGATTTGAATTTTAAAATAAAAAATTGGTTAGAGATTACCACATCGGCAAAGGATTTTGTAAAATGTTTGTTAGAAGTGGATGTCAGTAAACGGTTGAGTAGCATTGAAAGTTTGAATCACCCATGGTTGGCAGATCATAAATCTCAATTAGAACAAATTTACCAAAAGAAAATTTTAAGTACAATAGAGAGAGAAGATTTGATCAAGTCAACTAATAATGAGGCATTTCCAATTATAGAAGATAATTGGAAAAATAAAGTACCCAAATGTGTTTCTATATCACAAACAGGATCAAAAAATAAGAAACGTAAGATTAATATATAATATTGTTATAATTTTTCACTTTGCAACTATTATTTTTGAAACACTAAATAAGATATTGTATGGCTTTCTTTACTTTTCTGAAAATAAATGGGAGATATATCCCACACTATTCCTTCTTGTTATTCTCTTAGTAACTGATTTGGTGGTATCTTAACTTCAATCAAGAACGATCTATCAATTTTACTTTATTGTCAACTCTTAGTTAGATATTAACTCTTTATATAACAATATTATTCCATACAGTATAACTACTAATAGACACCAAGTGTCTCGATCCTCCTCTGTGATGCCCTTAGAAATATACGCACAAGATTCTTCATGAAATTTTAGGTGTAACCAGAAGTGTCGATTTCACAGTGAAAAATAAGAAAAGATCCGAAAAAAGGGCCAAATTATTCATCAGATGGAAAACATTGGACAGTAAAGAATTTGTGTACTAAATGAAGATAAATGTGTTTCGAAGGTATTTACAGACGGATGTAGGAAAGTTGGTGGAAGATGTGTTACTCAAGGACAATATTTCATCTATGAGCAATATGAATCATACCCCTACTTTTCAATCCAAGTCTATTTCAGATACCTGGTTAATAGGTGCATTGACCAGGGGAAGTCGGAAAAGAGATTCTCAAAATGTTACATTGCATGTTCCTATAGTGCTAAAAGTTTTGCAGGCTTTAAGAAGAGAAAATAACTTCAAATTTTATTTCACTCTGTTTAATAAGATTAAATATTCCAAGATAAAGTGGGTTTCACAAAATGATATGTTAATAAACATAAATAATCATAAACTACCTATTGAATTTTATAATGAGTTGGGGATCATGCTATATAGACGATCAATGACGCCTTCGGTGAGGGATGATTATACAAGTGTACTTGCATTAGCGAAATTGTCTTTAAACTTATTGGAAGAATCTCTACAGAAAAAATATATCACCTTAGATGTTAAACTAATTAACAATTTCCTTTCAATGATCATTAAATCAAGATCGGTTGTCTTTTTCAACGCAGCTATAACATTATTAGAAGCCAACAGGGCATTTAATTTCGACAATGATACAGATGTGTTGATTAACCTTGCGACATTTTCTTTCTATAACGAGACGAATCAAATTACTAAACTGATAATGTTTTTGGATTCTCATATACTTCCATTATCTAATTTTACAGATACAGAAAATATGGTTACCTTCTCTCGAAATTTTACTAGGATATTGAGAACATTGACGAATAATGCATTGGAAAAAGACGCCATTAAACTATTTGAAAAAATAACTGGTGATTGGAAAATTGAAATAGAAGATCATGATTTGGTTTTGTTATCTGACATTTGTGAGAAATATGCAATGAATGATTTCCATAAAATTATATTGGGATCAAGGTTCGGGAACCATGATGTTGATAATATTCAGATGATGCATAATCATAACAATCGAAGTTTTGTGGAATATGTTCAAGATATTTCGACTGCAAAGGAGTCATCATTGTTAGAAAATAAGTGCCTTCACACATTGATTTTCAAATTGGCAAACTTAAACCCTGATTTATGTACTTTGAAACAAATATTAACACATATTATTAAAGAGTGCCAATATGAATCAGAATTACAACATATTGTCGTCCGTAGTGTCATAATGTATCTTGGCCAAGAGACAAAGTACGGAAAGGTTTTATTAATACTAGAGCATTTGTTACATGATCTAAACTATCGATTTCCATCAAGTAATATTGCCGCTTCTTCTCTTACAAGTTATCCAGAATTGCATATATGCATGCGATCGATGAATAAATCAACATCGACTATATTGACAATGTTGAAATTTCTCAATAGGTTACAGGAGAAGCGACCAAAAGATTTCAAATTTACTTCTGATGATTTCTTGTACATATTCTCTAGTTGTCAATTGAATGGAACGACCATCCCTAAATTATTTTATTACTACTTGTATCAAGTATTTCCATTCATTATTAATAGTGATGACAGTTGTCGGTTTGAAATGCCTGAAAATATTGATTTCATTTTACAAAAGTATGCCCCATCTGACTTCGAAGATTTTTTATCACAAATAAGAGAAGTGTATACTAAAAAAAGAGAAAGCAGTAAAGTAAACCTCGAAATACAAAAAACCTTTGAAAGTAAAGGTCCCTTAAGTGCTACCGAGATGGAAAAATATCTGAGCTCTTTATTAAAAAACAATGATCTGGATGTCGTTTCGATAAATTCGTACAACTTATCAATTGATAGATCATATGCTAAAAGAACGGATGACTTATATAAGAAAATTTACTAATAATATAATATGATATTTTAACTGCATTGATACTCTGTGATCTGTTCTTCAGGCTATGTGAAGTATTAAGTAGGTTTTAACATAATTCTACTATCTTAAAATATAATGTAAATATAATGTAAATATAATGCAAATATAATGTAAATATAATCTTTACTTATCAATTTAATTTGTTTACGCTAAGAGCAATTTAGTATGATCTAATTTATTGATAGTATCAAACTCTCGAATGTATGTCCTTAAATAGTTCAATTGCTTCATTGCTTCAAATTCTAAATAAATTTGAGCCAAAGTTTCTATGCAATGAAGTTGTATGCTATTATCAGTTTTTTGTTTATTTGACTTTGATCGCTTAATTGTTGTCAACAATAATTGGATAATGGTATTGATAAATTTATAACTATCATCTTCTTCTCCTGCTGTTTTCCAAGCTACTGTTAAATATGGTAATAGATTAATGATAGCATTTCGAATTGAAATTGTACCATTTGTATTAAGAATCAATAAATTGTATAACTTGGCATACACCCCATTCCAATTAAATCCAACGTATCCGCATGCAATTCTCGATGACCATAATCTTTCTAGGAAGGTCACTCCGGGTACAACATATTTTAAGGTATCAGGATTATCGTTAATTTCTTTTGCTGATGGAATACTGACAATAATATCACGAAGGACTTCTTTTTGTAGTTCAAAGGATAAAATATTGTACCACTCAATGAAATCATTGATAGCCATACAAAGATCCTCTTCAGTTGTACGGAGTGCTCCTGCATACATTGAATAACCTCTCCAGAAAATTTTATGAATATTATCTTTTGTCAAATTGGCTTGGAAAACAAAAAGTTTTATGTTAAAAGATAATGACTTATCATGTAATGATGGATTGTCAAAACTTGGAAATAACGTAATATACTTCTCAAATATGATGGACAATGCCATTTCTCTTACCATTTTGGATGGTTCGGCAGCTAGCCGTATTATACTTGGAAGAATACTATCCTTGAGGACTTCATGAGAAAAGTTGTCAAAGTTTTGGTAAACTAATTTACATGCTCTGTATCTTACTAATCTTCCAACATCACCTTGTTCAGTGATAGTATAGTCAGTAAGAAAATTTTCAAGCAGTATTGAAAATTGAGGTGTGTTTATTTGCGGATCCAAAGTATTACTCTCACGTAAAAAAGTGTCTATAAGCACAGCTTTTGATTGACAAGTTGCACCATTTATATGTAAGTTGTAACGTTTATAGAACGTTTCCGATGGTAACTGTGGTAATGATGCCCATGCTAGAGGTTTATTAAAGTTTAATTGCTTGTTAAATTCCATCCAAAACATTTCCTTATCATTGCTATCCATTATAGATGAAGCAGATGTTTCCACTATGTGTGACATAATATCATTAATCCCTATATTGAACTCTTCAAACCATTGGTTACATTCAGTGACATCCTTAATAATACGGAAGAATATATTAATGTCATTCGTGCTAAGTTTTAAAAATAAATTTTCTATTAAGCAACATTGCCAGTATCTTAAAATAGATAAAAATTGAAAGTATTCTTGAACGGAAACTGTATGATGTAATTTAACTTCTTTTGAAAACAATATTAAATTGTCGATATCTTCATTTTGTGTTAATAATTTAATTGTAAAGTGCTTATCTAATCCAGTAATTAAGAATAATAGTCTATTTGCAGTTAAAGATGTCTTGTCAATAGTCTTCGGAATAATATTGTTTATTTTGCTAACTATGTCGTACTCGATATTCTGTTGTTTAGTAAGAGTATCCAATGCTAATGAGGTTAACTTCACAATATCCCAATCAAAATTTTTCATAATATTGAAATCTATTAACCATTCTACAATAAAATTAAACAATTTCGTGTTTTTATTGTTTAGAATTTGATATAGATTAATCAGGTTAGATGAATAGGATTGAGATAAATTACTTATTGGCAGTTGAATCAATTCCATGGTTGTAATATTATCAAGAAATTTGTAGCCGTGTCTCCCTAGCAACTCTTGTAATGCAGCATTTGATGATTTTCTAATAATATAATCTCTATCGAATAATGAGTTAACCAGCAACGTTTCTAATACATCGAAAAAAATCTCTTCATCAATTTTATTGCATCTTGCCCACGACCAATATATAAAATTTGTAGCATCTTTGATTTGGGATCCCTTGATGACATTATTTGGGTGTAACTGTTGAAATATTGCAGATTTTTTCAATATTTGTTTAGATATTTTACGTAGAACTTCTGGTTTGTGCTTTAATATTGTCTTTGACCATTCAGCAATTAGTAGCAGATGTGTATGTAGAAGGTCTATATCAATAATATCCCAAGTAGTATCGTTAATTAATGCTATAGTATCATTAATTTTATTGTCGATTATTTGGAGACCCATTTCCGGTTCATTTATTTCATTGATGATAATATCAGTTATTTTATTAAATGAGTGTGCCAGGGCAAAACGTACTTCTGTGAAATTCGAATCAAGATGATCTAAATACCAAGATATGATATCTTCAATAATATCCCAATTCCCATTATGAGCTTCTAAGGACACAAGTTTTGGTAAAATCTTCACCAATAATATAGCTGAATATTCGCTTTTCCAATAAATAACAGACTTATCTAAACAATGTTGAGTAATTTTGTTAAGAATATCTTCATGTCGTATGAATAAAGGATTTTTATTCTTCAATAAATATTTTACAGTTAACAAATCATTTTCTGTTACCAGTCCCTTCTCATAATGTGATAGAAATAGGGTCTCATTTTTTTTATATAGTTCAGCATGTATTCTACAAATAATTGGATTCAAGACTTGGTTTGATTTGAAACTATTTGAGACTTGCCAAATTTCATTATCATTCTGTAATTGGAATGGTGACAATATAAGAATATGTAACCATGATAACAGAAACAATAGTAAGTGCCAGTCACAATTATGGATGGATGTGGATTCTGACATCTGTAAAGCATGGAGTATATTTTTCAAATGATATATGTCGGTGTTCAGATATCTGTTACATACTTTCCAGTCACAAATTTTAGTAAAGTTATAATAATATTCACTATAAGTGAAATGTGACGTTTCGAATTTTTCTGGAAAGGGTATA
Organism: Kazachstania bromeliacearum; assembly: GCA_003708535.3. Lineage (NCBI taxonomy): Eukaryota > Fungi > Ascomycota > Saccharomycetes > Saccharomycetales > Saccharomycetaceae > Kazachstania > Kazachstania bromeliacearum. The sequence continues at coordinate 12,033 of PPOP03000022.1, read as the reverse complement.
AAGTGATTGTTGATAGATGTAATGAACAGGGGTAATTGTTTTGTTAAGATCGAAGGATCCTGTTGGAAATGGTTAATTGCCTTCAATGTATCATTTTTGTTAGAGCCATTGGGACTGCTTAACCCTTTAGCAATAAGTTGTAGTGTCTCCTCGATAGAGTTCGTATGCATACAGTATAACGAATGAACCGGAACCAGTGGACTATTCAATTGGTGGTAGCTTACTTTATTTGATCATTGAAATGTAAAGAATCCATTTTTCATCAATCACGTGAGGATTTTTAAACAGATAAGTTACCTGATATTTGAACAATGATAATGGAAGGTCAAGGGTCCTTTGAATACAATCATTTACTTGTTTAGTCTTTAGTCGTTGATTGAACTGTTTACCATAGTTAATAAATAATTCAAATTCAGTAGACTTATTACGTGTAAATAGTTACTAACTTCGGAAGAATTAAGAAATGAAAACGTGCCTTAATTTGATAACACATCCAAAACGGTGCATGAATCAAGTTACAAAAAATCTCTCATATTAATCATTGTAAATCAAACTGGTTAATTAGCCTCCGGGAACGTGGTCTGACGTTTCCAGGGGTATGAAAAATTCTTCTTATGGTAATAATTTTTCAGAGGTGAAAAATAATTTAGGGATTATAAATGTTGAGGGAAAAACGTCTAAAATTCTTGTGAATTCTTGTCCCAAGTTCTATGTCCCTTCTTCGATCTCGTTTAAATTATAGTACAATATCCGCTATCAATCACACGATTCCAGTTTATAGAAAGATGGATTCAAGAATACAAAGATTAATCAATTTAGAATATACTCCAAAGCCCAACGATTTGCGTAAGACGTCTATTATTGGGACTATTGGACCTGTTTCTAATTCAGTGGAGACTATCACAGATTTAAGAAAGGCCGGGTTGAATATTGTGAGAATGAATTTTTCACATGGGTCTTATGAGTACCATCAATCGGTTATTGATAATGCTAGAAAATCTGAAAAAGTCTATCCTGGTAGACCTCTAGGTATCGCTTTAGATACTAAAGGGCCTGAAATTAGAACAGGTGACACTGTTAATGGTGAGGATTATGAAATTCCATCCGAACATGAGATGTTATTCACTACGAATCCAGAATATGCTGATAAGTCTGATGGTAACATTATGTATTTAGATTATAAGAATATTACTAAAGTGATTAGTCCGGGGAAGGATATATTTGTTGATGATGGTATCTTATGTTTTAAAGTCCTCGAAATTTTGGATGACCAAACTTTGAAAGTTGTTTCATTGAACGCTGGTAAGATTTCTTCACATAAAGGTGTTAATTTACCTGGTACTGATGTTGATCTACCTGCTTTATCTGAAAAGGATAAAGCAGATTTGAAATTTGGTGTTAAAAATCGTGTTCATATGGTTTTTGCCTCTTTTATTAGAACTGCTCAAGATATTGTAAGTATCAGGGAAACTTTAGGAGACGAAGGTAAAGATATTAAAATTATTGCAAAAATTGAAAGTCAACAAGGTGTTGATAATTTTGACGATATCTTACAAGTTACCGATGGTGTTATGGTTGCTAGAGGTGATTTAGGGATTGAAATCCCAGCTCCAGAAGTTCTTGCTGTACAAAAGAAGTTGATTGCCAAATGTAACTTAGCGGGTAAACCAGTTATTTGCGCGACTCAAATGTTAGAATCAATGACATTCAACCCAAGACCAACTAGAGCTGAAGTTTCCGATGTGGGTAATGCAATCTTAGATGGTGCTGATTGTGTTATGTTGTCAGGTGAAACAGCAAAGGGTAAATATCCTATCAATGCTGTGAAGACTATGGCTGCTACTGCATTAATTGCCGAAGAAGCATTCCCTTATATTCCTCATTCAGATGATGTGAGAGATTGTACTCCAAAGCCCACATGTACTACAGAAACCATTGCTGTTTCTGCTGTTTCTGCTGTTATTGAACAAGATTGTAAAGCCATTATTGTACTATCTACATCTGGTAGAACAGCAAGATTAATATCTAAATATACTCCAACTTGTCCAATTATTTTGATTACTAGAAATGAAACCACTGCCAGAACTGGGCATTTGTATAAAGGTGTTTTCCCATTCCATTATAAAGAAGGTCGTTTAGATGAGTGGACTGAAGATGTACATCGTCGTTTGAGATTTGGTATTGATATGGCAAAAGAACTTAACATTGTAAAGACAGGTGATACTGTCGTTACTGTACAAGGTTTCAAGCGTGGTATTGGTCATTCTAACACATTGCATCTTTTAGATGTGGAGTAAAGAAGAATATTTATTGACATACTTGAATATTGACATTATATGTATATTTAACATGTATAAGTTATAAAGAATATTGTTACTATATTAGAGTGAATGTTGAAACATTTAATCATACGTCAAATTCCATATTTAATCTACGTTCTGTTTGGAAAGAATGTTTGTTTTTATTTAATATGGGAACAATGACATTTAATAAGATGTTATCCCATTCTTGTATCCCAGATTGAGTCAATCCATCCTTAATGATTTGAGTAGAATTTAAATTTAGGCTTGTTGAAACAATATTGGCAATTCGTAATACAAGATGAATCCTATTTGAATTACCTAATTTCTCCAAATATTTCTGGAACAATTTTACATCTCTTTTATGTGGACCTTTAGTATCTTTAATAGTTTCATTGATCCACCGGTTTATCGTTTGACAAATCTCTTTGAAATTAGAGATTCCTTGAAATTTTATTGGCTCGAATAGTGAATCATGTCCTAAAAAATGTTGTTTTGCGTTAATTTCTCTCTTCTCTCTTTTATCTATTTGTTTTCGTAATTCACTTACATGACTTTGGTTGATTTTTTTGGTTATATTTAAATCTCTAACGACTTCACTACGAATTTGAGTGGGTAATTCACTTAAGAAAGTGGAAGAGAGTTCATCATCATCACTATCATTAATTTGTAATCTTTTCAAGGGAGAAACTTTCCTCTTTTTAATAGGAGATGTAGTGACTAGTTTCGGTGAATTAACATTGAATAAAGTTCTCTGATTGTTGGGTAATTTGTCATTTTTACCATCGGTTAATTTATTCAATTGTACACCAACACCTCTGCATTCGATTGGTGGGCATCCTAGTGATTTAAACAAATTCTTAAATTCGGTTGCAATTACCCCCATTTCATTTGTAGGTAACCCCAATTTGGAACTTGTGGACAATGAATCGCATTTCCCACAACCTAAAAATTTTGCAGGTTCCACGGGAGCTCCTTCTGCTCTACGTAACAATTTTAAGGTTATTTGTGAAGTGAACTGATCTTGTAATTTATCGATTAGATATTTCGTAGCTTGATCTAAAAATGTATCCACTTGTGTAATGGATTGGAACCGTATAGCCCAATTAATTTCAATAGAGATAGATTTCCTTTGGAACACTTCATTTGTATGGTAAATTAATCTTTTAGTTTCTTCATCATCTTGACATCTTAAAGAATGATAGATTTTGTCCCCCAATTTTTGACCAAGACAATTTTGTAATTGTGGTAAAGTAAGTTGTGTTTTCAATTGGTGTAAATTGTTTATATTGGGGAATCGATCATTCACTTTCTGTACCATTTGATGTCCTAGTCCAGGTAAATCATTAATTTTCCATTGAGGAAGACACGCATCAAAATCGTCATCGTTGGTCAATATACGTATACCATTCGGTTTAGCCAATTTCAATGCCAATCTTGCACCAATTTGACTATTTGCTACTCCAATACTTACGGTACAACCTTCAGTGGCTTCAAAGACTTTTTCTCGTATGTCTTGGCATAATGAATTTAAATCTGTTTGCCCCTGAGGTAAGACACATATGGCTTCATCAATTGATATTGGAATAATCAAATTGGCAAATTGAGTAAATGATCGTAAAGTATCGTATAAGATTTGTGATTTTAATTTAATTTGTTCAAAATTGTAAGGTAATGTTATCAATTCCACGCCCTTGGGTAATAAATTTCTTATTGAACTAACCCACATACCATTTTTCACGCCAAATTTTCTTGCCACGTAATTGCAACTAGCGATATCAGAATTTTTATTACCATGACACACTACAATGGGATCTTTATCAAATCTACAATGAGCAAATTGTTTGGGTCTATACAAGAATGCCACTGTGGCGAAAAATGAATCAAAATCTATATGTAAAATTGTAACAGGATCATTTATCAGGGGTAAATGTATATCCCCTTGTTTCCATCTTATCAAGAAATCTTGTCTTAAAGATGATTTCCATTCTGATAACAGATGTAACCTTGAATTATTGAAATAACTTTCAATGAATTGAGGATGATTACAATCAGTTGTGGTGGTTGTGGTGGTCAAGTTTAATTTTGCCTGATCATCGTCATTATGTACTACAGAATAATCCTGCCAAGGTAATAGTCTCTTTGCCTGTATAGAATTAATGATCCATTGTGGTTTGATCACTTTATAATTAGCAAATTCTAAACGTTTCTTTAAGGGTAAATTAGCAGCCACGATGTGAGTCACTGCACGTTTCCCTGAAAGATGATGTTTAAATTGCCCGCCATTCTTCACTATTTCATCGTGTAATTGTAATCTCCCCCACGGGGCCGTATACCCATTTACATAGATCACACAATTCTGGAAAATTGTTGAATGGGTACCCCTCTTTGCGTCATCTTCTCCAGCTTGTCGCTGCGCCTTGTCCAAGAAATACGTACCTCTAGAATAATTATCACCCATAACTAATAACCCCCCACGTCTTGCACTCCCCACATTTGCAGTTCCCCCCTCACTGCGAAAACTCCACGTGGAGTAACAGATTTTGACCTACATTTTTATTCAACACAATTTCGTTCGAAGGAACAAATAAAAAGCAATTCCACCACAGGCACGGCGCAACCCCCCTCATTAAATCCAGGCACCAAAAATGTGAGATCAAGATCCCAGAGAAACCGCGCAGCAAAAAGCGATTTTTTTTTGGCCCAAACCGATATGGAAAAACTCAGTGGCAATTTGGCCCGGGTCAAAACTATCAACAGGAAAAATTGGGCCTGCCCCGGCGGAGAATCACTGACAGCAACACTAAGAAATGCAACCGGCTGATAAAATTATCGCGCTGAGAACTCCACGTACCTCTGGAATGTCCGGCTCCGTCTCTGGAATCAACCAGAACAAAAACAACAACACTGAAACACGCGCGCGATTTTATTTTTCCGTTGAGTGAAAAAAAATTTACCTGAGAGGAAAAGAAAAGATTTTTGGCCCTCGTTTGTGACCCAGTTGTATATAAACTGCAGCAGTTGGAGGAATCAGTTTTGACCCAGATTTGGACTCACGCCAAAAGTTCTTATATCTTATCTCTTTCTTGACCTTGACTGTACACAAACAATCAAACACACATTACATACACACTACAATCATGAACTCTTTAATTGACAACGTTTCTTCTGCTCCATCTTTCGACGGCTGGATGTTCCAACCGGAACAAGATTTGAAACTTGCCTCTAAAGGTTCTTCGTTATCGTTGGTAGACTCGGATTCTTCCGCTTGGTTCGAACCATTGGAAAGTATCCTGTCTTCTAATAACAGTTCTATCTCTTCTCCATTGGAAATGACTGTACCTGAAACATTGGTGAAAGAAGAACAAGAAGATCCATTCGCTTACACTTTAACGAAGTTGTTGAAAAAGGAACAACAACAGATGTTGTCACCTGTCAATGACGATGCCGATGAAGACGTTTCATCTCCAGAACAATCAATCTCTTTGAAAACAAAACCACAAAGAAAGAGACTCACCGCTCATCAAAAAGAGGCTCATAATAAGATTGAAAAAAAATACAGAATAAATATTAATAACAAGATTGCTAAATTGCAACAAATCATCCCATGGGTTGCCTCCGAACAAAATTCTTTTGAAAAGACTAAAAACAATACCAAACCCACTACAGCAAGATTAAATAAATCTATGATCTTAGAAAAGGCAGTAGATTATATCTTGTATTTGCAAAATAATGAACGACTACATGAAATGGAAGTGATGAGATTGAAAAACGAATTAGCCAAGAAGAACAATGACTAAATCAAGATAGATAATATTCAATACTTCCCATTTACACGAAAACATACTTTTAACGAAATTACACACACATACAAACAACTTTTAACGAATTACTTTAACGACAAAAAAACATTTTTTAACTCCAAATTTATTTTATTTCACTTTTACTCTATATACTTTAGGTCCACTCGGTTACATATAAACACTTTATAAAAATTCTATGATAAACATTACATTAAATACATTTTTCATTATTATCGTATGACAGATTTACTTTTCTCAAGAAGACCAGCAAATTAATTCTTTTTTAGGCACAAAATCTGAAAAATTTTCAATTATGTCCGAATGCGGGAATGGGTGTCCATCGAGGGAACTGATTTTTAAGCACTCACTTCTTGATCACTCCATAATTTATAATCACTTTATTTAACCTTCTTCCTAGAACCTTAGAACAGTAGATCTTCATCAGAGACCACAACAACACAAACCTACAAAATGATATTAGATGAAACTGCTTATAATAATAGATTAAACACACCACAACAACTTGAGAAAGACATTTTCTTTGGTTCAGTGAACACTTTACAAAACTTAAAACTGATACGAGATTGTAACATTAGGTTCTTTATCGGTGTGGATATCCCCACTGATCAAATGGCTCAACTATACACTCAAGTGGTAAACCTTTACAACTCCACAGATGAAATTATTATGATCAATTTTGATTCAAAATTTGTGGGTCAATTAAGTTTAGACGGCGGTAACATTGTAGATGAAAATTTGGCCTTATATCATTGGAATAACAGTCGTCTATTGAATTTATTGGTCAGTAATCAAGAACCAGAAAGATTGGATCAAGAATTGTATGGTAATAAAAATAAATACTGTCAAATTTCAAATATCTTAACTATGGAGAATCTAGAAAAATTCCAATGGTTTAACGATCTAGTGACTATCTTCAAGATGACCAACAACAACATCATGATTTTTGCCGATCAAGAGAATAATGAAAATATGATTACTTTGTTAATATCATTAGTGATAAAGAAAAATCCAAGTGTGAAAATTATGGAAGCTTTACAATTCGTTAAATCTTCTAGAAATGATAATAATGACAATTTAAGAGAGGAGAGAATATTTTGGTGTAGTGGTCTTCTAAGTTACTATGAAGAAATCAGAAAGAATTCAATGTCTTGGGGTATTAATCAAATGAAAACAGCTAATATGGTAACCACTTCACCTGTAAAGAAAAGATCCACTAATGTAGCCAATAATCTAAGAAAGACAATGGTAAATGACCCGATTGTTGCTGACGCCAGATCTAAGAGAGCCCGTTCAGATTAAAGCATAACTAGCACTACCTTTTTTATAATTGTATTATATATATATATGCCTTTATATTATTAATATTGTAATCGATAGCACCTTAATTCCCGTAATTTGTGATTTTCTTTTAATGGGCGTAAAAAATTTTCCAAGATTTTTAACGCTGTGAAAAATAATTAATTCAAGATGATGATGATCTTAAAGTAGCTATTAACAGTTTAAAATAAGGTCCAAGTGCAAAAACCATGGCTAAAAAGAATAAGAAGAATAACCAGAACTACTGGGACGAAGACTTTGAAGAAGATGCCCCTCAAGGTGAAGAAATTGGTGCCTCTACCACTGAGGAAGGTACCCCAATCCCAAATGATTCCGCTCCAGTTGAAGCCACTGAAGAAGATGTCGCTGGTGATTTCATGTCTGCTTTAAAGAGTTCTAAGAAGAAACAAGAAAAGAAGGAAGATGCTAAACCATTATTAAAATCTAAGAAGGAAAAGGAAAAGGAAAAGAAAGAAGCTGAAAAGCAAAAGAAGAAGGAAGCTGCTGCTAAGAAGAAAGCTCAACAACAAGCTCAAAAGGAGAAAAACAAAGAGTTAAACAAGCAAAATGTTGAGAAATTAGCTGCCGAAAAGAAGGAAAAACCTGCTGCCTCTGAAGAACCTGCTAAGAAGCCAGTTAAGAAAGCTGCTAAAAAAGTACCAGCTGGTTTGGCTGCTTTGAGACGTCAATTAGAATTACAAAAACAATATGAAGAGGAAGAAAGATTGGCTCAAGAAGAAGAAGAAAGATTAGCTAGAGAAGAAGAAGAAAAATTAGCTCAAGCTGAAGAAGAAAAGGAAAAGAGCAGAGCTGCCAAGAAAGAAAAGGAAAGAGCTAAACGTGAGAAATTAAAGGCTGAAGGTAAATTGTTAACCAAGAAACAAAAGGAAGAAAAGAAATTGATGGAAAGAAGACGTGAAGCTTTATTAGCTGCTGGTAACATTAAAGTTGCTGGTTTGGCTAAGAAAGCTGATGGTGTTGTCGAATCTAAACCAAAGAAGGTTGTCTACAGTAAGAAGAAGAAGAGAGTCACCAATGATGAAAAGGACACTGAAGGATCTTCTGCTAGTAAGAAATCTGATTCTAAGACCGCTGAAAATGCTGGTGATGAAGATGATGAATTATTATTAGACGACTGGGAAAACTTAGACTTAGGTGAAGATGATGAAGAAGAAGAATCTAAGGAAGCTTCCACTGAAGCTGAAACTGCTGAAGAAAAGGATACTACTGAAGATAAGCAAGACACTGAAGATATTGTTGAAATTTCATCTCCAGCTACCACTGCTGCTGCTGCCACTCCAGTTCCTGCTGCTACTCCAGTTCCTGCTTCTAACAAGAAAGATCTACGTTCTCCAATTTGTTGTATCTTGGGTCATGTCGATACTGGTAAGACCAAATTGTTAGATAAGATTAGACAAACCAATGTCCAAGGTGGTGAAGCTGGTGGTATTACCCAACAAATTGGTGCTACATATTTCCCAATTGATGCTATCAGACAAAAGACTGCTGTTATGGCTCAACATGAAAAGCAAACTTTCGATGTTCCAGGTTTATTAGTTATCGATACCCCAGGTCACGAATCTTTCTCCAATTTACGTTCTAGAGGTTCATCTCTATGTAACATTGCTATCTTGGTTATTGATATCATGCATGGTCTTGAACAACAAACTATTGAATCTATTAAATTATTAAGAGATAGAAAGGCTCCATTTATTGTGGCTTTAAATAAGATTGATAGATTATACGATTGGCAAGCTACTCCAAACAACTCTTTCAGAGATTCTTTCGAAAAGCAAACTAGAGCTGTTAAGGAAGAATTCCAAACTAGATTGAGTGGTATTCAATTAGCTTTAGCTGAACAAGGTTTGAATTCTGAATTGTATTTCAACAATAAGAATTTGGCTAAGTACGTTTCTATTGTGCCAACTTCCGCTGTTACCGGTGAAGGTGTACCAGATTTATTATGGTTATTATTAGAATTGACTCAAAAGAGAATGTCCAAACAATTGATGTACTTGTCTCATGTGGAAGCTACCATTTTGGAAGTTAAGGTCATTGAAGGTTTCGGTACTACTATTGATGTTATCTTATCCAACGGTTACTTAAGAGAAGGTGACAGAATTGTATTATGTGGTATGAATGGTCCAATTGTTACCAATATCAGAGCTCTATTGACCCCACAACCGTTACGTGAATTGCGTTTGAAATCTGAATATGTTCATCATAAAGAAGTTAAGGCTGCTTTAGGTGTTAAGATTGCTGCTCCTGATCTAGAAAAGGCTGTGTCAGGTTCTAGATTATTGGTTGTTGGTCCAGAAGATGATGAAGAAGAATTAATGGACGATGTTATGGACGATTTGACTGGTCTATTGGATTCCGTGGATACCAGTGGTAAGGGTGTTGTTGTGCAAGCCTCTACTTTAGGTTCTTTAGAAGCCTTGTTGGATTTCTTAAAGGACATGAAGATTCCAGTCATGTCTATCGGTTTAGGTCCAGTATATAAGCGTGATATCATGAAGGCTGGTACTATGTTGGAAAAGGCTCCAGAATATGCTATGATGTTATGTTTCGATGTTAAGGTGGATAAAGAAGCTGAACAATATGCTGAACAAGAAGGTATTAAAATTTTCAATGCTGATATTATTTATCATTTGTTCGATCAATTCACTGCTTACCAAGAAAAGATATTGGAACAACGTCGTAAGGATTTCTTAGATTTTGCCATTTTCCCATGTGTCTTACAAACTTTACAAATTATTAACAAGCGTGGTCCAATGATTATCGGTGTTGATGTTATTGAAGGTGTATTGAGAGTGGGTACTCCAATTTGTGCTGTGAGAAACGATCCAGTAACAAAAGAGAAAAACATTCTTCTATTGGGTAAAGTTATTTCTTTGGAAATTAACCATCAAGCTGTGGATGAAGTGAAGAAGGGTCAAACTGCTGCAGGTGTTGCTGTGCGTCTAGAGGATCCATCTGGTCAACAACCTATCTGGGGTCGTCATGTCGATGAATCAGACAACTTGTACTCTATGATCTCTAGAAGATCTATTGATACTCTAAAGGACCAAGCCTTCAGAGACCAAGTTACCAGAGCTGATTGGTTATTGATCAAGAAATTAAAGCCAGTTTTCGGTATTGAATGATCATCGTCATTTTTAAAAAAACATATATTAATATTATCATTGTATCTATTTCATATAGTAGAGCATCTTTTTGGGGCTCTGTTTATCAGAATTCAATAATTACGTACTTAAGCTTTAAGGTTGACATTATACGATTAATCAATACTAAAGTAAGTATAGTATTTACTACTTTTATATTATTTTTGGACTTTCACGTGACTTTCTTATATGAAAATTTTTTTCAATAAAAAAAAATTATAACATCGTTAATGTCATCGCATTGCAATTGAATAGTGTCAGACATCTCATCAAAGATCCTGTATAAATATAATCATGGTTGCAGTCAAGAGAAGTGCTGAATCTATCCAAGCTGCTAGATTTATCAAGAGACATCAAAAGAAGATTACCAATCCAATTGAAGATGGTGTGTCCCATTGTATAGTGCGTATTCCAATTACATTATACGTTTCATTGGCTCCAATGTATTTACAAAATCCACAACAAGGTATTATGAAACAACATTTGAACCCAATGGTTATGAAATACAACAATAAAGTGGGTGGTGTTGTTATGGGTTATGAAAATTTGAAAATTTTAGATAGTGATCCTAATGACGATGAAGCTAAATCTTCTAATTTGATTAAAGTGACCCCTGATACTCCATTCAGTTTCACCTGGTGTAAAGTGGACCTATACGTATGGCAACCACAAGTGGGTGATGTGCTTGAAGGTTACATTTTCATTCAATCTGCATCTCATATTGGTCTATTAATTCATGATGCCTTTAATGCCAGTATCAAGAAAAATAACATACCATATGACTGGACTTTTGTACAAAATGAAGAACAAGAAGATGAAGAGAGTCGAACTGATGAAGGTGAAAATGCTGAACGTGGTAACAACAGAAGAGTGGGCTCAGTTGGTCACTGGGTTGATGCTAATGGTCAACAAATTGATGGTAAATTAAGATTTACAGTGAGAAACGTTTACACTACTGGTAGAGTTGTCTCCGTGGAAGGTACATTATTAGAAGAAGAAGGTGCTACTGGTGGTAGTTCACAAGTGGAAAACTTACCAGTTGTCTCTAACAAGAAAATCGTATTTGATGAAGAAGTCGAAGAAGAAAACAAAGAAAGTCATAAAGAATTAGAAATCTCTCCTGTTAAGGAAGATAACGGTTCTGAAATTGTCTACGAAGCAAACTCTAGTGACAGTGACTCTAGTGATTCTAGTGACAGCGATTAAATCATTGATATGTAACTTTGTATACTATAGAATATAACAGAAAATTATTTAATTTTACAATCATTACTAGAGAAAAATGTGCTATCCTAGATAACATCGTAGGCTTATATTAACAATAGAAATATATGAAACATTACAATTAAACATGATAAAACCGATAAAATATTAATTAAAGAAAAATGACACTATAAAGAAATAAAAAGAAATTTAAATTAATAAAAA